>QEPC01007559.1:14380416-14396357 GCA_003113815.1 Sphenodon punctatus | reverse complement strand
GATGAGAACCTTGGTAAAGATCCTTGGGGCAGAAGAGAGGCCGAAGGGCATAGTCCTGTACTGCCAGTGGCAGTCGTTGAACGCGAATCGAAGCCATCTCCTGTGTTTTGGAAGAATGGGGACATGGAGATAGGCCTCTTTCAGGTCTATGGAGGTTAGCCAATCCCCTTTTGATAGACTGTGACAAATGGAAGATACCGATTCCATCTTGAATTTTTGGGCCCTTATCCACTTGTTTAGGAACTTTAGATCTAGCACAGCCCTCCATTGCCCTGTCTTTTTTGGGACCAGAAAGATTATGGAATATAATCCCAAACCTTTCTCCTCGCTCGGTACTTCTTCTATGGCTTTTATGTTTAGTAGCCTGTTTATTTCCTCTGACATTGCTCCTACTTTGAGAGGATTCCTGGAGACGGGGGAAGGAAGGAACCTGTTCCTTGGAAGTCCTCGGCGTTCTAGCGCGTACCCTTGTTCCACAATTTTCAGCACCCAAGCGTCTGACATTGAAACTTCCCAAATTTTGTAGAAGTTTGATAGCCTTCCCCCTATGTCCTCCCCTCCTTGTGAGTCATGCCTGCTTTGTTGACTGTGAAGGAGGAGGGTCTCGGCACCTGCCTCTGTCAGACCTGCGCTGTCGTTGACCCCAAAAGCGAAAGGACTGCTTATTGTACTCCCTGTCAGGGGACTGGCTGTTTTTTCAAAAGGATCCGTACCCCCCTCTAAATCTAAAATTTGGAGCTTGAAAAGATCTTTTCTTTGCTGTAACCTGTTGCAAAGTTTTAGTTTTGTCATTAGCCTCTGTTAGGACCTTGTCCAAACAGGTCCCAAAGAGTTGGAGGCCCTTGTAAGGCCATTCTACCAATAAGGTCTTTGCAGTGGAATCCCCTTGCCACGACCTTAACCAAACCCTCCTTCTGGCCACCACCGCTAGGGAAACTGCCCTGGCCGACCAAGAGAGTGCATCAGTAGTAGAGCTGTCTCTTATACACATCTAGATGTGTATAAGAGACAGCAATTGAAGAGGATCGAGGCCTCCTTCTGAAGGGCTGGAGACCTCGATCCCCCCTGGTGGTTCACGTAGGCCTTTGCCGCTACGTTGTCCGTTTATATCAGGACATAAGACCCGAGCAGGAGGGGCGCCCACTGCTGAAGAGCCAGGCGAATAGCCCTTAGCTCCAGCAAGTTTATGGGCTTCCTCTGCTCCTCTGAGGACCACGTCCCTTGGATGTATCTTCCCTCCACGTGGGCCCCCCAGCCCAACAAGCTGGCGTCGGAGGTCATTAACCTCTGGGGGGGTTCCGTCAGAGGCACTCCTCTTAGAAACACGGCTGGCTCTAGCCACCAGAACATGGAGGATTTTATGTGGGTGGGCACTCGAAACCAAGGATTTCTCCCTTGCGTAAGCTCTTTGAAAAAGGACCCAGCAGCCTCTGCAAGGGTCTGAGGTTGTAACGGGCCCACTGGACCTGTCGAGAGCAAGACACCATCAGCCCTAGGAGACTTGCCAGAGACTTCAGTCTCAGTCGATGGGACGCCAGGAACAGGCGGATCATCGACCTGATCTTCTGTTGTCTTTGCTCCGGAACAAACACGGAGTCTAAGGAAATATCGATGACTACTCCCAAGTGTTGTAATCTGCGAGTTGGTGTCAGCTGACTCTTGGGCAGGTTTGTCACAAATCCGTGTAACCCCAGGTAAGCCATCACCCTGTTCACGTCCCTGTGAGCCCTCTCCTGAGATGGAGACCTGACTAGGATATCGTCCAAGTAGGGGAACACATGGATCCCCTCCTTGCACAGTTTCGCTATAAGGGTGATGAGAACCTTGGTAAAGATCCTTGGGGCAGAAGAGAGGCCGAAGGGCATAGTCCTGTACTGCCAGTGGCAGTCGTTTAACACGAATCGAAGCCATCTCCTGTGTTTTGGAAGAATGGGGACATGGAGATAGGCCTCTTTCAGGTCTATGGAGGTTAGCCAATCCCCTTTTGATAGACTGTGACAAATGGAAGATACCGATTCCATCTTGAATTTTTGGGCCCTTATCCACTTGTTTAGGAACTTTAGATCTAGCACAGCCCTCCATTGCCCTGTCTTTTTTGGGACCAGAAAGATTATGGAATATAATCCCAAACCTTTCTCCTCGCTCGGTACTTCTTCTATGGCTTTTATGTTTAGTAGCCTGTTTATTTCCTCTGACATTGCTCCTACTTTGAGAGGATTCCTGGAGACGGGGGAAGGAAGGAACCTGTTCCTTGGAAGTCCTCGGCGTTCTAGCGCGTACCCTTGTTCCACAATTTTCAGCACCCAAGCGTCTGACATTGAAACTTCCCAAATTTTGTAGAAGTTTGATAGCCTTCCCCCTATGTCCTCCCCTCCTTGTGAGTCATGCCTGCTTTGTTGACTGTGAAGGAGGAGGGTCTCGGCACCTGCCTCTGTCAGACCTGCGCTGTCGTTGACCCCAAAAGCGAAAGGACTGCTTATTGTACTCCCTGTCAGGGGACTGGCTGTTTTTTCAAAAGGATCCGTACCCCCCTCTAAATCTAAAATTTGGAGCTTGAAAAGATCTTTTCTTTGCTGTAACCTGTTGCAAAGTTTTAGTTTTGTCATTAGCCTCTGTTAGGACCTTGTCCAAACAGGTCCCAAAGAGTTGGAGGCCCTTGTAAGGCCATTCTACCAATAAGGTCTTTGCAGTGGAATCCCCTTGCCACGACCTTAACCAAACCCTCCTTCTGGCCACCACCGCTAGGGAAACTGCCCTGGCCGACCAAGAGAGTGCATCAGTAGTGGAGTCGGCTAAGAGTGCCGTAGCTAGCATAACTCTGGAAGAAAGGACCCTAGATCTTTCTTCAGAAATATCCGAAGACTGCATTTCCTGCAGCCATGCTAAGTTTGCTCTGGCCAGATAAGAGGACAGAATGTTAACTCGTAATGAATTTGCTGATGCATCTAGCCCTTTTCTGAGCGCTCCTTCAATGGCCGTCTGCAGGGTCCTTAGGGAAGCAGTCCCCTTCGGTGGGAAAAACAGTCTGTCTTGCCAAAAATGCAGTCGCTGCATCCACTTTTGGATTTTTAAATAATGGCTCTTTTTTCTTGGAGAATGAATACAACGCCTCTTGGGTTTTATTCATTCTGCACGACATGGCAGGTAATTTCCATTCCTGCAAGATGAGTTTCTCAAAAGCCCTATCAAGGGGAAGGCCAGCATCTCTTCCTGAAATAGAGGGGATCAGCTGCCAAACATCCTCCTCTTCTGCAGAGCCTGTTCCTAACGCTCCCGCTGGTCCGAGGCAGAAGAAAAAACTGAAGAGAGGGTAGCAGCGCAGGAGGCGCATGCGCAGTGAAAATTTGATCTCTTCTGCCTCCTGCCGGTCAGGGCGGAGCTACCCAGCCGGAGGACTGTCTGCTGCAGGGGGAGAAAGTGATGAAAAAGAGTTTATTGTGAAGACTAATGAAATATTAATTAAGTGCTAGCATGCATTTCATATATTTAATTTACTTACTATTATTCTCTTTCATATACGTCCACATCTCTCTCTCTTCAGGACTGTGAGCAAAGGAGCAGTTTCCAACATATTGACATTTCTTGCCTGAAGCAATATGATTGCACAGCTAGATATATAAAAAGAAAAAAATATACCTAAGGCAAATAAACAAGGTTACTTTACAATGCACGCTGCCAGGAATTACACCATCTATATCCATGCTTCCTCAGGGAAGGTTACTTCCTTGAATAAGGAAGTTTTAACTACCACAACTACAATAAATACTTCCTTTGGAAAACAAGTTGTTTAGACAATGGGTAATGTTTTCTCCTTCTTTTCGCCTTCAGTTATGCAAGATCACACGTTATCATATATATATTTTTGAGCAAAGGTATGTTTGTACAAAATATATTTAATTCCCTCTACAAGTGCAGTTTGTACAGAAAGTTCAACAAGTATTTGGTTAACCTCTTTTCTAAAGAACTATGCTCACTCATATTTCCTTATTTTTTCAGCAGACAAGAGGGCAATATCATAAATTCATGCACCCCAGAAGCAGAGAAATTGTGGCAGATAAGTAATGCTCGAGTTACAATCCATTTGGAAGACCAAAAAAAGCTTGCTCTTTATCATCTACTCATGGATAACCTTGTCTGGCAATTGTCTTCTCATAATCATTTGAGAGTCATCTTTTGAAAACCTAAGTGCTTCAAGAACTTTGATCTTTAGAAGCAAATGAAAGACTTTCAGCTCAACTAGCTCAAGGAAGTGTTATGTTGCATTAGCAACTAGACCACCAGACCATTTATTACTCTGGGTGGCCAATAGGGCAGCTAGGACCAATATCATGCAGAACTGATATCTTAAGATACTGCACCATGATTGGACAACTAAATGGATTTTACATTATGCTGCATTTGCATCACGCAGTAATTGTAATAACTTCAGGACTCATTTCCTAAATTTAAAGTGCTGCAGTGATTAGCTGTGAGACTTCCATTCGCTGCCATGACTTAAACAGGAGCTCTTGGAAAGTATCCCTAAGTAATGAAATGTCAGAGTTTAGGGAACAGGATTAAACATGTAACGTTTAACTTGACCCCACATAAGAAGAAATTCCAGATATTCTTAATGTGTTGGTTCTCAACTTTCATTTCACAAAGCGTACATCACTTTAAATTACCATAAAATATAACCTGTAATAGCTGAAGAAAAATACTTCTGGTCTCAAATGAGATAATTAGCAATTAATACTCAACTAACTAATACCTCAATATTTTATACAAATATCAAAAATCTTCAGTTTAAGGGGTTAGTTAAGATGTGCACTAAAATAAGGCACTGTACAGAAATTGGGCTCTATGCAACAAAAAACGTTGCCTTTGTTTTTTAAGCTCCAGTCATCTTCCTCCGCAGGCTGGGGGCAACAGTGGGGCCGGGAACATGGGAATAGGAGGGGGAGTAGGGTACTGCCCTCTGCCCCCCTCCTATCTCCATCATATCATTAACTAAGGCTGCTTGCCCACGTTACCCCAATCTCACGTTAGTTTATTATTATTAATTATTATTATTAGCAGCAAGCATTTATATAGCGCAAGCAATGTACCTAGTGTTTTACAAAGTAATTGAATAGACATGGTCCCTGCCCAAAGGCTTACAATCTGAGAGACAGGGGGGGGGGGGGGGACGACAAAGGAAGGGGAACACAGGGAGAGACAAGGGGTGTAACATTCACGAAGATGCAAGGTCCCAGGTGCTATCTAACGTGAGATTAGGTAACATGGGTAAACCCCCTTCCTCATGCAGGATGAAATTACACATGAATCCAGCCCTGTCACTCAACGTGAGTTTAAATTCACATGTAATTTTAACGTGTGCAGGGGAATCTCACCATAAGATAAACTTATGGTGAAATTCCCCTTTGCAGTAACTTAATGGGTGGTGGTGGCAGCAGCCGCAACTTCTGCAGCTGCCTCTCCATAGTTTCTTCTGGCTGTTTTCATTCCCTTGCGATGGGGCCTTCCAGGCAGTCGCAGCTGGATGACATCAGCTAGCTGTGGCTGCCCTGGAAGGCCCCGTCGGGAGGGGATGGAAGCAGCTTGAGAAAGTTGTGGAGAGGCGGCTGAAGAAGTCGCTGCTGCTGCCGCCACCAGGTGAGTTCCTGGGCTGGCAGGGAGAGATGAGGGAGTTACTGGGCTGGGGGAAGCATTTCCTGGCACCGCTGACTCAGCCGAGCCTGAAGAGGTGGGGTGGGAGAAAAAGGGTAACAAGGGCACAGATCTGTTATTTTTAATAATGGATTTATGACCGAGATAAAAAGGTAACGTGTGTGTACGGACTACCACAAAATTCACATGAATATTTTCACGCGAGACTGAATCCCACGTGAAAAATCAGCACGTGGGCAAGTAGCCCAAGTCTGCTCCTTTGTGCACCAAGAGATAATACGGATTCAGTGTTCATAATCCAGTCTCCAAGGACAGACCATACTGAAGATCTGCTTCTCAGAGATCCGGACAACCCTAAAGGAAGTACCCTTTATACTTACAACTTATGATTCCAGAGTTAAAGCCAAACAAGCTCTACAGAAGGCCTCCAGTCCACCCCCTCCCCATAGTCTGCATGTCAAGTTCAATCATGAGTACCATTCCCTCCACTGGTTATTCTAGAGGGGGGGGGGGCGCGGGAGATTGCCATAAGAGTGGTCCCCTGCACTTCTAAATTTCCATGGTCAGTAACTGGCACTCCTTGACCAAACTTCAGAGTGTGATCTGTGGAATGATATCTACAGTGTGTCCAAATTTCTTGTTGACAGCTTAGTTTTATAGCAAAATAAATTTTCACAATTACAGTGGAAATGGCCACACCTCCCAACACGATAATTCTTGAAATAAGAAGCTGTTACAGGATGAGTAGTACTTTAGCAATAAAAAAAAAAAAAGAGATTTGTCATTCATCTGACCCAACAGTGCAGCTGCTGCATGTGCTATATCCCAACTAACGTCAATAGAAGTTTCACAGAGAATATACACTAGAATAAAACTCTTCAGCAGAATTTCTGTTTTCCAGCTAAAAGCAGTTTTTAGATTTTAAGAACATCATACATCAAACTGTACAGGCACTTGTTTCTTCGTGGGTAGAGGGCGAATGATCATCCACCTTTTACGCTCAGACATCGCAATCACCACCCGGCGATCTTTGGTCCACCTAAGAGTATAGGAGGCAGTCAGAGAAAAACCACTTGTGTCAATATGGTATATCTTGTATATTTAAGTCAGATGTTTGTACTTGAACCCAAGAATTTCTCTTTAAACTGGTGTTAAACTCTGTCTGGGGGCTGTGGGAGACTGCTGAGGGCAAGCCGTCTGAAGCTGAATCCCAACAAGACGGAGGTGATACTGGTGGGAGGGGCTGAGGGGTTAGAGACCCCCATCATTGATGGGGTTTGCCCCCACTGGTCCCTCAGGTTTGTAGTCTGGGGATGTTCCTCAATTCGCAGCTCCATCTGGATGCTCGGGGGGGGGGGGGTGAGGCGCACGTTTTGCCAATTAAATCTGGTGCGGCAGCTTCAGCCGTACATCTCTGACTCCAACTTTGCCACTATCATCCATGCCTTCATCACCTCATGACTAGACTACCGTAACATGCTCTACATGGGGCTACCCTTGGTGACTGTTCAGAGGCTGCAGCTTGTGCAGAACACAGCAGCCCATCTTACCAGAACGGGTGGTTGTGAACACATTACACCAGTGCTCCGATCATTGCACTGGCTGCCTATAGTCTTCTGCGGCTGATTCAAGGTGTTGGTTCTTACCTATAAAGTCCTATACGGCCTGGGCCCGACTTATCTGTGGGACCTCACCCCCAGATTCTGGATCAACCCCTGCAGTCAATTGGGAGCACCCTTCTTGAAGTCCCCCAAGTTTCCTGGGTGGCAACTATGGCGAGGGCATTCTCTGCGACCACACCAAGGGTGTGGAACTCCCTCCAAGCAGAGCTCCATCTGGTCCTGGACCTTCCCTCCTTTCTACGACAGTGTAAGACCTGGCTGTTCCGCCAGGCTTTTGATGGGGGTTAGCTCCATCACTGTGATCATCTTATATGGTTGGATTTTATATTCTATATTTACATTGTATTTTATTATTTTAATGATATATTGTGAGCCACCCGAGCTACTGATGGCAGGAGGGATCGGGATATGAAATTGTGAAAATTATAAATAAATACATACAACACCAGTGCTTTTTATGGAGATTTACTGAAAATTTCAGATACCTTGCTATAAATAAGAGTTAATGGGAAAATAAAATTAGGGTAAGCTATCAAAAAGTGTCAAAGATGCAAATATATATTTGCATTTTTTATTCCTGATTTATTTCAACATGCCAAAAATCTTTAGCATCTGTTCCAAGTTCCACCCCATTGGTGGCTTGGGGAATTTTCACAGTTTCACATTCTTCTTATATCATTTAGAACATACAATTGTCCTTAAGAGGTTACAAAATGGTCTACCATGAGACATTGTGCGTTATAGCCGATTCATGTTACTTACGGGTGTCTTGCTTTTGCACTACAGTATTTTTTGTTTTTGTCTGACTCAATGACTTGGCCATTTCTCCAGCACTGGGCACACACAAACTTCATCTTCAGATTGAGAGATCCTTGCTTCATTTGGTTGCTAAGAATCTTTAACAAAAAAATAGATAAGACATCTTGTGTTTGCAAAGAATTCCATACATCATGCCTAAGTGTCCCCTAAGAAAGAGTTAGAAGTGCTTCTAGAGACAGCATACATACATTACTAAAATTAGGTTTGCACTTCAATCTCTCTATTAAGATATTTTAACTTTTTTGTTTAAATCCTCTCCACACACACGCACACACACAGACACACACACACACAGAGAGAAAAAAGCCCTGGGACTGGGCAGATGAGTAACTGTACTATTACTACTAATCATTTCTATAGCATTACTAGGTATGCACAGCGCTTTACAGTCACAGATTTTGGACACAGGTCCCTGCCCAGGGGACTTACAGTCCAAGATGGACACGGGTGAGAGGAACACAGGGAGAGACCACACACACACACTTTTCTTTTTTTTCTTTTCTTTTTTTTTTTTAAACAAACGGGGAACGAAGGATGAGATGTTGCAACTTGCCCAAGGCCACCCAGTGAGTTCATGGCTAGGTCAGAATTTGAACCCTGGCTTCCCAGGATCACAGCCAACATCTTACCCACAACACCACACTAGCTCTCTCTAGTCCACTAAATCCACCATCTAAACTAAACAAAAAAGGTAAAATTGAAAGAAGCTGATGCCAGGCCTTTGCATTTAGATGGAAGGCTTTGAAAAAAACTAGCGTAGTTCACTCAAAAAAGCCTAGCCAGAACATCCACTACCTTGGCTCCACAACCCAGAACCGCTGGAGCCCAGATAACCAGAAGGGGAAACAGTTATGATTTCCATGGGCACTGTAAGAAACCAGCCAAAGTTTTCTCTTCCTTACTGCTAACCCTATATACTTCCCCTAAATTCAGTAACTCAATCACAACCTTAAGTCAGCAGAACTAGCAGAAAGAGATCTATAGTTAATGTAAACCAAGAATGGGGAACCTTTTCCCTTCTTGAGAACCACTATGAAAATTAGAACATGCTCCAAAGTCATGGATTTGAACCATGGATCTGTCTCCTATCCTTGTGTGTATGCCCTCATCTCTGCTCCCTTACCATATGCTCAGTCTTTGAGTGATTAGACATAGAACTGGATCCAAGGGGCAGATCCAGGAACTGGAAAATAACCCACATAAAAACTTGCCACAGGCCACATTTGGTTCCCCACCTGATGTAGACTCAAAGAATATGGAAACGTCCACAGATGTACTTGAACATTATATAAATTGTGGAGAAATAGGCTGTAGTAGCGTAAAAGGTAGCAGTTAAAAATAAGGAAGAGAAGTTAGCACCTATATTCTTTATAGTATGTAAACCTTATAATTCTTGTTGGAGTTTACGTTGAACAGCTATAGGCAGTCTGAAAACCTTAACTCAGATACAACATAGTTTCCTTTGAAGGGAATAGGTTAGCTTCCTGTGAATACCTGTGTTCCATGTGCATTAGCTTCCATACTCTGCCAATATTTCTTTGATTCTTGAACAACAGCATCATGTGAAATACCTATAAAGACAAAACCAGTGTCTTAGGTAATGGTGAATATTTTGAAGATTCCTATTCATGTACAAGTAGTGTCAAGTCCTCCCAAGGTAACTTTTTTGTTAACATGACACTATTAATACTGAGGAACAATGATGTTATTACCTATCACATAAAAGGAAAACCCTAAGCACTTTAGGTAAGTTAGGCATATTCTAGATCTTATACAGTCCACTGAATAAAAAAAGCAACCCTAGCTTAGGCTTTTGCCTCCGAATGGGGATTGGCCAGACACCCTGCGTTCTAGAGCCTAGAACCAGCTGGTGAAGACCTTGATCAAACAGGGCCATGTGCTGTTGCAAACCACATTGTGGTTCTTATGAAAAATTAGATTCCAAAGTATGTTAACATAAGGCTTTTTTAATTATCTTAACATAAGGAAAATTAGAGTCCACACAAGGAAAAGATTTTCAGGACTTGTGACACCTCCTGGACCAGAGCTTAAAAAACTATGGGTCAGAGGCCCAAGGGGGTCATGCCATCTGCAGATCTCAAATGATAATTGGTGTGTTTTGTATGTGCTTGCTGCCATGTGGTACCACATGATTATATTGAAGTCTCAAAATGGAGTGTCACAAGAAAGGAGTTTGGGAACCAGCATCTTCAACAATTTGTAAAACATATTGCCTAAATGGCACCTGTTCTTTTGCTCATTTTGCCTGCAATGTTTTCTAGATCTTCTCAACATCCTGATGGATACAGAAGATATAAAAAATCTGACTTTTTCTTCTGCAATGTCCCTAGAGAGGCTGAACATGATATGTCTATCTAAAACGTCTAACACTTCACAGTCCTGGGAAAGGCAAGTTCTAATTCACTCTTGGCTTGAGTTAAAACAAAAAGGGGCATTTCTGTTTTTGGAGTTCTCCCATCCTCCCAGCTAATGGCACCCTGGAAGAGGTGCACTGATGAGTTTTTACTGAATACAGGCCCACGTGAAAGAGAAATGATGTACACTTCATTTATTAAGGGGCACAGAAAAGAAAATGAAAACGATAACCCTTTAAAAACGGAATTTATGGGGTTAGGAGGAAATAGTTGCTCTAGACACTAGGGATGTGAAGCTGATTCTCTTCTCTGCCAGCAAAGAAGGTGGATTAGAGCTGCAGAGAACTGAGAGCTCTCCCTCTTTCCCTGGCCAAAAAACAAGATATAACTAGAAGAAAAGGCTAAAGGGGGGAATTAAATCATTTCTTCAGCTAGGAGAGACAAACCCATTAGACAAGTTAAAATTTCAGAATGGGATAATTATTTTTATTTGCTAACAAAGTTTGATCACCTTTAGGATTCACTGGATCTTTAAGGAACTATTTTGAGAGAGCACTAAAATTTCTTCAGGCTGTTAAGAGAATTAGGCTACTTGCCCATGTATCTGGGCCGGCAAAACTCCTGGCAGGGAATCTGACGTTTACCTTTGAACCTGGATGCGGGGCTAAAAAGCTTATCAGCCAGGTCCCACAGCGTTTTCTCTCACAAATGACAGGGCTGGATTTTGAGCGCGGTCATTCGTGAGAGAAAATGTCGTGGAACCTGGCTGATAACGCTTTTAGCCCCACCACCACATTCCAAGATAAACGTGAGATTTCCCACCGGGAGTTTCACCAGCCCAGGTATATAGGCAAGTGTCCTTAGGCCATGATCCACAAACCACTTACTCTGGAGTAGTCCCACAGAAGCCTGCAGTAAGAGGCTTATGCATCATGGCCACTGACTCCAGTCCTCAAAGTGCTCTGCTGGTACAAGCTCTATTAATTTCAATGGCACTTTAGACGATGTGCTTTGAGGATCAGACTGCCCATTTTATTATATAGTTGTTTTTGTTTGAAATTGCTCCAGTTATCCTGAAGGCAAGAATAAATGATTCCTCATTTTCAGTGGCTAATAATTTTACTAACCAATGGGCATCGAAACCATGTTCGTTACTGCTCACTGAAACTGTAGAAAAGATTCAGAAAGTTTTAAGTTAAAAACCTAATAAGGTCAGTTAACTTAATTTCCTTTGCAGCCTTTTTTTTTTGCTTGACATACCTGTCTCATTCTGCATTATCCATACTTTGAGCTCTACAAGACTGTGTGCATAGAAACACTCATCTTCTCTTAAACAGCCGTAACGAACTTCATGTCTGCACAGGTCAAGCTGACACTGAGCATGAAAAGAACGAATCTTGGAATATTTTACAGTAGTCTCTCGCAAAATGTGGACAAGGCACCTGTTTGTTTTTAAAAAAGTCAAGTGTGAGCAAAGAAAGGGATTAGTAAACAGTGAAGCCATATTAATATTTCAGATTTTATTATGTAGTTATGCTTGTTCTTAAATATTTTTGCACACTATAGGCAAAGAACCATATAGCTATTGCTTGCTTACAGTCTACATTTTCTCTGTAGGACTACTATGCAAGTTCTTTGCGGTGGACCAACTCCTATAACTTTTAAACAACATATAAATTACAAATAGAAATAGGCTTAAAGCTCTCATTTTATACAGAAATCATTAGCAGTGTTCAAGATTTTTTTGCCTTGGACATTGCTGTGGTGTTACACACTCAAATATTCTAGATTCAAATGTGTTCTTCAATACAAAAATGAAGCTATTCTCTACACAAAGGCCCCGATCCAAAACCCATGCATGCGTGGACCAAAGCTACTCATGCACACACATGGTACCCTGGGCAAAGTCTCCCACCTTCTGACTGCACCATCACCTGGCAGTGTGACAGTTGGGGCTTCAGCAGTGGATGCAGGTGGTAGCATGGTTGGGAGGCAGGGAACTCTTCCCAGGGCACCACACACATGCACATTGTGTACATCCTCACAAGGGTATCTTTGGTGTGCCCACACACTTTGGATCAGGAACTTAAATATAGGTTTTAATTAACTTGTAAATCAAAACTTCAGTTCTATGATCACTAGGTCTTAGTTCTATGATGAAACAAGTCACTGGGATATTGCCATGGTGTCAACATGACAGGCCACACCTTCCTGACAATGAACTTTTTGAGCAGGAGAAGGACAGCAAGCAATTGACATTAAAGATTCAAAGTAAAGGAAAAGTCATCATGTTCTTTGGAAAATTATTCAAGTAGTTAATTACTTTCACAAGCAAATTGCATCATAATTTCTAGTTTGCATCTATCAAGCTTCAGCATTTTTTGGACCTTACTATGCATTTTCCACTAGATTAAAAGAGTTTTATCAGAAATTCTCTCCCTGGGTATGTAATTATAGATTGATCAACTACTTAGTTGTTCTTAAACTAGCTAGATTAACTTCCACCCTTTCCAGTTTTTCAAAGATGGTTTCTAAAGTAGCAACATCAGAATTAGTGCCCATTTTCCAGTAATGTTTGTGTCAATGCCATATACAGAGATAATACTACCTCTCTAATCTATATTCATCTAACAATTCTCTTAGATAAGGCATCATGCTAGAAGCTCAGGTATAGTCAGTTATCCACCTTGATGCACGAGTAACAGGTTTCCAGGATACACTATTATGTGACCCTATATTCCTTGTTGCTGGGAGTTTGTTTGGCTGAACGACTTCAACTTGCCAAGAGATCCAGACCACTTGACACATATTGCCAAACTGTAATAATTTACCACAGCAAGTAAATCTGTAAGCAGTAGCAACAGTGATTTTATATTATTTTTCAGTTCATTGACAGAGACTGAATGGCCCTGGGCCAAGAACAGATGCCTGCAGGATCCCATTTACATACACTTTCATTTGAGGGTATAAAAGAAAAGAAAAGAAAAAGAAAAGAAAAAATCTACAGTGGAAAAACAGAAGAGTTCCAAACACCAGTGCCCGTGTAAAATCCCAGGGAAATTTGTGTCTGTGCAGTCACATGATCTTCCAGCACAGAACAACTTGCAGAAACAGGGCCTATGTTAATAACTACAGACCTGTATCTTTTCCTCAGCTTTCTAGTCATTTGCTTCCTTCCCACAGTCAAGATTTTCTCCCAGCTACCCAATCTCCACTAAGAGGCAATTCTCAAGTTGCCCAAAACAAAGAGGCATGACACAAGGAGTCTACAGACATGTGAATGCGACTGCCTCTAAACTGCACAGCATGAATTTTAGTGCTTTATCAAATACTGTAGTCAGCTGATAAACACATCAATATTTTTAGCAAGACAATAAAATACCTGTTGCAATATTATCAAGCGACAATACTCTCCACCCCCTGCACACCTTTTGGTCCCCTCTTCTGTCATAGGGTGTTAACAAACATGATGATAGCCCGCTGGAGTCCGGGTTTGGTCCATGCAGTCGTGAGCCACAAGTTTATTTGTTTTAAAGCATTTATTACCCCACCCCTTCTGCCAAGGCAGCCTGGGGTGGCTTACAAGATAAAAATGCGTATTTAAAATCTGTCTCAAAACGCTGCAAAAAGGAGAGCAAAACAGGAATAATAAAGCCCCCCTACACACTACAATTAAGCAGGGGGGGCACTTGTGCGAGCCACCCCTGGAACCCAGGTGTTTTGGGGGGAGGGGGAAGGGTGGCACTCTCCCTGCCCAGGTGTTATCCCAGCCAACAGGCCCCCTTACCTGGGAGGGGGCAGGCCAGCGCCAGGTATATAGGCAAGGACATTGCCTGGCCGCGCCCTCCACAGCCTCAATTGCGGGGATCCCAACCTCCTGGATTCAGGAACTGGGGTGGTGGAGGTCAAATGCTTATCAAGCATACATCAGACCTCTGGGGGAGGATGTTGGGCTGGTCCCCCCCGCGCAGTACCATTCACTAACTGTATGCATCTCCAGCAGGTTATGAGAGACCTATTGAGGTCTGGATACGTGGCCATAGTATTGTTTGGCAGGCAGGCACGCAAGCAGCCTCTTCTGGCCTCGGCCAACATCTCGGCCTGTATCCAAGGGCACGCTTAACCTGGATTGGATCGGTGGCATGTGTTGGGACAGTTTGCGGAGTGTCCTGTTAAGGAGGGCATCTGATAGCCCCTCCCATCCGGACATCCAGATCATTCACCTTGGGGAGAATGACCTCTGCCTCGAGCCCATGTTCCAGCTCACAAGCCACATTCGTGCCACCTTGTCCCTGCTTCACACCACTTGGCCAATCACATCTATCGGGTGGTCTGACATGCTGGAGCGCAGAAGTTGGCGTTACGCATCACACCCAGGAAAGATTGAGAGCGCAAAGACGAAGGTCAATAGGGCCGTATGGAGGGCAGTGAGCAGCATTAACAGGTTCCTGATCCACCACGGGCGGATCTCGTCCGGAGTCCCAGGCCTCTTTTTGGAGGACGGGATCCCCCACAAATGACTTTAAATTATTTTTTGTGCTATCAATAATGGCTTTAAAAATGTTTCTTGCCTCTCACTGTTTCCCTCTGGCCCATCTGCCTCCCCCTTAGCACCCAGCTGGCGGCTTATCCACGTGTGTTCCCTACTGGTATTTGTACAGTAGCCGGCTGCAAGCCTTTGCCTGTGTGTTCCCTACTGGCATTTGCAGACTAGCCAGCTGCAGGCCTCAGCCTCCATGTTTCCCATTGGTGTTTGCAGAATAGCTGTGTCTGGGAATGGCAACAGGAAGCAGAGAGTCACAGCCATGCAGGTGGCTACTCTGTGAATGGCCAGCACCTAGCATTTACTTGTCACTTTCCTACAACCATTCCTTTTGCATCCAGGCAGAGGCTTTTCTTCGTTAGGGTACCGTGGCCTTTCCCCAAGTCCCCATCCCAAGTTCATGGCCAATGGACTCCTCCCCTCCCCGATTTTAGGTGCACCCACACACCCCTTCCCTTTCAATCTCCAGCCCCCAAAGTCACCTATTGCTATGCCATACCACTATTTCTCCACGCCCTCTTTCCCTGCCAAATATTCAAGGTAGCATGGAAAATGGAAAATAAAAAACTTATTTTTTTTAAAAAATGCTTCTCTTCCTCCTGCAGATCTGGCTGTGGCAGAGCGTTCCTGGAAAGCGCGTGGGAACAATTGGTGGTGGGGGAGGTGTGCCTAGGATCCAACTGTGGCAGACAGAGCAGTGGTTGTAGCAGTACTGGCTGCTGCCTGGCTGTCAGTCTGAGCCATGACCACAGAGATGGTAATTCTCTGTAAGCCATCACAAAGAATGCAATGGTGGGGAAACAACAAACATCGGGCACATATTTCCAATAAGGAAGAGCTGGGAGAACGCATGTTTGAAAATGGCATGTTGGGCTTTTACGGTGGACATTATGTAAATGCCAGAGAGAGTAAAAGGGGGGGGGGGGGGGGGGG
>QEPC01007559.1:14343542-14380402 GCA_003113815.1 Sphenodon punctatus | reverse complement strand
GGGGGGGGGGGGGGGGGAGAAGAGGGTCCAGAAATGATAGCTCTGCAGAGCACTTTAGGATCTTTCACCCGCAACTCTGTTGTGCTGGTGGAACTAGATGCAAGGAGGCTGCGTGCAACCTAATTGATGGGACACAGACACATGGACACACATTAGCCCGCATTCGCTCACAGGGCATGCTCCGCATGCTCCAGCACCCACCGTGATCAACAGCTGTGTGGCCATGGCCATGTGGCCAGTGGGGGCAAATGCCTAATAAAAGGAGAAGGTGGGCACCCACCTGGTGTGGGCTATCGTCTCATTTGTTAACACCCATAATCTGGTTATGGGCCTAGAAAAGCATCACAGAAATAAGCATTTCCCAATACAGAATGCTCCTGTACCCAACAATGCACATCATTTTCAGAGGCAAAATTTATGCTATCTCACTTCAAAAGAAAAAGTCCCATATGCATTGCCTTAAATGTTATCCAATAATTTAAAACTAATTTAAAAATAAAATTGACTTTGACTGTGCCACAGTATTTACTATATATCTACCAAAACAGACTCGCACACAAACTTACACTAGTACAAGCAAGAGTATCCAGGATTCCATGACACACAGAGGGGGAGACAGACAGAGATAATATATATATATATATAATAATGATACTGGCCCTGTAGTGATTATTTTTAAATTTCCACCTGAAGTCACAGAAGGGTCTGATTAAAGCAGTCTTTAGTAAGTGGCGCCAATTAGAACTTTTTGCTTCTCTAGTTATCATAGGAGGATATATTTGAAAAGGCAATACAATAAAACTATTGTGACAGGGTCACTAGGTCCATGATGAACAAGACCTCTGGGGTTACGGTAGGTTCCTGCAAGGATGCAGTTCCAGGGAAGCAAGCAGCGCTCTGGCCAGTGGCTGGCCCTTTAAGAGGGTCAACCTGAATGCTGCTAATGAGGCAGTATAATGACTTTAGCCGAGTACGTTGTAAGCCGCTGGAGCCAAGTGGCTAAATGGGGCCAGCTAGGTTGGATGTGGCTAGGCCAGCCCTAAGGCCTGAAAGGCTGAGCTGAACCTCTGCCTGGAGAGACTGCCAGGGAGAGGCAGCCCAGGGTACTTTGGGGCTCAGCAGAAAGAGCTTGCTGGAGGTCCAGGAGGGAGAGCCTGCGGGAGAATATTAAGGAGCCTCTGGGGGGAACAAGGAGCTAGAATCCAGCTAGTTAATAGGCCAGGCTGGAAGTGATTGTGCTAAACAAAGAGGGCCTGCTACCTGGACTGGAAGAACTGGGCTGGACCAGGAGCCTGCTGTATAGATACCCGAAGGATCCTGACTGTACGTGGACTGTGTTTACAGTACTGGTGATGGGCAGAACACTGTGTAAATAAAGGACACTAAAAGACAAAGATCCCATGTGAACTGAGTCACTGGGGTGCAGATCCTGCAGGGACTCATCCCTTAGGGCCATCCCTGTTATACCAATGGCTAACAAAACCTATAGGTAAAGAATCTGAATGGTAGTAGGACTAGTCTCAATTTCCTATCTGAGAAATAGAGAACATTCATGGCAGAGTTTCTGTAAAGCTAAATTTGTAAAAGGTCCTTGTGGTCAAGAAACTTGCAATGCTGATAATATCAAAGAAAAATTACCAAACTCTGCATTATGAGAAGAAAAGGCTTTGGAATGTAGTTAGAGAATTAAGACAATCTGTAACCTCTCCTACTTTCAAATTTGAATCAGATACAAAATATATACTTCAGACATACTTGTTATCTTCAAAGTCATGCATAGCAGGGTGAGAACAAGAAGAAGAATTATCCTTATTCCTTTTGCTTATTATTCTGGGTTTGTGATCAAAACATTTCTGAAATACAAAACCAAATGATTACAAAGAAGGGAGAGATCCAATAAAACTTTAATATATGAAATCATCTTTACAATCCTAGTAAGGGAAGGGCAGACTATGCGGCAGTGCCTACTTCAATTACTGAAAGTTAGTGAGAAACCGAACTATTCCACAAAGTGTAGCTCAACTAATTATCTACTTCAATTAGGCAGATAAACTGTTTACAATTACTTTATACTGCTACAAAGAAAGCCCTCCCCCCTAAAAAAAAACAATCATTAAAAGAAGCACCTCACAAAGAAACATAAATAGTCCATGGTGCTCCTGAAGGAGCCGGGATACAGTGAAGTTGATCTTTCCATTTCCTCCAAAAAGAGCCTCTCGGCTAAAGGCCCCTTTGCGCTCCAGAGTCCATACATCTATCTCTTCCTGACAATATGCAAATGTGCAGTGGCCTGGATACCTACACTCTTCTTCAGCAGCAACATCTAAAAAGGACATTACATTGACATTAAATATTTGGTAGCTTTGCTTTTACACAACTACTTTTACGCTGCTTTCCTGAGTATTGACTCTACTACGTTTTTATTTCAGAAGTCTTTCCATAAAAGCCACTTCTAATAAATAGTAACCATTTTATTTGTATAGCGCGTCCTCTCCCATGCCACATTGCATTTGGAGCGCTTCACAATAATAAAATACAGCAATATAAAAGCTAGCTAAAACCATTTAAAAGGTGTAAGAGGTAAGACTGAACACACTGAGGGGAAGCCAGCAGTGGATTCCTAAAAGCACCTGGAGAATAAATAGGTCTTCAGGTGCTTTTTAGAGGCGAGAAGGAAGGAATGAGTAACACACTGCAGGACCTGATGAGGACAACAAAGGCCCAATTGCCTGCCAACTTAATGCTTAGTTTATTTACAACTTTTGCCAAAATAGGCAACTTAAGGCATGATGGCAGGATCCCCAAACAAGGGGTGGTTTCTGAACTTAGATAACCACCTGGGTGATGTTCCAGAAGCAGGTCTCAAATATAGCCAGGGCCTAGACCGGAAGTGAGAAAACTGTGGTTCTAAAGCCACATACAGCTCTTTGGCCCCATTGTAGTAAATGGATGAAGCTCTTGGGATTAGGAAACTTTTTCCACCACTGCCTACCTACCAGCAGTGCCATTTTAAATTCAATCTGTCATTCTGTTGTAAATGAATCCACTCCTTTAGATCTTATGAGAGGACTAAGCTTTTCATTACTTTAGAATCTCCATCATCAAGGCAGGATTATATGGGCCAACTATTTATCCTCCAAGTCTTCAAATATTAGGTCAAACACATTAAGAAATGTTTTAATATTGAAGGTACACTCTTCCACTAGGTGGGCACCAGTACAAAGAGGAATATATGCATGTTTAACGCAAGTTACCTGAAGTTTTTTTTACTGAATTAGCAAGAACTACAAAAGTTCCACAGTTAAAACACATACCTTTACATATATAGTATGGTCCTACATATTGTGTCTTTGTTGGTCTGGGACGTATTTTTTTCCATAACTTATCTTCAGAATTCTTTATTTTACCAATTAGAATATCCTTCTTACACTTGTGCTCTAAACTGGGATGATAAGTGAAATCCAACAACTTCGGACCTGAAATAATAAAATTTTAAAGTCGATTTTAAAAAAAACAAACAAAAAAAAAACGACCCACAAACTGCAAACATTTGTAGAAGCTGTATATTGAAGCAGACTGGTAGTCATATGTCCAAACATGAGATATAGACAGACTGCTTTCCTGCAGTCATAAGTCTGAAGAATGACACTGAATAACAGGGGGGAAAAAAAAGAATGTAAATACTAAGTGATCAGATTCAACCAGGAAAAAAAAGAAAAAGGCAATTTTAGGGAAATTCTGCAGACGTGCATGCAAACACTGCATGGCAATAGCCAACTACTTTTTTGTGTTTGTTTCATCTGGCCCTCGTGAAAAGTGTTAATGAACATGTTATGGCTGCAATTGCTCATTTCTAAAATGTCGATGTCAATCAGAACCATGACATTTTAAATTGTGAAATCATTCCTCTAAAGTTTTAGCTTTATTACAGTTTACATTGAATCAAAGACTGTTCAACAACAGACAATATCAAACCAAGTAAAAGTCAACTTGTGGTTTCGAAAAGACACCAGCCCTGTAACTTAGTGATAGTTTTCTATACAGTCACATCTTAAAACCAGTTTCAGCACTAAGTCTAACCTTGGCAGCCAAAACCAGGAGTACAATACGGGTTTCCCAGGAAAGGGAATTGCAAAATTAGTGTTGGAAAGGGGGATGCCAGCCAAAGAAGAGAATACCATCTGCCTCTGAGCAAGAAGTTGTTGGTGAACAAGTACAGATTCAAAACTTAACAGAATATCAAGTAATTTGATAAGAATGCAAAGGAAGTGGAACTTTACATATAAAGGCTAACACATCTTAAAGTTCACCCATCAGTATTTTATATGGTTGCAGCTTTTTTTTCCTTTATTTTTTTTTAAAAAGTTGCATATCTTGTGATACTGCAAAGTCACCTTCCTGATCCTTATACTAATAAGGAATTATTTTAAACTGAAGAATGATAAGCTGCCAACTTCATCGATCATTCCCTACATACATGCACATGCACAACATTCTATGACTGATAATATGCCAGTACATCTCTCATCTCAAAAACAGTGCTTTATTTTCAGATTAGTTTGGATGAAAAGCATTTGCTTCTAGAATACAGCTGTACAGCAATAGCTCAGACTTAAAAATTAGTTATAAGAAAGGCCCAAAATTGGTTAAGATTCTCTGTGTCAATCAAGTGAAATTAATTACTGTTGCTAACATTTAGAAACATCATGATAATTTAGAATTGGTTTGAAAGGACAGATGGGATGTGAAGGTTACCAGATACTTTGAACTGCAGTTCAATTCCCCATGACCAGAGTGGGCCCTGAAAGTTTTTAAGTCTTGAGCAAAGGTGTCATTCTTCAGAGTACCCTGGGGGTTGGGAGGAAAGTGAATACAGAACGTGAATGGTGACCTTACACAGTAAAGCTTCAAGCTTTGGGAAAATGTGCAGTGATTTTTGGTAGTTTTAAAAGACCATAACCCATTACAGCAAGAAACAGAAAACAAGGAGGTAGAAAAATGATTGCAACATCTGTTCCATTTCCTTAGTATGCAGATCCATATTCAACCTGTTAATGACAGAAAGAAGTAGTACTGAATTCTACTAGAAGCCAGTGTTTTAAGTTTCAACATGATGCTATTTAATATCTCTAATAGTTTTACAGAATTCCAGCCTTCCTTACCTGTTTTTGTAAAACATAGCTGGCAGGCCTGTCTTAGCTCATGTGTACCTTCCAAGGGGTTTCTTCCAACTAGCGATGTTGACACAGGTATATTAGCAGCTCCACTGCCAAAAACATTTGAAAAGTCTTTTCTAGTTTGACCAGCAATTCCAATGTAATTCTCAGACCCAAACAAACTAGTAGGGCCATTTATCTGCTGGAGGATACAAAGAAAAAGGGTTTTTAAATTTTCTAGCCTATCAAATTCATTATTGAAATTTTTCTCTAAACACTAAAAGATGCTTCACACATGGTTGTGTGAAGGCATGCCTATGCAGAGGAATAACGGAATATTAAAAAGCCCTTACTCCAACTGCACTGAAATCCAGCCAACAGTTAAGCTCTATAAATTCTGCTTTGGTCTGGAAATTTGTTTTTCAATTAGTTTAACACAGGGGCAACACCAAGAGGTTAATTGTGGTTTACTGCGTTTGATTTCTTGGTAGATCGTGGACAGCTCCCTGCTTCTCTCTGTTTGTCTGGTGCTCCTGCCAGATGATTTCACAGCATCCCATGTCACATGTGCCTTTGCAGGCACTATGGCCGCTTTTAGACGAGTGTCGCCCATTCGTGCCATGAAATCATGCGGCTTGTAAAAATGCCGGGGGCATTTTTACAAGCCGCATTTTTACAAGCCTCGATATGCGAGATATTTCATTTGTGCTGTTAAAGAATGCGCAATCGGAAATACGGCACGCATAGGCGCGTCTAAAAGCTGTCCCCGGCACTTTTACAAGCCGCATGATTTCACAGCATGAGCGGGTGACACTCGTCTAAAAGCAGTCTTTTGGGGGGCCCGTTCCACCATGCTACTGCTGCAGGCACATTACGCACCCCCCGCTCATCTGCTGCTACCAGGTGGTACTGCCAGTTGCTGCTGCTGCTGCCACTTCTGGCATTTTCCACCACTATCAGGAGGCAGGAGATACATTCTATGACGGGCCACCACCTGCCTACCTCTATGTGTGGAACTGTGTGTCTGGGCGGGGGGTGGCAGGGAAGGGGGAAGAGCGGGAGGTTTCTGGGCTGGGGTCTCTAAGAGGGGTCCCAGGCGGGACCTCATTCTGAGGATAGACCACTCTAGGTTGCCACACATGAAAAGCAGATCTTCTTCAGATCCAGGGCTGGATTTTGAGCCATGTCTCGCATTACTGAATTTAATAGGGGAAGAAGAAAATAATGTTAAAACCTCCATGCACATGATCGGGGGTTTCACATGACCGGCCTAACGAGAGTTAAACTCTTGTTAGTCCCAGCCCTTTTCTTAACATGGGCAAGCGCCTAAAGCCTGGCCTCCCCAGGTTTAACATTTCTTCTAGATTTCTGAACAAACAGAAAAAAATCTCAAAGGAATGAAGATCAAAGCTGACTAGTAATTGATCAGTAATAGTACTGGAAATATTCAAGAAAACCCAGAGGTATTCCTTTCAAACAACTACCCCAACTAGTTGGGGTCACTTTCAACTTTCATGATGCATTCCTTCAAAAGCTTACAGATGTTCTCTCGTTTTACTGAACAGGAATTTTCTATCACAGTCAAGATATTCTATTGGTGAACAAAACAGATTTTTACTATTTGATTTTTAAAAAAGAAAGACTAAATGAAAGATACTTACAAGTAGGAGAGGGGAACTGTTACTAAGTGTTGGTGTTCCTTCTCTAGAAATTGAACTGGATATATCTAAAATAATTAAGAATAAAATTAATACATTTAGCATCAACACTATACACTCAGGGGTGGGGAAACTCCGGCTAATGGGCCAAATCCAGTCAGTGGCTGTTTTTTATTTGGCTCCTTTCCAGTTCTTAGATCTGGCCCTCAGAACCAGTTGCTCCACTCAAACGCTGAACGTGTGAGCTCAGAAAAAGGGAGCAGAGGTAAAGACATGAACTCAAGAATTCTTGATCTGGACCCTTCCCTTATTCTGAATACACCTCTCAAGCTCTTCCACTCCTCGTTTCTATCTGGTCCACAAAGCTGGTACTAATTTTCAAATGTTCCCCATCCGTGCTACACATTGAATACCTGCGACTATATGATTACAGTAAATGTTTTCACTTAATATGCAAATGACTTTTTTCTGCTAAGTCAAAGCTAGAGTCAGTCAATCAATGAACTGGAATCAGCAACACCACCACAAGATCTATCCTGAGACTACCCCTCTTAAGGAGAAAGATGGAATGAAGTAACACATCAGAACATAAAAGGTGATCTAACAGGCAATAGATCATCTTCAAATTCCAGCCAATAGATTGGCAAGAAGAAAATATATCAAAACCAAGTTTTGCATAAACTTTTTGTAGCATGTTTTTGCATAAGCACACTACAAAAAACCACTGAACCACAAAATACATAATAGATAGCGGGTTTGTGTTTTACTATGATTTGCTGTGCATTAATTTGCTTAAAGATCATCCATTTCCATTATCATCATTTTGTCCCAGTTTGAGTGCAATTTTTCATGAGTCTTTCCCAACTTCAGTTTTTACTCTCCATTGTTTCAGTTTTTTTGAATTCTGTAAACAAGAACCCACCTCTATTCACTCCTATTCAATCTTGCAAGGAATGAATCGGCTTCCCACCTTAATTATAAACCGTGATTCCAAAATAAGCATTACTGTTAGGTCAATAAACAACATATAATAAAAAATAGTAAAAATTATTTGTTTTTCCTTACACAAAAAACTGAGAAACTTAGTGAATAATTAATGCAGAACCAGCAGAGGAAGGTCAAAGCAGGTCATGTGGATTCCCCATAAGCAATAGATTTCTTTGGATGTTAATGGCGATATAGTTCATACGGAATATGTATCCTCACCACATTCAAAACAAAGGTAGGTCAAATTTTGTCCCTAAGCACTTAACTACCATTTCTTGTCAGTGAGAAAAACAGCTAGTTAACTTTCTCTAGTAAAGATTAATCAGGACCAGCTTCATACTCATTTCTTACCTCTGTTCGAGTCACTGATTGAAAAGCTATTTAGAGAGGAACAAAAATTTTCCAGTGAAGAAGTCAAAGGCTGAGAATACATTTCAGAAAATGATGTTGCAGGAACAAAACCTGCACCAACCGATAATGTTCCCAACAATGGTGTGGAGAAGGGTATGCTAGGAGCTACGCTGGCAGTTGGAATGGCTCCTCTGACTATGGTTGTTTGCTGGGGAAAAAATAAAATAAATGTAAAACACTCATGTAGCAAGCAGGTAGGTTATTTCCACCATCCCATCAACAAAAATAAACAAATTATTCTGTCTCTAACTACTTAATTTTTAGCCCTCTGTTCCAAGGCAGACATCAAAGTGAAGAGTCAGCAGGAGTTTTCCCTATCCTGGCAGCCATTCAGTTTGATTACGTTTCCTGCAGAATTGAGCAGGTAACACTGAAAGTAGGATTTATGGTTAGCAGGACACAAAGGGGAGAGTATTTTTAACTCTAGCTCATGATTACTATTTTAGGCCTTAATCCTGCAAATACATCTGCATATACTGAATTGAAGACATCTTATTGGTGTCAATGAGACTACCAGTGTTTAAAACTTTTGTAGGAGTAGGATTTTTGCATTTAGTTTCTAAATATCTAATTGCATAGACAAAACAAAATGAAACCTCAACATTTAAAAGGATAACAGATTCATGTAATTAGGTACTGCTGTCACAGTAAATTATATTTTGCAGATATATATTTTCAGAGTCTGAAAATGTGCATTTTCTTATATTCTAGGATTTTTTTGCAGATGTGTAACAGAACTTTAGAAAATCATTCACTACAGTGGTTGGGGAACCTCAGCCCTCAGGACCAAATGCAGTCTACGGTTAGTTTTTATTTGGCCCATTTCGAGTTCCTGGATCTGTCCCCTGGATTTAGTTCCTACTCCCAAGCATTTAAAAGAGTGAGCTCAGGGTAAGGAAGTAGAGATGAGGGCGTGCATACAAATAGAGGGAACAGATCAACGGCACAGATCCATAATCTAGACCTTCTTTCCCCAAGTGAACCCCTAAAGTACCACTGCTTTCAACTTCTTTGAGACTGTAAGAATTTGTACTAATTTTCAAAGCGGCCTCTGGGATGGAAAAGGTTCCCAGTCCCCGATTTAAAAGCTCATTTTAAAATACCTTGATAAATTACCACAGTGAAATCTTAGGGCGTTTTCAGACAAGACACTCCCCACCCACTATACATTATTATTATTATTATTATTATTATAAGCATTTGTATAGCGCCAGCTGTGTACCTGGCGCTTTACAGAACAATAAGATAGACGCGGTCCTTGCCTACGGCTTACAATCTAATAGACACGGAGGGGGAAGACAAGGATAGGGGACATAGGGATAGACAAGGGATAAATTACATTCAAGTAGATGCGAAGTCTCAGGTGCACGTGCTTGGCTTGGTTGTGTTTAGGCAGGAGTCAGCAAATATTGAAAGGAACATTCTAACAGGCGTCGGGAAAGGGAGCGAGGAAAAGGTGGGGTTTGAGATGGGTGTTGAAGGTGCGGAGGGAAGGGGCGAGGCGGATGTGGGCAGGGAGGGAGTTCCAGGCACGGGGGTGCAGCAAAGGAGAATGGACGAAGGCGGTTAGGGGAGCAGGGGAGACGAGGGAGAGCGAGGGAGGGGGTAGAGGAGGAGCGGAGAGTGCGTGCAGGAGTGTGTAAGGAGACTCGGGCTGAGAGGTAAGTGGGAGTCAGGTTGTGAAGGGATTTGAAAGTGAACACCAGGAGTTTGTGAAGGATGAGTTGGGGAAGGGGGAGCCAGTGAAGCGAGGAGAGGAGAGGCTGCACATGGTCAAAGCGACGGGTTGAGTGGATGACCCTAGCAGCAGAGTTTGGGATGGAGATAAGGGGGGATAGGTGAGACCGGGGGAGGCCAGTAAGGAGGAGGTTGCAGTAGTCAAGGCGAGAGATGACCGTGGCGTGAACAAGGGTTGCAGGGCACCTATAGGGCAACACTGCAGCCCTGTAACATGTATAGTGAGTA
This sequence comes from Sphenodon punctatus, assembly GCA_003113815.1. Lineage (NCBI taxonomy): Eukaryota > Metazoa > Chordata > Lepidosauria > Sphenodontia > Sphenodontidae > Sphenodon > Sphenodon punctatus. Next base: position 14,370,225 of record QEPC01007559.1, on the reverse strand, counting down.
GGTAGTGGTGGAGAGTAACTCGTCTGAAAATGCCCTAAATATGGTATATACTCATTGTATTTTTCCCTCTCTTCACACTTCAACCCTAGTTTTTTTCATTATATGGCTGCTAATAATATCACTATGTTAAGAAGAAATTCACACACACATAAGATTTCTTCTTAAATACTTACCTGAGTCATATATAAGATATACTTTGATAGCACTGACATTACTGGAATTAGGCTGCTTACTCAGAACAAAAATAAAATATCGTTTGAATGATTTCTGCTCAAAGAAAAATTAATAAACTTACCATTACACTCTCATTAGGATCATGTACAGAATCGAGCAAGTCATCAAGTTCTTCTCCAAGAATGTCATCTCCATCTCCACAGTCCAAACAGCCTTCAGGCATAGAGAAAGCTACACTTCCCCCATTCACCAGCGAAACAGAAGAGACAGAGCTCTTTTCCACTTGAAGAGGCACAGGTAATGGAGACAAGTCATTTGACACTTCAGGAGCAAAGTTTGATGAAGATGAGGAAAGAGAAGAAAGAGTCTCTTGTTGCTGTTTTGATAAATCTGAAACACATTGTAATTTGGGAAACAGAAGAGTTGCTCTACACAATGTTCAGAAAAAAAGTATCAACAAAGCAAGCCTTGCACAGATTAGACTTCTGGTTTGATGTTTTGGTTGTTGTATTAAACGATTCCTTATGTACAAGGAAGATGATGGAAGGTACTAAAAATACTCAGCTTGTAGAAGGATCACAGTAGAAAAAAAGAACATGACGCTTTGTGCAAATATTTAGTGAACTGCAATTTATAGAAAAATACAAAAATAACACAAAAGATACGACTGTACCACAGAGAGCTGGAGACTCTGGCGTGGATACAGAGTCCACGCGGCATGCAGTCAACTGCATCATCTGACGAGGTTTACCTACTACTGTTACAATACCTAACATTACAGCATTGGAGGGAACTTTTCTGTTGTTTTTTAAAGATGTGTGCATTTATAAAGTACTTGCATATAGTCCAAAACTTGGTTTTGCTGTTGACTCTTGCACCTCTTGTTTCATGTTCTAGCATGAGGATATCAGTCTCATGGACAACTCTCAGGGAATTCCTTTGAGCACATCTTACCAGGTCTTCTGGGGTTCCTTCTATTGTGCAGCTGCCTGCACTTGAGTTTGGAACTAGAAGCCTGCCTCCTTTTTCCATAACACCCACATGCAATACAAACTAACTAGATTTGGACTTTGTGCAGCCTCCTGCATGGAAGCTGGGGACAAACAGGATGTGGAAATGGATTGGGAAAAACCAAAAACAAACGATAGGTATATTCTCTCCTCCCAGAACCATATCTGTGGGTCCAGTAAGCAAAGAGAAAAAGGAAGGAAGATTCTGCATTCCTGCAGGGCCTTTTGCAGGCCCCCAAGTAGACATTTAGAACCTGAGGGAATATGCTTCATTTCTACAACAGTAGGGGAAGGCCAATACGGCTGTGAAGATGGAGAAAAAGCCACAAACTTGCTTAATGGTCATCACTAGCCCTATCTACATCTATACTCTTACAGCCTTGTAATCAAACCAGAAAAGCTCTACTCAAAGAAGAGTATTTTAAATTCCTGAATAAATATTTTGAGATGTCTGAACTGGCTAAAGGTCAAACACTCTCTTTCACTCAATGGTTTTTGAAAATTTAATTTGGCATGAGAACAGCTCCAGATAAGGAGGATCTGCTTTAAGTTTTAGCCTGGAACAAAGTCAGCATGGTTTTTTCTCCAGTATATGTACCATTTTATGTTTCCATTAACTTTAGATAAAATTATAGGTAGGTATATCTGAATGTTTAAGTGGAGAAGATGTTTTTTTAATGTTTGCATTTTTAAAGTGTATGTTTCTTGGAATAGGAATAAAGAGTTCTATATTTCATACAGCAAGAGCATGCAGAGATAACGCTTTAATATATGCCTGTTAAGGCAACCAATGTTTAGTACACCTTAGAATGATGGTAGTATGAATAATAATAATCAACAATTGCCTCTCTATTAATCATACCTACCATAATAATAATAAAAATGTACAACATTTTAATGTTATGTAATGAACATGTTATCTCAATATTTACTTGTTTAAAGCTCAAGCATTTCTACTTCTGTAAGTGTATTTAGCAGAAAAGTCTCAAATAAATACTTTCACTATATGGTGATTCTACATTTCTAAGCATTTGCAATATTCAATATAGATTTTATGTGGGTTCTGGACACACACACACATAGCCGCCTATGTTCTGAACTTAGCTAAGCTTCTGTCACAGTGCAAATAGCTCCTATAAATGTGGTTGGGGCATCTTTCCACTACTGGGTAAAAGGACTTATTTATTGGTCAACTCATGTTCAATTATGGTGTCTGGAGAGGGATATCATTCAATTAACTATTGCAGCTAGCCTGGACAGTATCATTTCTATGTTTTGTCCGCAACAAATTGATACTGTAGTATTAAAATTCCCAGGGTGCATTTTATATGCATTTCATATGGTTTTATGGATGTGTTCTCAGTATTTTATATGTATGGGTTTTTTTAAACGAAATTAGCTGCCTTGAACCTTCAGGGAAAGGCAGGCTAGAAATCCAACTAAACTAAACAATGCAGTACAGAACGTTAAAATGTCAACATTGGAAGAAAGTTTCCAAGTTCTAAAATAATTCATAATATAGTAAAAAAAACCACAATAGTATGAATTTAATGAAAGTCAAAGTAAAGCGGAAGAGAGCTCATTTTATTAAGATTTTGTTAAAGAATTCCAACAATGCTGGAAACACATTGGGACTGCATTTCTCCTTAAACTTCTCCTCATTAAGAAACAATACTGCAGTCCAGAAAGGCTCACCTGACTCAATATCTTCCACAGAAGAATTTGAACTCTGTAAATAAGTAAAATATTTGTTATCAGTAAGTCCGAAGACAGAGATGCAGCAAGCATACATTTTTATATGCACCCCAAAGTTCTATAAAAACAAATTTTAGGCCAAATTTACAGTTACTAGAAAACTTTCCACAACTAAGGAGTGCTAGTGAAAAATCCAAGCAAGCACTATAGAACTAACAACCTGAAACCAATAGGGAGACTCACTTTCAGCTATTTTTCATAGGCCAAGGTAGGAGAAATTCAAAAGCAGAAAGAACAGAAATAATGACCAATAAATTTTACTTTTCATACTATTACTAGTTTACAGTTTAAGGCCCCAATCCAAGGTCCCCGGGCGCACATCAGGAACACATCAACCAAATCTACCCTCCCCCACGCGCACAGAGTGTGCATGCACATAGTGCTCCAGGTAGTCCCCCAACTCCCAAACGTGCCACCACCTGCAAGCTCCTCTATGCCACTAACTCTCGCAGGCCGTGGTGCAGTTGGAAGGTGGGGGACTATCTGGGGCACTACACACGTGCAGAGTAGGTTTTGTCCACACACGCACCTAACGCAAACATGCAAACCTTGCGATCAGGGCCTAAGGGCAAAAATAAACGAGATGGTAGCCCACATTAGGGGGGTGTCTACTTGTTTGCTTATTAGGTGTTGGCTCCCACCAGCCTCCACCCACTAGACACACAACCCCCACTCCCACCAGCCTCCACCCACTAGACACACAACCCCCACTCCCACCAGCCTCCACCCACTAGAGACACAACCCCCACTCATGTTGGAGTCTCGGAGCATGCAGAGTCTGCTGCGTGGGCAAATGCAGGCTAATGCGCTCCCACACATCCACGTCGTCTCAATTAGGTTGCGTGCACGTCTACCAGCACCACACAGTCACAGGCAAAAAGTCTAGCATGTTCTGAGGAGTGACCCCTTCCTGCCTCTCTCACCCGCATGCACGTAGTGTCCACCTTAAAAGCCCAACAGGCACCAAGATCAAATATACGTTGTCCCAGCTCATCCTGGTTTGCAGCACATACCCAACGTTCACCATTTCAAAGCCTCTGCCTTCTCTAGAGCGACTTCCACAGCCTTTACATCATCATGGCTATGGTTCACAACAGTACCCAATAAACAATGCAACCACCCTCCTCCCAGGTGCATTAACACAACAGCATGATAAAGGCTTCCGTTTATTGCGCTTTAATGGTGTTGGCCCCCACCAGTTTTTCTTTTATTGTGTTCACAGGCAATTACCAGTACTGCTACCTCAAGCAATCCATCCCAGGCACTCTTTGCTTACAAAATCGGCCCACCAGAGATGTATTCTCTGGAGCAAAGAAGAGACGCGGCCTTCATCACTCTATAGGGGGAGCAGAAGATAGCATCTGACTAGGGCATATTGTATCAGAATGAGTCGATGTTCCAGATCTCAGCACAAATGGTACTTCATGGACATAAATCAGTGCTGGAAGTAGGCCAAGGACTTGTGCAGGGATACAAGGAGATCAGGAGAACAACTTCACCTCCGGCCGCAAGAGGCAAACATCTCCCTACTACAAGCTGCTAGACCCGTTCCTCTGCATGGATGCAGCCGTTATGGCTTCTACAGCTGCGCCTTCGCCAGAGTCCAGAAGTGGGTCAATAAGACTCCTTCACTGCCCACTCCTGCTGCAACCATTCCCATTCCCTCCATGGAAGCAGTGACCACCAGAGGAGATCCCTCCATGCCTAACTCCACCCCGAAGCCAGCAAGCTTTGACAAGGACACGAGCACCATGACTCTGCTAGTCTACCCTCTCCATCTTGAGAGCCAGTCTCTGTTCAAGGAACCACTGCAGGTGCTTGTGGAGAGTACAGAGAACCCGGAAGCCATGTTTATAGAGAAAACGTTGAAGAATGGTACGTTAATACAGCTGGGGGAGGGGGGCTGTGTTTACACAGTTGCATGATAAAGGCTTCTGTTTATTGCGATCTAATTATATTGGGGAGGGGGGGTTCTTTACTGTGTTCACAGGTGGCCAGGAAAGTGCAGAGGACACAGCAGCACCAGAGGTGAATGGTATGTGCAGGATGTGGGTGGGAAGCACCATGGCAGGACCATGGGATGGCATGAATGAGGGGAGAGGCTCCATGGCAAGACAGTGTGATGAGGGGAGGGGATGGAAGCCAATATGGCAAGCATGCTTATGGCAGTGCTTGGATTTCTGTATGTTCTTCACTCCTCTACAGTGATCATGGGAAGAGAACCACATGGTGCTCCAATCCCACCACCGCAACCTCCCCAGCAGCAACCTATCTCAGGTACTCATTCCTGCACTTGGTGTGGGCAGAGGACGATTACATTGGACGGGAGTGGACTAAAACAGGGGCAAGGTGGGAAGGTCTGAACTAATGGCTTTTCTTCTTGCCTTCTACAGGTCTCCCAGTGCAACAGGCGCAGATAGAACCCCCAGTCACAAGCACCCAGCGGAACTGCAACCTGCGAGCCCACAACTGGCAGAGCAGGGAGGAGCTGGTGAGGAAGCTGATTGGGGAGACCACATGATGGGCAGACAAGATCTAGGATGCCATTCAGGGCATGGACAGCTTCTGCAGCACAATGCAAGGCCTTTGTTGCTGCAGGAAAACTGGTACTGGGCCCACCCCTAGCAGCAGTTGGAACAATTGGACAGAGTGCTAGAGAAAATGAGCAAGGAGATAGGCGATGTGTTGTCCCACTCTCTCCAAAGCCTCCCTTCTCCAGCATGTAGCTGCCGCAAGCACAACTATTGGTTGGGGCAGGCACCATTGGCCAACCCCTTTCAGCAGTTCACACCGCCCCACTTGGATCCAGCATTCAAACCCACAGGGAAACCATCCAAGCCCATTCCAGCCTGCACTTGTGCAGGTCAAACTGTCCTGGTCTAGGCACGTGTCCCACCCCCACTGGCAAGTCCAAAATGCCAGCTACTCCTCAGCCTCCACAAGGTGGATCCACATGAGAAGGATGAGAATGTCGCCCCACCATTACTTCCACCCAAGCAAGCATGCCCAGCTGCACCAAAGAGGGGAAGGCGCAGCAAGCAATTTTTAAAAAACAAAAAACAAACAAGAGACATTTAAAAGGGAAAAAAACCTTTATCGTAAAGTTAATATAAAATTAAATAAAAGTTAACTGTATTAAACAATAAAAATTTATTTAACTTATGTTTTTCTCAATCTATGGTTTCTGTGCTTAGGTTGGGAAAGGCAGGAAGTTTGGGGCAGCATGACAATAGGACACTGCAGGAGGTTGGAAGGGAATAGGGGGGCGATGATGCACAAAACACAGGAGGTGGGAAGTCTTCTGGCCATGCACTTGCACAGGAGGGCAGAGAGGCACATGGGGGGAGGGGGGCTGTGGAGAATGACTGTATGGCATAATGGTAAGCCACTTAGGAGGGCTGGGGGTTGGAAGCACTTGAATTGAGGGCAGGGAAGGCTACGAGTCAGCAGCACATCTGTGCCTCTACGTTTGCTATTGCCATTCTCAGACCTGTGAATGACAAAAGGAAAAAGCAGAGGTTCATGGCTGCAGCCAACTAGCCTGGGAATGCCAAAACGGAATGCAGAGGGAATGGAAAGAGTGGGCTGGATGGTGGGGACCCTAGGAGGGAAAATATGACATCCCAGTGGGTAAGAGGGCTGGACAGACCAGAGGAAAACACACTGACACACAAAAACAGTTTTAAAGGCTTTATTTATGATTAGCGAACTGTCACTTAAGACTAGGTATTTGAGATCGCAATGCAGTTTATGTGGTGGTACAAGGCGTCCCAGATCTCGCCTGCTATGCACTACTCCGCTCTGATCAGCTAGTCCCAGAGCCAAGCGGGGAGGGGGATGCTTCTTCAACGTTGCTCTGCTGGTCTCATAGATGTTGTGAAGAACACAGGCGGTGATAGTTAGAAGTGGGGCGGTCTCTAGCTTGAAATCAGTTCTGGCCACCATTGATCTCCAGCACTGCTTTAATAGCCCAAAAGCTTTCTCCACAACCAAGTGGGTGGTGCTGAGCTGCCAGTTAATGTGTCATTGCTCCAAGGTGCAGGCAACGCTGGAGGTCTTCAGAAGCCAGGGCTTATGTGGGTAGGCAGGGTCCCCCAGAACAGCAACCACATGAGCACCCTCTTGATGCACGTTTCAGTGGTGGGTCCAGAGTCCCTGGTGTAAACATGGCCAAAGAAGGGGGACTGGTGGAAAACTCATGAATTACGGCTCTTCCCGGACCAACCAGTCATACAGGGCACAAACAGGGCACTGTGGTCCACTACAGTCTGGAGAAGCACAAAGAAAAGCAAACGCCCATCTGTGCCTTGCAATTTCAACAAGTCAATGACAGCAGAAGGTTTTGATCTTCTGGGTCGTTCACAGGATCTGCTCCGTAACAGTAATGAAGACTTGGAGCACAACTACAAGCACCCTGATATTCTTGGCTGTTACACACTTCTGTGAAGTCGGCAGACCATGCCCTAAAAAAGTTTGCGCAGTCAGGCGGCGGCACACCATACCCAAGCATGTATTGGCCATGTGTCAACACAGAACAGGCTGCGCACCCAACTATTGACTAGTATGGCTGAAAATCTTTGCAAAGCTGGGTGTGTCTGTGTTGCACCAGCACTGCTAATGCATGTAACAGGGACATCCGTGCACATGCCAAGTCATAAAAAAAAGTTACAGGTGTTAATCACATGGAATTTTTAAAATTGGGCTCAGGTGGAACCACTGAATGTTAAGGAATGAGCAGGTGGGGAGGATCTGCAAGTGCAAGATAACGAAGGTCACCATGCACAGAATGTTTGTGGGAGCTAAGCTGCCCATTGGTTAAAAGCAACTCATTTTATCATCTTCTGAAAGTAACAATTTTGCTTTCGATGAGCATGAAGGTTCATAACATCACAGAAAGTTACAGCTGCAGGTTGTTCACCTGGAGAAAGTCAAATGATTTCCATTTTTGTCTGTGGGTGCTGTGGCTACCTCAGGTATGGGGCCCAGAGAAGTTGGAGGGTGATGATCTTTGCTGACGTTTTGGAGGAGGCCTGATGTGCAGAGAGAACCGTCAAACTCATCCTGCAAGGCTGGCTATGCGCTCATAGGGTGGGGCACATGCACACAATGGGGTTCCATGTATGCATGATGGAGAGCAGACACTGCGCAACCATGCTGCAGTTCAAAGTTCAGCAGAATGGAAGAGTGGGAGCCTTGGATGAGTTGTGAGAATGGAATGGGTTTGAGATTGTGACTTTTCTGGATGTTTATGCACTGACAGAAGGAAGTCGTTAATGGAGGCTGGACCTTCCCTGCCATTTTTCCTCATCCCTGCCCCAATGAGAGCGAGAGGATACCCACAGGACCACCAGGAGTGCCTCGATCGGATGGTGGAGCTGAATCTCTGTGAGGAAATAAGTGGCTCGGGGAACAGGGGATATGAACCCACTGATGAGAGAGCTTCTTGGCCTATCCAGGGTGTTTGGACGCTTGAAGAAATGCAGAGCACCCTGGCAAGCTGGGATGTTTTCCGCCCCAATGGTATGGTAATGCAGAAGTTGCTAGAGAAGGGGTACAAGAGGCACATGTTTGACTGGGGGGAGGGGTATGCAAACCGTATTTCCAACCCCACAGCAGGCAAGACCACAATAAAACTGTGTTCTGCTACGTACCAGTGTGCCATGAACTGTGCTGTGAGCCACGGATATAAGAAACCGGGTTGAGAACATGCAAAGACTGATTGCTTGGACCGACTGCTTTCACTTTAAGTTTTTATTTTTGCTTTCACTTTTCATTGTAAACGCTCAATAAAGTATGCAATTTGCTCAATAAACTTAGCATTCTGCATATAACAAAAGGTTCCTTCCAGCTATCAAGTGCCAGCATGCACCTTTGTTTGGGGGGGGGAAGGGGGGGAATAGAGATACCAGGCACTGGACCTCCTCCCAGAGTCATAATAGCCTGGAACAAACAAACAACTGGGGGCGGCTTCATCTTCCCAAAGTTTGCTGCGGCTGCGAGTCACGACAGGGTGGAATACTGGTAAGGGAGGAGGGGTTGTGTGCTGAGTGCAGCAGGGAAGAACGCCTGCCCATGTATTAAGGTTTTCCCACTAAGCCTCTGAACAGGGGCTGAGTGGAGACTGCCCGCATGCACACGAACCACACACAGGGAGGCTGCCCATTTATTGTGATCTACGTGCTAAACACGTGAGGACTGTATGGACCAAACCCGGACTCCAGGGGGCTATCATCGTGTTTGCTTACATGCTATGTCAATATTATTCTTTTAAGGTATCTGTGTATGCTTCACAGTACATCTTACATAGTTTAATTGTAAACTGCCTCCAGCTTGCATTATATGCTGTCATATTTCTCTTTCATACTAACCAAGAAGCTATTTTTCTCTTCTCAGTTGGTGTACCTTTATCATTTGCTATTGTCAAACAAAAACAATGACTGATTTATCTCTGAAGCAGGACTTTGCATACGAGAAGTAAAACAGAAAAAGGATACGTTTAAAATCTATTTGTTCACAATTATCCTAATAAAGGTAGAAGTTGCAACAATTTGGTAACAAATGGGCAAAATATATAATCCATGTAGGAAGATCATATACAAGATTTTAAACACTGCCCAAAATACAGTAACTTCAACCAAACAACTACATAACTTTATTGTCATGAAACAAATTCCTTTTAAAATTAAAAATGACCAATTTGCACAAAGGAAATGTGAAACCTTACCTTAATTGATATTTCCCCAGACACTGCATTTGAGGGTGGCTGCAATCAAACGTACAATCATAAACATAACTGATAAAAAGAGAAAAATGCAAAAAAGCCATTAAATTCTGCTACTTACCTTTGCTCTGACATATGCTTTTCTTATTTTTAATCCTAGTTTCTGAGCAACTTCTTGAGTTAGCTTTATTACACTTTCATCCTGGAAAAGATGAACATTGAGTCATGTGTTGACAACAGTAAGAAATACAATTGATCATTTAACCTCAAGGTGATATAACTGCTGGGATTAAAGTGTGGGGGATGATACATTGCTTCTTTCTCAACAGCTTTGAAAAAAAGATACAAAACAGCAACTATTTGTCAAGAACAGAATTTAAAGACATGCCTGTATCCCTAGTCATGACAGTTCACAGCATAACTACACAGAGATCTGTCAAGTGAAGTGCAATTTACAGATTTTAACACACAAATTATTTCTCAAGTTCTACAAACTGAAAGATAAGTATCTATCAGCTTTTCACTTTACAGTATAAACTATGAAAACTAAAGCAAATTAGGATATATTGAATACAGATCTCCCTTGCAGCTTTGGGCTGTGATTTAAAAAAAAAAAAAAAAAAAAAAATCCACACAAAATAACTTCCTAATCTGCATTTGAATGCCTGATGGCTGGATTTTCAGTAGTGCTACACAATAGTACATCCAGCTCAAGTTAAAGGGCAATAGGTTGTGGCTAGTGCTTTTAAACTTCTAGGTAAGTGATCTAAGCGCCTATCTTCAGACACCCATTGAATATAACTTGATCCAACACATTTTTAACCAAATAAAGAGGGAGGGGAGGGGGAGAACATACAGAATTCACAACTATCTCTTGTAAAGATTCATTTTAAATAAAGTGATGAAAATTAAAGACAGACAATGAGAAGGGAGTCAATGGAAAGAGAAAAAAATGACTACTCAAATGAAAGTAGAAAATTTTAACACTAGGTAGTGACAAGATACATCTCATCATATCATCAGAAACCAGGTAGTGGCAGATGAAAGGGTAACAAGCAAACACGTCTTGCCATTGCCACCTCAACAAAAAGTAAATAAAAAATAGAGAACTATTGTCATATTAGATGCATAAACACTTTTTTATTCTTGTGGCCAAAGTAATTCTATTCTTGTGGCCAAAATAATTCTTTTCTTAAGTAGCGTCTCTCTTACTTCTAAGGTTTTTTTATTTTTATTTTAAAAAGGGTCATTTGAGAAGATCCTTGAAGGATAGAAGGGTGAACGGAATGGTAAGCAACAATTAGATTTAAAAATAGAAGACTGAAATCTAGGACATGAAAGGAATAAAGAAAAAATGGGTCCTTTGATGACCTCAACCATCTCAACTACTCTAATGGAAAATAATGGTCTCAAGACAGTGAAAAGTTTCTTATATTCACAAGGGGAAAAATACCACTGAAATACTATTACTTTAATACTCATTTGTTTTTATTTTAAATTCAAACAAAAAAAACTGTCAACCGCCATGACACCGCGAGTTAACCTAACTATATGCGACTCAAGTCACATATAGTTCAATAGCATTTCATAAATAGAAGTTACTTACAAGTAACTCAGTTCTTCGAGAGAGTTCCACGTACTCTCACTCATGGGATCACTTCCTGCTCTGCAGGGGCATCAGTCAGAATACCTGGAAAGATCTAGAACATGATGAAGGCTCTGACCCTCCATCCCCCCTCCCGTCCTGTCAAGAGTGCGGGCTCAAGATCACACGAGAACGGGACTCCATAAGTAGGGGGAGGAGCCCTCACCACCTCAGTTCCTTCCAACTCCGTCCCAGGAGAAGATTTTGATAGGTACATCCAAGAGAGAGGGGAAGGAGGGCGGGTCGTGAGAACACGCGGAGCTCTCTTGAAGAACTGAGTTACTGGTAAGTAACCTCTATTTCTTCTTCGAGGATCTCCATGATTCTCACTCTTGGGAGAGCGAATAGCAGTTTATAACACCTACCTCAAGGTGGTGGGCATCGAGGAAGTTAGTCAAACAGGGATTGTAGCACTGCTCTTCCCACTAAGGTATCTGACCTTGCCACTAGGTCCAAGGAGTAGTGTTTGGCAAATGTGCGAAGGAGGACCACGTAGCAGCTTTAGGGATGTCAATGATTGGGACATTCTGAAGGTTAGCCACGGTAGTGGCCACTGCCCTAGTCAAGTAAGCTCAAAGATCATTAGGTGGTGTCTTCCCAGCTTGTTGGTAACATCTCTGAATACAGAGGAGAATCCACTTGGAAAGTCGCTGGGAAGTGACCTTAACTCCAACTCATTGTCCCCCATAGGAGATGAAGTGTGCATCGGAAGCTCTGATGTGTCTAGTTCTCTTGATATATAATGAGAGAGCCCTTTTTAAATCCAAAGTATGAAGAGCTTGCTCCATACGGGATGCATGTGGTCTTGGAAAAAAGACTGGTAAAGAGATAGTCTGGTTAAGATGGAAAGGGGAAACAACCTTTGATATAAAGGAAGTGTCCATCCTGAGATCTACCTTCCTTGTAAAATCGAACGTAGGGAGGGGAGGCTTTGAGTGCCTCCAGTTCACTGACTCTTTAGGCTGAAGTGATAGCCACTAACAAAACAGTTTTAATAGAGGTTCTCCATAAAACAGGAAGTCATGGGTTTGAATGGAGGGCCCATTAATTTTGATAGAACCAGATTGACATCCCACTGTAGAGCTGGGTGGGTAATAGGAGGGAAAGTGTTGAGTAAACTCTTCCAGAAGGTCCTAGTTAAAGGGTGGAAGAAGAGAGAGTCCTCACCTGTCGTTGTAAGGTAAAATAAGATGAAAGAGCAGCCAAGTGTACCTTAATTGAGGAGAGGAAGAGTTTGGATTCCTGGAGATGCAACAGATATTTGAATATACGATCCACTTTAAGGGAGGGTAACGGTGTGTCATGGGAGATGCACCATCGAGTAAAGCGAGTCCACTTGGCTGTATAGCACGCCCTGGTTGAAGGTCTTCTAGAATTTAAGAGGATAGCTCTAACCTCGGAGGATAAGTCCTTCGTTATGAAGGGATCAACCAAGCGCAAAGACGGAGCATCTTTAGATCATGGTGAAATATTGCCTCTGCTTCAAGAGAAAGGCGCATAGATCATGCCCCACCTTGGCTGTTGAGATACCACATAGCTGCAGTATTGCCTGTAACGACCAGTATGTTTTTTCCTTTTACATGGGAGACTAATGAGTGCCCAGCGTATGGCTCTCAACTCTAGAAGATTTATGTGGAGCCTCATCTCCTCTGGGTACCAAAAAAGACATAGCTGGACTAGAAAAGGTACAGAGAAGGGCAACAAAAATGATCAAGGGCATGAAAGGGCTCCTGTATGAGGAGAGACTTGATAGGTTGGGGCTCTTCAGCTTGGAGAAGAGACGAGAGGAGATATGATAGAGGTCTATAAAATCATGACTGGTGTGGAACTAACAAACAAGGAGCAGTTATTTACCCTCTCAACTAGTACTAGAACTAGGGGACAGTCCATGAAACTCATGAGTGGCAAGTTTAAAATGAATAAAAGGAAGTATTTTTTCACTCAGCATATAATTGGGTTGTGGAATCTACTGCCAGAGGCTGTGGTAAGGGGCCAGTACTATAGCTGAGTTTAAAAGAGGTTTGGACAGGTTTCTGGAAGATAGGTCTATTAGCAGCTATTAGCCAAACAGGATCAGGGAACATGATGGGAGCTGGGGGAAAACAACAGGGAATGGATCCCCCATTGTGACCTGTTGGGTACTTCTCCCAAGCCACCGTGATTGGCCGCTGTTGGAGACAGGATGCTGGGCTAGATGGACCACTGGTCTGACCGAGTATGGCACTTATGTTCTTACCATAGGCTTTGAAGTCTCCCATGTAGGCACACCATCCTGTAAGGGATGTATCCATCGTGATGGAGACGTCTATATGTGGAGGTTTGAATGGGACACCCTGAGTTGGGTTTGTCCACCAACGGCAGCTGTATAGGACCTTGTCTGGTATGGATACTTTCCTGCTGAGTGTGAAGGGTAGGGCAATATACCTGCTTTAGCCATTGCTGCAGAGGCCTTATGTGGAGCCTCGCATAAGGAGTTACTGCTGTGGTGGATGCTAAGAAAGCCTTGCAGGCGAAGGAAATATCAAATCGTCCTGGTGCCGTTCTTTATAAACTGGATGAGGTTGTCGAACCTGTCCTGAGGGAGATACGCCCTGGCATGGCACGTGTCCAAGAAAACTCCTATAAATTGTAGGTGCCTGATGGGAGCAAGATGTGATTTTTCCGTGTTCACTAGCAAGCCAAGTGTTATAGTGACAGAGTCAATTGAATGTGGCTCAGCATATTCCTTTTGGAAGAAGCTACTAGCAGCCAATTGTCTAGGTATGGGTACACCCTGATGTTGAGTTTTCAAAGATGGGCGGCAACCACAGCTACGCATTTTGTGAAGACTCTCGGGGCAGTGGAGAGTCCGAATGGGAGGACCGTGTACTGAAAGTGTTGGTCTCCTACAATGAAGCGTAAGTACTGTCTGTCTAATTGAAATATGAGAGTAAGCATCCTTAAGATCAAGAGAAGATAACCAATCTCCCTGTTGCAGACCCAGAAAAATGACAGGAAGAGTAGTCATACGGAATTTGTATTTTTTGTATGTATTTGTTAAGGTTTCTAAGATCTAAAATGGGTCTGAAACATTCATCCTTTTGGGGGACCACAAAACAACTGGAGTAAAACTAGTATTTTGTTCAGAAGGAGGAACTTGTTCTACAGCTCCCTTTAAAAGGAGCTTCTCAATTTCAAGAAGTATTTGAGTCTTGTGAGACGTGCCCCTGAGGGGTAGGGGAGGGGTGGAGTTGGGGGGAACGGTATGAAACTTTACGGCGTAGCCAAATCTAATTATTTATCTGATCCAATGGTCAAGGGTGATGGATGCTCATTGATCATAAAAAGGGCAGGAGACTTATTGAAAGAGGACAAATTCTCTTTCATTCTCTTGATCTGTGATTGGCTAAAAACTATTTTTGGGGGGGTTGACCAGAGGAAGAATTGGAAGATAGCCTCCCTTTTCCTTTTTCAATGTTTATTGAATCTCTTCCTTAGCTGAGAGAAAGAGGGTTGAGATTGTTGATAATGTGGGGGGAAATGCCTTCCAGTCTGATAAGGGTAAGAAGAGCATTGTTTAGAGGTATAGGAGTAAGGAGCAGGTACTGAATAATATTTCTCTCTCATCGTCCTGATAACCCCCGTCAACCTAGCAGTCTGGCTAGTTTCTTTTATCTTTTTTAGGGTTTAATCTGTCGATGAAGCGAACAGGCCCTCGGAATCAAAGGGCAAGTCCTCTATTCTGGTTTTGTTCTCTGGAGTGAGCGCTGTGGACCTAAGCCAGGCATGCCTCCTAAGAGTTATGGCAGAGGCAATCCCTCTAATATTACAATCAGCGATGTGCATATTAGCAGTTAGCTGGAATTGAGATATTTGCATTCCCTCTTTCTGAACGGCAGCAATCTGAGTGGGATCTGTAGTTTTGCTCAGCTGAGACCAAAGCCAGTGTTGGTAACCACACATAGCGTAGGCATAGTTAGAAGCCCTGAGGGATAAAGTCTCAGAAGAAAAGATCTTTCTTCCCAGGACATCCAAATGTCTGCCTTCTCTGTCTGATGGGGATGTTTGGATGCATCCTGCTCTAGTTTTGTGCGAGGCTGCTGTTATGACCAACAAGTTTGGAGGAGGAGGTTTATAGAAGATATTTGCCCCTTCCTTAGGAATGGCATAAAGGGAGTCCACAAGCCTATTTGTGGGAACTGCAGATGAGGGCCTATACGGAGGTGGATGGTTCCATAAGCTGCTCGAACATGGGAAACATATTGTGTCCTGACTCTCCACTGCCTAAGATACCAAAGACTGGTCCCCATTGCGTCTTCCTAACCACCTTAGTGGAAAGTTCAGGTAATGTTGAGACCAGTCTTTTTAACATGGCCTGAAAGGCCTTCGTGTCCGCAGTAGCTAAGATCTGATTAGGCTCTGAGACAGTATCTGGCGGGGGAGGGGAAATAGTTTCTTCCTCATTCTGTATATATGAAGAGGAGGAAGATAAAGGGGATGCAGACCTTCCTGTTGAAGCCTCCAAGGCAGGTGGAGGTAGAGTCAAAGCTGGCTGATCAGGAAGAGGGTTCCCTATAAGGGAGTTCAGAAAGTTGGTCCCCAAGGGCTGTGCTGATCTGGTACCAGTGAGTGAAGGAGGTGGATTCGCTGATTTTGGCATAGAGAAAGAGGGCACCCTTGTATCCTGTACCAAAGGAACGGGTGAAGCAGGTGGAGCTGCTGAAACTGGCCAAGGAGTGGGTGGAGCCGCTGAATGTGGTCTAGAAAGAGGTGGAACCCTTACATCTTGTACCGACAATGGGTCTGATATCGATGCTGTAGCAGGAGGTGGTCTTGAAACTGTAGCAGTTGGAGGTGCATGGGGGGGGCAGGAGGGACATATC
Source organism: Sphenodon punctatus (assembly GCA_003113815.1). Lineage (NCBI taxonomy): Eukaryota > Metazoa > Chordata > Lepidosauria > Sphenodontia > Sphenodontidae > Sphenodon > Sphenodon punctatus. The sequence goes on along the minus strand of QEPC01007559.1, from coordinate 14,354,058 downwards.
TGTTCACATGTGCCGTGGCACTTGTGCCTGTAGTAGCGGGGTGATTGAAGAACCGCACGGTGTCAAAGTCCGCCTTAGAAGGGTATGGTGGAGATCTGCTTCAAGAGCAGGAGCGGTACCAATATCCCCTGGGGTCATCGTGGTACCGATGGTACCATGAACCCTCGTATCGGGAAGGTGAACAGCAGGAACAGGGAGAGAGTGTTCTCTGATCCCTGTGGTACTGAAGTGCTGTGTCCTGTAGTCTGGATGGAGACCTCTCTCTATACCTGCTACTTCTGTCCTGTTGCAGGGGCATATGCGAAGCAGGGGATCTGGATCCGGTCTGCCGGTACCAGCGGTACTCATTGTGGTGAGAGAGGAAGCATGAATCCCAGTGATGATCCCGATAGGTATGTTGAGGCTCTGGCATCTCCCGTGGCCTAGACATGGGTATGGCCGGTGCGAGATCCACCGCTTGGACTGTTGGGACCGTTAAGGGTACGGTCGGTACCAGAGGAGGTAGGTCCCATTCAGTGTCTGAGAGAATAGTCTCTACTTCCAGACTGCGGAGTGGACCCTCTGCATTGGTCTTCTTAGCCTTCTTTTTCTCTCTCCCCTCCTCAGGGCGCTTAGAGGTACATTCCCTGGGACCAGAGTCACCCTTAGAGCGGGATGTGCTCCTCGACACCGACGGTGCCGGACCTGGAAACTCGGGCTCTGTGGGAGGTAGTGGCTCTCTAGGCCTTGTATGGGAAGCGGCGGTACCGGTAGTGACCAGTGGTTCCATCAGAGCTCTCGGCGCCATGGCCACCGGATCCATAATCGGTTATTTTGAGTGCCCGGTGGAGAGCCTGAGAGGCCCCTCTTCATCACCTTGCAGTATCTTTCTAGTTAGAATGTCCTGGAGCCGGAGCGCTCTGACCCTTCTCGAGCTAGTAGAAAGAGCAGCACAGGCCTTGCACGTACATGTAATATGGGTCTCTCCTAGGCAGGCCAAGCATTCAGAGTGCTGATCACTGACAGAAAGCATTGCCAAGCATGAGCGGCATTTTTTAAACTCCGCCTATTTGGGCATAGTCCGGCACACTTAAAGGTAGAGTCGGGCTGAGCCTGGGGGACGAACCCCACAGACTAGGGTGCTGACACTTAGATGTTGTAGAGAATTTTAAAGTTCTACATATCTAAATTAATTCTACTAATATTCTTCTTTCTTTTACTGACAGACAGCACTGAGAAGCACTGAAGATCTTCCCAACGCAACGCAGTTGGAAAGAACTGAGGCGGTGAGGGCTTCTTCCCCCTATTTATGGAGTCCCGATTTTGAACCCGTGCTTTTGATGGGAGAGGGGATGGAGGATCAGAGCCCTCATGTTCTAGATCTTTCCAAGTATTCTGACTGATGCCCCTGCAGAGCAGGAAGCGATCCCATGAGTGAGAATCGCGGAGATTCTCGAAGAACAGATCTTGATTTCTTTTCTCTTTAAATTTATTCAGTTACTCATGAATAAAACATTGTGTTTTTTGTTCTTTTTTATTAAAATAATTCGATTCCTATTAAAATAGAACAGATCATGTTCCCATTGGAAAAGGTCAACACTTTCTATGGATTTACAAGGATTCTAACACTTTTCTTCTTGCTCTAGCAATTTTATTCTGAAAAATCCAATTGCTAACAGAGTGATACAGCCAAAAAACAAGAACAAAAACAAGAAAATCCACCATACAACGCAAGATTTGTGCTACCTTATTGAAAACTCAATCCCACTGACTACAAGGGCTGTAGTTTTTGCTAGCTACAAAACAAACTTCTAGCTTCCTAATGCAATAAATGCTCAACATTCTCTAATACATAAAAATATTATTTCCAGAAAAAGCATATTTTCAGAACATTATTCACAATTGATGTTAACATTAATGATATTTAATCTGCCATTATAAATTTGCTTACTTGTGGTACTGCCAGGGAGCATTTTGCTACAGCATCATAAGCCGCCTTATATTTTCCTAATTCGCTTAAGGCTTTGGATTTCCGGTATAGGGCTCTGAAATTGTTTTCATTCAATCTTAACACTCTCTCACAATCTTCCAGAACTTTTTCATGCAACCCCTGTGCCAGAGGAAAGGAAAATTTAAGTGCTTAACTTAACAGCATTTTGCAACTATAAAAAGAGTTTGCATAAAGAATTCTGAAACTGTACACTGTGCAATTCCCAATTACACCTTCTTCCTTGGATATTTTTATTCAATGTTTTGCTTTTATGAGTAAGTCTGAAGTAAAATTCGACAGCTTTTTTAATGTTTTCGCACCAGAATTAAAGTTTGTATAGTCAAAGTATACGATTTTAAAATGAAGAGGTTTTGCAAAATTCTGCTAGAACTATACAAGCTGTCCAACTGAGGCGTCCTTCAGCCTTGGCATGATAGACTAATACATATTTTCACACTTCAAGGATCCTATTTACTATGTTTAATTGAAAATTACTGAACCAAACCAGCTAACAGAACAGGGTGATTACCTTGCAGAGTGAAAGATTCATGCACTAAACTTATTAGAAACCATTTTCCTCCAGTTCATATCCCTAATGTATACTTACTTAAGAAAAAATCTATGCAACAGGCCCATAGCAATTAGCTGCACTACAGAAAGATTCCTAATAGTCCATCATAAGAGAATCCAATTTTCTCAGGCTCTGTTACACTGAATGGACAAGATAAAGGTATAGCTTTTACTAAGTGAATTTGTGGGCTTATTCTGGGGAAAACACACAGTTCAGCTGTAAAGGAGAAAACAATTCTTTGTAGTTACTTTACTACCAAAGGCAGCACTCTAATGGTAAACAACAGCTAGGAAGTTTTAAGCAATTAATTTCAGATTATTCTTGGAAAAAAGTCACAATTCATCCATTAGCAGCTCCTGCAGGTAATTAAGGATCAGTACTGCGACATACACATAATTGTGCCTAACCTACCTTGGCTGAAAAACAATTTTGGGGTGGGACACTGATGACAGGACAGTATAGGGGTCAGAAAGATTTAGAACCTAGTGAAAGTGGAAGGTATCCTCTGGTCTTCCAGAGGGCTTGTTCACACGAACACTTTTTTCCCCTCCCTGATGTTATGCAGCTACCTTGCCTTATTCTCCCCCTTTGTTCCTATGAACAGGAGGATACTTACATCTACTAAATCTAACCGCCTTTACTCCATTCTTGTCCGCCTTGACCGCTCTGCTGCCGACTGTTGACCACTCACTCTTGCTGGACTCACTTCATCCCCTTGGCTTCCATGGCACCATCCTTGACTGGTTCTCCTCCTACCTCTCTGACTGTTCCTTCAAAGTGTCTCTTGCCAACTCCACCCCTCCTCCTTTCCCCTCTTGGTTAGTGTTCCCCAAGGCTCTGTCCTTGGCCCTCTCCTCTTCTCTAGCTACACCCTGTCCCTAGGCAAACTCATTGCCTCCCATGGCTTCCAATATCACCTCTACACTGATGACACTCAACTCTCTCTCTCTCTACTCCCTCTCTCCATCTGTTCAAGCTCGCCTCACCAGCTGTCTCCCCGACATCTCTACCTGAATGTCTCAACATCAACTCAAACTCAACATGGCTAAAACTGAACTTATCTCCCCCCCCTCCCCCATCCTTCCTCGCCCTCTTCCCTGTCAATCCTTATCAACGTGGTCACCATCCTTCCCATCCCCCAAACCCGTAGTTTAGGTTTCATCTTGGACTTACCACTTTCTTTTAAACCCTACATCAATACTGTTGCCAAATCCTGTCGCTTCTTCCCTCCATAATATTGCTAAGATTCGCCCTTTCCTCTCTGTCTCCTCTGCCAAAACCCTTGTTCACACCCTGGTCATCTCTCGCCTCGATTACTGTAACCTCCTTCTCACTGGCCTCCCCCACTCTCACCTTTCTCCCCTTATCTCCATCCAAAACTCTGCTGCCAGGGTCATCCACCTTGCCCGTCACTTCGACCACATGCAGCCCCTCCTTGCCTCTCTTCACTGGCTCCCCCTTCCTGAAAGAATCCTGCACAAGTTCCTAGTCTTCACCTATAAAGCTCTTCACAACCTTGCTCCCCCTAACTCTCTGCGCTAATTTCCCTCCGTACTCCAGTCCGTGAACTCCACTCCTCCTGTCCCCTCTCTTGCTCTCCCACGCCTCCCCTGCTTCCCTAACCGCCTTCGTCCCTTCTCCCTAGCTGCCCCCCACGCTTGGAACTCCCTCCCCACCCACATCCACCTCGCCCCCTCCCTTCATAGTTTCAAATCCCTCAAGACCCACCTCTTCCGCTCTGCCCCCCTCAACTCCTCGCTCCCCTCACCTAACTCCTGCTGATAACTTCCATTCAGTACAATCGGTTACCTGAGGTCTGTTACCCTGCATGGGCTTTTGTTTTTTTCTCTTCACAAGAGGAGACAGAACCTCCCTGTCTCAGTTCCTTCCAATCCCCAGGCAAGAGCACAACTGAATCATGTACTCTGAGCCAGAGGGGAAGGATGGGCGGGTAGTGAGAATACTTGGAGCTCTCTTTGAAGAACTTCATTATTGGTAAATCTCTTTGAGGAGATCCGCAATTCTCACAGATGGGGAGAATAATAAGCAGTTCTACACTTACCAGAGAAGAGCACGAGGAACAGTTTTAGGAAAAGAGAGAACATAGCACAGCTCTCCCAAAAGTCAAGTTCCTGCATGCCGTTAACTCCAAAGAGTAGCATTTGGAAAAGATGTGTAAAGAAGACCATGTTGCTGCCTTGCATATGTCGATAATAGGGACACTGCAGAAGTTTGACATGTGGAGGGTGAGCCCTTAGGTCCAGGGTGGGGGGTGGAGACATACAGCCGCCGGAAGTGTAGCAAGGATTAATATATTGAAATATCCACTGAGATTCTCTGCAAAGATACTTTAACCCCTATGCACTGGCCTCCATAGGAAATGAAGAGGGAGTCAGAAGTTCTGACCAGCTTCATGCAGTGAAAACAGAATGATAAAGCCCTCTTCAAGTCTACTGTGTGAAGTGCAGCTTCTCTAGGAGAATGTGGTTTGGAGGAAGACACAGACAGCAAGGTAAGTGAATAAAGAGACCACTTTAGGAATGGAAGAAGGGTCACTACTCAAGTCCACTTTGTCCTTGAAGAAGAGTAAATAAGGTGAAGATGCTCTAGGGGTACTAATTCACTAACCCATCGAGCCGAGGTCAAAGCCACTAACAAAACTGTTTTAAGAGTGAGATGTTCCATGCAGCAGGTAACCTTGGGCTCAAAAAGGTGTCACTGTCATGAACTTGGTAAGAACCAAATTGATATCCCATTGGGGAACCAGACACGTTACCAGTGAGAAGGTGTTCAGCAGGCCCTTCCAGAAGGCACGGACTAGAAAATGAGAGAAAACTTGCTTTTCCTCCACAGACTGTAGATCTGCTGAAAGAGCAGCCAGGTGGACCTTTAAAAATGAACATCGAAAGAGCAGAACGTTGTAGGTGTAGCAGATCGGTCAAGATGACATTGGGTGTTTTCAGACGTTACGAGATCACAGTCAACCACACACAAACCCGTGGCAGGTCCAAAGGGCCCTGAACGTCTGTTCAGCAGTCGGCAGATGTTCACCACAGACAATCCCCAGTAGGGGACAAAACTAACCACCCTTCCGGAGCTCCGGCCCGGACCATCTCCAAAAGGGTGGTCAAAGCAATTCCCACCGGGAAACAACAAAACATAACGTCCGAACCACCAGCCGGAATCAAGCAAAACGATTCCCAGGCGGGGACAAAGCATGCAGCGTCGCTGCCAGGCAATGAGCAACAACACAGGTCGGGGAGGGAGATTTAAAGGGCACACAGCAGCAGGGGAATGTGGCGGGATGGAGCGAGGCAGAAGGGAGAGGAGAGCGGAGAGCAAGTGAGCAAGGAAGGAGGAGATGGTGGAGGCGGCGCAGGCGGAGGAGGTGGTCATGCTGCGTATGGAGGCGGTGGAGGGAGAGCAGCGGCAGACGGGCCAGGCCGTCCCAGAGCCGGCAACCGGCCCATGGGACGAGACACCTCGGAAACAGGTAAGGGGAGCGAGGTATGTGTGTGTGCAGCAGCACAGGAGCATCAAGGGGGGCAGGCCGGCCGGCAGGTGGGGGGAAAGGGGGAGGGCAACGGGGCTGAGGCAACCCGCCGACCAAACGCACCCCCCCTTACGACCCACAGACATGGAAACAAGCCCGGAAGCCCAAGCCCCCGGGCAGGCAGAAGAGGCGGCGGCGGCCCCGAACCGGGAGGGTCCACACAGGAGACGGTCGTACCACCGAGGGGGGCAATGGGGGCACAGGGAAACCCAGGACTTCATCAGGATCTGGAGGACCCTGGAGCACCAGCTGGAGCTAGCGGTCAACCAGAGGAACGAGCACATGTACCAGGAGATAGTGCGGGACATGGAGGCGGCGGGGCACCACAGGACAATGACCCAGTGCCGATCAAAGGTGAAGGAGCTCAAGAGGGGATACAAGGGCATCAAGGACAACCACCGGCAGTCTGGTCATGGAGCCCAGACCGCCCCCTGCTACGACCCCCTGGACCACATCCTCCACATGAAGGGCTCCATAGTCGCTCAGCGGCTCGTGGGGAGCGCCGTGGTCCAGGGCAGGGATCGGGCCGAGGTACGGGGAAAGAGAGAGACTGTATCCTAACCCCCAAAGGAACAAGTCCCCACAAGCATGCACTGAATGTGGGAGGAACTGGGTTAAACTTATAATAAATACAAAATGTGAAAGTGTGCAAATATAACGTTACAAGTATGTACAAAAAGAACTGATTTATTCCCAAAGAATGGGTACTGTGTTAATTAAAATTGCAGAGCATGAACAAAACGTATGTAGCAATGTATGCATGCAACTGTGTGCAACAAGAGAAGCCCCCCTCCCCCCCATGGGCTCTAAATGGAATTGGAAACATCAAAAGTTCAAATCTGAATTCCTGAGGAGTGTAGTTGATGTGACCATGATCTTTTCTTTCCAATTTGGGCTTGTGTAGCATGGACCTTCAGCTACCTGCCAACCAGCCAAATGCGTTTCGGGGGATGCCCCCTTCTTCAGTGGCTCCTGGATGTTGGAAAAAGTTTTCTACATTTCCATAAATCAAACAAGCATATCACATCACAAAAATTGTATTCAAAAGGTGGATCATTGTAATTTAATTGACCCTCACAGCCACTCATTACTTCCTGGATGTTTGAAAAAGATTTTCTACATTCCCACATGGCCTCTATGTAACAATTCTTCCATTATTCTTGAGTCCCTGTGTGGGTCCCCATTATACCTGGAAAACATGTCCACAGGAGTGTTCTCACAGCTAGTACACACTCATTTACACAGTATTTATTTGTCAAATGGCAACCCTTTCAATAGCCACAAAATTATGATTTTGAAATATGTAACCAACCTTTCTTCTCAAAGCAGCCCTGTGAATATCTTGCAAGCACACAGCCTTCTGACTGTGCCCTGATGGCTCAGGTGTTACCAATTACATCCATTCAAGGTTAAAATACCATTCAGCCTTTCCCCATATACTATGGGATAACCAATGACCAGAGCCACTGGAGTTATACCCCATGATTCTCTCTAAAAATTAAAGGCTTGAGTCCTTATTATTGCTGCCTGTCAAAGTAAAGATAGAATAGAGCCTGGCATAGGGCCTATCAAAATATATTGCTGGTAACTATAGATGTGGCGGCTCTCTACACTAATATTTCACAAGCAATTGCTTTGGAAGTTTACAAGAAACTTTGGACACTAGCCACATAGATCATCCAGCCACTTCATTCTTGATGCAGTTAGCAGAGCTAGTTCTTATGAAAAGCTGTTTCCAATTTAAAGATCAACTTTATCTACAAAAAGTGGGGTTGCTATGGGATGCGCAGCAGCCCCAGAGATAGCCAATCTCTTCATGGGCAGGTTTGAGAAACAGTTCATTTATGATGAATCTCGTAACCAGTTTAAACAGCATGTTTTTCCATACAAATGTTACATCGATGATCTATTCTTTTTGTGGACAGGCAGTATACAGGAACTATGTGATTTCCATGCATACCTTAATGGATGCATGGCCAAAATAGTGTTTGAATTGAAATACGATCATTCCAAAATACACTTCTTGGACATTTGTATGGAGTGGGAAGCAGGGAAGATGCAAACTCATACATATAGAAAGGAGACAGACGTGAATTCTTTACTGCATTATACCAGCAACCATCCCAGGCACTTGAGGGATAATTTACCTTATAGCCAGTTAATTAGAATAAGGAGGAACTGAAGCAATGACAGGTTTTTCAGGCAGCAGGCCAACGAGTGCCTGGCAGATTTTCGAACAAGAGGCTACCCTCAGAAGATACTCAGAGTTTCTTTCGAGTATTGGGACATGCCAGGGAATCACTTCTTGTACCATGGGTCAAGGCAAGCGTGGACAGGTTGGTCTGCCCTTTAACTTTCAACCCAGGAATGGGAGAGGATTAAAAGAGCCATTTTTAAAAATTGGCACTTGGTAGCCAATATACAAAAGACCCCTTTTTGCATTTAAAAAGACCAGGTCTACCAAGGATGTATTGGTTCATAGAGAAACCAAAGTGGAGCAATCTAGTAGAGGAACTATAGTAGGGGCTTCACCCCCTAAAGGTCACTTTAAATGTGGGAACTGTGGGGCTTGCCGGTATAGTATTCCAACCAAGGTCTTTATACATCCCAGAACAGTAGACCAACTACCCACTGACCATTTTTCCACCTACTCCACTAAATCTGTGATTTACCTCGTTGTATACCCATGCAGTCTAAATGTACGTCGGATACACTTCCAGGAAGGTCAAAGTAAGAATCCTGGAACACGTGGGTAATATTAGACGAGGGACCCTCAAAGAACTATTGGTGCAATATTTTATAGACATGCAACATGCACCATCAGAACTAAAATTTCTAGTCCTGGAAATAATTGCTGAAGATAGAGGTCATTACATAAAAGCATCACAAAAGGAGGGAGATTTTCTGGATTTTCAAATTGGGAACGGAGGCTCCCTCTGGGCTAAATGATTCAATCTCATAGACACCATTCTTAACATAGAAAAATAGAATTTACAAGACCCTCATTGGTAGCTGTGGTATTTTGTTGTCATGACTGATTATCTGCACATTCATGTGAGCCCGCAATATATGGGCTGGTATATTTGTTACTCTTTGAACTGATGATTGTAATGTTCATCTAAATGTTAATATTTATTTGTGGATCCAGTGCATATCAGATAGCCACATGTTGCTTTAGAATTACCAGTGTGGCTGGCAAACACCCACATCCAATAGCCACAACAGTCTCTGTAGATTACTTGGGATAAAGCTCAATATTAGGCAATAGCAGCCAGAACCATAGCCTGGGCTTTACTCTACAATTCCTAGATTTAGTTGCAGCCTTTGTAGATTTCATGGGATAAAAGCCCAATACCAGGCAGTAATAAAAAGGATTCAAGCCTTTATTTTGACAGGTCCTATGCCAGGCTTTATTCTGTCTTTACTTTGACAGGCAGCAATAATAAGGACTCAAGCCTTTAATTTTTAGAGAGAATCATGGGGCTATAACTCCAGTGGCTTTGGTCATTGGTTATCCCATAGTATATGGGGAAAGGCTGAATGGTATTTTAACCTTGAATGGATGTAATTGGTAACACCTGAGCCATCAGGGCACAGTCAGAAAGCTGTGTACTTGCAAGATATTCGCAGGGCTGCTTTGAGAAGAAAGGTTGGTTACATATTTCAACATCATAATTTTGTGGCTATTGGAAGGGTTGCCATTTGACAAATAAATACTGTGTAAATGAGTTTCTACTAGCTGTGAGAACACTCCTGTGGACATGTTCTCCAGGTATAATGGGCCCACACAGGGACTCAAGCAAAATGTAAGAGTTGTTACACAGAGGCCATGTGGGAATGTAGAAGATCTTTTTCAAACATCCAGGAGATGAGTGGCTGTAAGGGTCAACTGAATTACAATGATCCACCTTTGAATACAATTTTTGTGATATCATGCTTGTTTGATTTATGGAAATGTAGAAAACCTTTTCTAACATCCAGGAGCCACTGAAGAAGGGGGCATCCCCCGAAACGCATTTGGCTGGTTGGCAGGTAGCTGAAGGCCCATGCTACACAAGCCCAAATTGGAAAGAAAAGATCATGGTCCCTGCCATTGTGGGTCGCTGGCCGCTTCCTCTGTGATGTCCGGGGCTTGCTGCTGTGCTAGCTGATTCCTGAGGTCCCGCAGCCACTGCCTATGCCCCTGGGCCCCCTCCACGGGCCCCCCGTCCGCCTGTGCAACCGGTGTCCCCCTCCGTGGCTGCCTTCGCCTGTGACCTGATCTCCAAGCCAGCACCCAGCACCCCAGGGTACTGCTGACCCTCATTGCCCAGCTGTGAGCCCTCCTGTGCCCATGCCCCCCCACCCCCTTGGGTGACTGACCGTGGGGTTCTGGGGCCCCCGGACTGCACCTCCTGGCATCCTTGAGGGGGGGGGGGGGGGG
>QEPC01007559.1:14313995-14342369 GCA_003113815.1 Sphenodon punctatus | reverse complement strand
TTTCTCCTTCTGCCCCCTGTCAGTGCTCCGCACGGGTAGCTCTGCGTATGGCCGACAGGAGGCAGAAGAAGAATTTTCGTCCTGCGCATGCGTGGAGCTGCCCTGAACCAGTCTTATCTTCTGCCTTCGGCCGATAGGACGCGTTCTCGGCTCCGCCGTGAAACTAAAAGAAAAAATACAAGAAACTTAGAAGAAACTTAGAAGAAGCTCAAGAAAAGGAAGAAAAAAGAACGAGGAGTGCGCGCCCGAAGGAGACCAGGGCGCCGCACAAGCGGGCGCGGGGCTTACCGGAGACGCTTCCCCTCCCCCCCCCCCCCCCCTCTCCCCCGTGACCCAGTTCCCTTCCCTCAGGGCCTCCCTTCCTCTCCCCCTTTTCCCCCCATGCCCTCAGCACAACCCCTTTCCCTATTCCCCGTGTGTATCTGGAGTATAGAGGCGCTACGCAAACCGCATCCCTGTGATGATCTTCGGCAAGGAGTTTTTCTCCACTGCCTACACTAGATCCTGAGGGAGATATTAACCGGGGTACATCGTCCGACCTTGTGTGTGTATGCAGTTTCCTTGTTTTTCTCCTTCCCTCTCTCCCCTAGTCTTTACAAGTAGGAGGCCGGTGTGCATTCTGGATGACTGGCAACACCACGGGTGAAAGATCAGGAGTAATGGAGAGATCAGCGAGTCAGAGAGATGTAGAGCTTCACAGTTGTGATGCCATATTGACCCTCATCTCTTGATGAGCCACCATTAGTCCTCCCACAGTTAGACCCTGAGAGTCCTGGAGACTCTAGCAGACCTCTGCCCTTCCTGGGTGTTCTGTGGGATGGCTGTTTCCCCTTACCCAATTCCTTGGAGCTTGGGGGAAAGGGGGGCTGATTTGCTGTGTCTTAAATCCTTCAGGGAGTGAAAAATCTCCAAGGATCAGCATATGCAGGTCCGCTACTGAGCTCCTAGCATTGGGGAGGGGGGGAAGAACCCTACTGTGTCTTCTTCGATAGCTGTGCGCTTCGTGCTGCACCCTCTTCTGGCATCCGCAATTTTGCAATCTGGTGCAAAAACTGCTGTGGACGGGATGCGGCCTGCCCCCACTGTGGCTGATTCTCCGGACTGCGATTCCTCCAGCTGATGTTGCCCGAGTGCTTCCAGACTAGTCTCCACTCTGTTCTGTCCCTCAGGCTGTAAGGAGGCTTCCCGCCACCTTGGTCTGTCACAGCTGCTGCTAGCACACTCTAGGAGCATGTTGCAGCTGGGAGCATACTAGTGGGCCCACCAGCAGTCCTGAGGCCCTCACAGCGATGCTCCGCTGCACCCACTCTTCCCGACTCCTGAACCTCTAGGAACTGGAGGTCTGGGGGGAAAAAGTCCCTCACTGCCCGTCTGGAAGCAGGGAAATGCTGGAGGGCATTCATTCTCTCTGGCACCTCCAGAGTTACACCAGGAGGCCCTGCCTGTCTAGTTTTGGTTTCCTCCTGGACGGAGGACGCAAAGTCCACATTCTGCTGCTCTGGAGTCAGACATAAACTAGAGCACTAGGGGTCAGATCCCCTCTGAGCATGATCCAAAATTAAGGTCTGCCTCCTACTGGTCAAGGTGGAGATCTAACCCCGTGGTAAAGAGCCATAGAGGAGTAACCCCTGAGAATGGAAAATAAAACCACCTCAGTAACATTTAACTTTAAAAAAAGAGAACTATGCAAAAATGAGGAAACTAGTTAGAGAAACTAAAAGGAACAGCTGCAAGGATTAAATGTCTGCAAGAAGCGTGGAGTCTATTTAAAAAAAACACCATCTTGGAAGCCCAGATTAAATGTATTCCACAAATAAAAAAGCCTGCTAGAGAGTCAGTTGGGCCATGACATGACCAGGAGGCGAAAGGGATGCTCAGGGAGGAGAAAGTCATTGCATAGTAGCTGAATTAATTCTTTGCTTCAGTCTTCATCGCAGAGGATGTTGGGGAGGATACCCATGCCGGAAATGTTCTTTGAAGGTGATGAATTTAAAGAATTGTCACAAATCAACATGACTATGGAAAAGGTTCTAGAGCAAGTTGACAAACTAAATAGTAACAAATCACCAGCTCCAGATAGTATTCACCCTAGAGTTCGGAAAGAACTTACGCATGAAATTGCAGACCTACTATTTGCAACCTATCGCTAAAATCTGCCACTGTACCCAAGGACTGGAGGGCAGTGATTATAACGCCAATATTTAATTTATTTATTTATTTTATTTTAACAATTTGTATCCCGCCCCTCCTGAAACCAGCTTGGGGGGCTAACAATCTCAAAATATAAAATACAATCATAAAAAATACTATAAAATACTCATAGAAACACAATAACTAAAACACGGCTGGGTTCCAAAGGAGAGTCCAGACCGGTGAGCCCAAGATTGGTGCTGGGCAAACTGACGGAAATGGTTGTTAAGAACAGAATTACTGGACGTATTGATAAACGCAGCTTAAATGGGGAAGAGTCACCATGGATTTAGCAAAGGGAAGTCATGCCTCACTAAATTATTGGAATTTTTTGAGGGTGTAGATAAGCTTATGGATAAGGGTGAGCTGGTTGATATAGTGTATCTGAATTTTCAGAAGGCATTTAATAGTAATTCATGAGAGAGACTTAAGGAAATTAAATACTCACGGGATAGGAGGCAATGTCCTACTCCTTTTATTTATTTATGGATCTGTAACTGGTTAAAGGATAGGAAGCAAAGAGTAGGACTAAATGGTCACTTTTCGCAATGGAGAGAAGTAAATAGCGAAGTACCCCAGAGATCTGTACTGGGATCAGTGTTGTTTAAGAAACGTATTAATGATTTTTAAAAGGGAGTAAAAAGTGAGGTGATCACATTGGCAGAGGACACAAAGTTATTCAAGGTAGTTAAAACACGGGCAGACTGAAGAATTGCAGGAGGCTCATGCGAGACTGGGTATCTAAACGGCAGATGAAATTTAATGTGAACAAGTGCAAAGTGAGGCACATAGGAAAAATAATCCAAACTATATGTATGTAATGCTGGGTTCCAAATTAGGGGTTACCACACAGGAGAAAGATCTTGGGAGTCATTGTGGACAATACATTGAAATCCTCAGCTCAATGTGTGGTAGCGGGCAAAAAAGCAAACAGAATGTTAGGAGTTATTCAGAAAGAGATAGAGAATAAAACAAAGTATCATAATGCCTCTATATAAATCTATGGTGCGACCTTGAATACTGTGTGCAGTTCTGGTCACCCCATCTCAAAAAAGATATAGCAGAACTAGATAAGGTATATAGCAGAACTAAAAAAGGTATGAAGAGAGGTTTGATAGGTTAGGGGGACACGCAGAATCAGGCCAGGAGGCCTGCAGACTCCTGCGGAACGTTTCTTAAAATTCCACAGAAGACTCGGGACCTTGGTCAAGGCCAATATAGTTGGGTTTAAAAAAAGATTGGATAAGTTCTTGGAGAGTAGGTACATTAACGGCTATTAGCCAAGTAGGTTTACAGAACATACATTCTTACTGTTGGGAATGAATAATAGGGAATGGATTGCCCATTGCGACCTGTTGGATACTTCTCCCAACCAACTGAAGTTAGCCACTGTCAGAGACAGGATGATGGGCTCAATGGACCGTTGGTCTGGTCCAGTATGGCACTACTTATGTTCTTAAGTTCTCCTCAACACCAAACTAAGGCTGGTGACATGTTCTAAACCATGAGCCTTGCCAGAGGTGGTACTGAGAGGAGTGCCAGTACCAAGAGACAGGGGTACTGGCATGCCAACGGCAGGTGCAGAATCCCCTGGGGAAAAGGTTGCTGGTGATAGTCACGGTGCTGGCCAGCACAGCTTACACAGAAGCCAGTCTCATGAGCCCAGACTGTGGCTGGGAGGCTTCGCCTAATCCTTTATTTCCCCCTCCTCTTGCAAGGTCAAAAGCCCACACAGAGGAGGGCGTGCTAAGGCGGAGCCCTGACTCACTTCTAGATCGTTCCAGGCAGTTTTCCAGAAACTGCTAAAAAAAAAAAAAAAAAAAGAGTTTCCAGTTGCCTGAGGAACAAGGAAATATACTCCTCTGTGAGAATGGCGGAGCTCCTCAAAGAACTACCACCCTTGTGCCCAAGACCCGGTTAACCCACAAGGAAGAAGGAGTTGGGTACTCTTAGCTGTACCAACTACAGCCAATGGATGATGCTACTATCCCAGTTGCCTCCTAGCTTCTTGTGACCACTTTTTTAAAAAACAAAAACAAGAGGATCCTTCCACTATTCATGTCCAAAATACTGGGAGACTTCTAAATTATGGTCAAACATTTGCTGGTACCTTAGTTAAGGCTGTGTCTAAATTTCGCTAAAGCATTATGTCCTTGCTTTTACTAATAACCTTTTAATAATTAACCTATTCAAAAACTGAAAAATGCATTTTGAATTTGGCAAAAGCTTTGTCTGTTTTACTTGTGTGGGTTTGTGACCCTGTAAATCATACACAGGGCATGGTCTCCTCCATCAACTCTATGCAAGTTTGATGCCCTTTTCCCCTTGCTAGGTACTTCCCATTTAACAGTGAAGGCATTAGGGTCACAAAGCTTCCACCAGCATGTGGAGTTTAATCGCCACTGTGTTCACCAGAATAGAATCTTTAGGGTATGTCCAATACTACCTAGGTCTGCCTGATGGCATTTTGGTCAGGGCCTTCCATTGGTCAGGGCCTCAGTGCTCATTCATGCAACATTCCTGCAGTGGTCCATGACAAGATGGCTGTGGCAGTGGGAGATATCATGAAAAGTGTATTTGCACCATGGGGGAAGCTAGAATAGACTTTCTTCCATGTTGATTCTCCTGTTGCAGGATGGTATGTAAATGAGTTCAAGTCTGTTTTCTACCAGGGGATTTTTTTTTTCTCTCCAAAATTAAGCAGAACACTCCCCAAAAACTTACCATATTTGAATAACATGCTATTCGGTTTACATGCAGTTTCTCTTGTATTTCATTTGAAATGTTGATTTCTTCAGAATTTGCATACTCTGCTATACTTAGAGCTTCTGTATAGTGGTTCAGAGATGCTCCCCAATCACCTTCTCTATATGCATCATTCCCCTCATTAAACAGATTTCTAACAAGCTCCCGTATGAACAACTGGAACAAAGAAACATGGGTAAACAGAAATACTCATTTATAATATTGCAAACTTTTAGATGTTAGCAGTAATTTTCTACTAAAAAGCTAATGGTAAGAGTTTCTGAGCAAAAATATTTGGATTCCACAAAGTAGAGTGCCAGAAAAAATGCAAACAGACTATTATCTAGCAACAGCTTATGTACTTATTGCCACTGTACATAGGAAAGAACAGCTAACAAAGCAACTATGAAAGAGCAGCGTAACTTATTCAAACTAATCATTATTCTACCCTTTACAGAAGTATTAAAAATTCAAACCGATCTTTGAAAGTTATGAACAGAAAAGCATGCTGATCAGGCGATAGTGAACTAGTAACTTTTTACATCTAAGCACAACACAATGTTTTTGAAAAAGCTTGCAAACCCACATGAGAGAACTAGAGAAGACTGAAAAAAAAGTCACCAATATGAAATAACTGTGGGAAAGATGCCTGGTGGAGCTACCAGAACTGGTCACCAGAACAATTAGTGTTGCTGGAAGCAGCACATGGCTTTACTTATTGAAAATGAAAGATAAAAATTGGTAGTCAATCCTATTTTTTAAAAAAAAAACCAACTCCTCTCTGACCTAACACACACATACTTTCTGGGTGCTCTAAATATTTGAATATACTGCCTAGTTGTACACCTGGTTCAATGATGCAAGTAGACACAGGTCTGCTGTCAGTTAAAGGTTCAGCAACTATTAGATTGCTCATCTGAGATTGCTCATTTGAGCAATCTAATAGTTGCTGAACCTTTAACTGGGAGCAGACCTGTGTCTACTTGCATAATTAAACCAGGTGTACAACTAGGCAGTATATATACTAGTCTAAAATTTGAGACTTTCCAGTATACTGATTACCTTATCTAGGTTTATGAAAACAAGTTTACAAAAAGGAGGCTTAATATTCTCAACTCTTATGTCTATTAGGTTTTCCATATTATGATCCGATAGTCTGGCCATACATACAGCATAATAACTTGATACAACAAAAAGTTGTGTGCAGCTTCTAGACACTCCTCCAAATTGTACCTTTGGTACTCAGATCTGGAGATAAACACAACTTAGAATTTTATTTAGAAAAACTACAGAATTTGCATCTACATGAAGCCTATATCCACCTTGGATTTCAATCCTTTGACTCAAATTTTAAGATGGCACTTTGCATAAGCACTTTAAATATTCCAAACCCACCTTTCTATTGTAAAGTGCCAGGTACACTGCTGGCGCTATATAAATGTTTGTTAATAATAATAATAATAATAATAATAATAATAATAACTGGGGAAGCAGATGATCTAATACGTCATCTTTTTTTCCTTTTTATCAATTTTTGAGAGAGAAGGGAACTGGGGCTCTTACCTTGAGAGTCCCTGTTCTGCTCAGGGCTAGGTCAGTCCAGCTCTTGGGTGACACTGCGCTTGGCCAGCAGGAGGCAGGAATAAAAAAAAAACCTGACTGCGCATGCACGGGGTCACCCCCTTGCACAACTCAGTTGTAGTACAGCCAATCATCTGGAATGCACTTGAAAACAAAGTTAATCCACACACAGAAATTCGCTGCATTGTATGTAGACCGTTCCCGCTGTCAGGAGGGCCACTGGACTGGCCTAGCCCTGAGCAGAACAGGGACTCACAAGGTAAGAGCCCCAGTTCCCTTTTCTGCTCTGGGCTGTGGCCAGTCCAGCTCTTAGGATGTACCCAAGCGGTACCGTATCTTAGGGAGGGAGACAGCAGCACTATGGCAGAACAGTCTGCAGGACGCGCCTGCCAAAGGAGGCGTCCGCTGACTGGTACAAGTTCAATTTGTAGTGCCTTGTGAAAGTGTGCAGGGAGGCCCAAGCAGCGGCCCTGCACACCTCATCGTAGGGGGCCCTGGCCGCGAAAGCGGCCGATGTGGAGGCTCCCCTGGTGGAATGTGGCCAGATCTGTTGGGGAGGAACTTTCCCTTTTGCCTTATAGGCCTCTGCGATGCAGGCCACCACCCATCTGGATATGACGGCCTTTGAGGCCTGGGATCCCTTCGACCCTGGACGTATGTTGACAAATAGGGCGTAGGAAGATCTGAATGTGGCCGTGCGTTTTAGGTAAATGTGCATGGCTCACCTGACATCTAGGGAATGCCAGTCCCTTTCCTTGGGATGGACTGGATGAGGGCAGAAGGAGGGGAGGATAATCTCCTGGCTTCTGTGGAACAGGGAGTTGACCTTTGGTAGGAAGGCCTGGTCCAATCTGAGCACCACCGAGTCTCTATTGAACTGGCAGAAACCACTCTCTATGGAGAGGGCCCCCAGTTCTGACATCCATCGTGCGGATGTAATAGCGACGAGGAAGGCGACCTTGATGGACAAGAATAGTGAGACCTTCTTGAGGGGTTCGAAGGGAGGGGCGTGAAGCGCCCCAAGGACTAGGTTGAGACTCCAG
Organism: Sphenodon punctatus; assembly: GCA_003113815.1. NCBI lineage: Eukaryota > Metazoa > Chordata > Lepidosauria > Sphenodontia > Sphenodontidae > Sphenodon > Sphenodon punctatus. Next base: position 14,334,810 of record QEPC01007559.1, on the reverse strand, counting down.
GATGGGAACCTATGTACAACTGGAGGGGAAATGGCCCTGGCCCCCCGTATGAACCTGCGAATTAAGGGGTGACCAGCTATCTTGAGCCCCTTGGCAGGGAGGAACACGGAGTCGAGGGCGGAGACTTGCCTGGAGAGGGTATTGGGCTTAAGGCCGCCGTTTAGACCCGCTTGCAAGAACTCTAGAATTTGGGGGATTCGAGCCTCTTCTGGGTCGAGTGTCTTCCTTTGACACCACCCCCTGAAGGCCCTCCACGTGGATTGATAGATCCGGCGTGTGGAGGGTCTTCTGGAAGCTAGTAGAGTGCCCATTAGTGCCTCCGAGAAACCCTGTTCCCTCAGCTATGCGCGTTCAATGTCCACACAGCTAGCTTCAGGTGGGCCAAACCCTCGTATTGGAAGGGACCCTGTATCAGGAGATTCGGGGATTGTGGAAGGAACAGGGGAGATGAGACTGCAAGCTCCACTATGTGGGAGAACCATGGCCTTCTTGGCCAGAAAGGGGCCACTAGGATGGAGGACTGCTCTCTCTGTCCTGGCTTTCGCCAGAGTCCGCCCTATCAGAGGAAAGGGTGGAAAGGCATATAGGAGTGTTCTGGGCCAGGGGGAGTTGAGTGCGTCTACCCCCTGCGCACCCTGGGATCTTGTCCTGGAAAAGAACAGTGGGACCTTTGCATTGCTTGGTGATTCGAACAGATCCCATTGGGGGGGGTCCCAAGTCGCAAGCGTATCCAGTTGAACGCTTGTGGGGATAGGGACCACTCGCCCGGATCTAGGCGTTGTCTGCTGAGTCAGTCCACCTCCGTGTTGTCCTCTCCTCTGATGTGTAGGGCTTTTATCGAGAGGAGGTGTTGCTCCACCCAGTCTAGGAGAGTGCAGGCCTCCACGTGTAGCGTCCTGCTCCTTGACCCGCCCTGGTTGTTCACGTACACCTTTGCTGTTGTGTTGTCCGTGAACACTAGGACGTGGAAGCCCCGTGTATGTGGGAATGTTTGCAGTGCGAGTCTGATGGTTTGTAGCTCGAGCAGGTTGATGCTGCTGGCTGCTTCCCTCGCTGACCAAGTGCCCTGGACCGTCAGGGCTTGGGAGTGGGCTCCCCATCCGGTGAGACTTGCATCCGTTGTGACCGTGATCCTTTCGGGCTCGGAGAGGGGTGATCCCGGTTGGAACAGCTTGTCTGTCAGCCACCAGCGCATGGTCTCTGCTATTGTGCTTGGTACCTTTATCGGGGGGTTGTTGCCCGCGATGAGGTGTGTCTGCCATGGCCTGAGTAGGCGTTGGAGTGGGCGAAGATGGCAGCGAGCCCATGTCACTTGTTGGATGCAGGAAACGAGCAGGCCGAGGAGTGCTGCCAGGGTTTTTAGTCGGAGACTTGTGTTGGTGATGAGAGAGAGCACTCCCTTCCTGATCTTCTCCTGCCTTTGGTGGGTGATGAAGATCTTGTCTCTTTCTGAGTCGAGGATGACGCCCAGATGCTCTATTCGTCGTGACGGGATCGGGAGGCTCTTCTGTTCGTTGATGAGAAACCGGTGTTCGGTCAAGTACGCCCTCGTCATCTGGACATCCTTCACTGCTTGTTCCCTGGCGGAGGAGCGGATTAGCAGGTCGTCGAGGTAGGGGTGAACGTGGACACCCTGCAAGCGGAGGTTCGCTATCAGCGGCACCAGGATTTTGGTGAAGGTGCGTGGAGCTGAGGCCAGGCCAAACGGAAGCGCCGTGTACTGCCAGTGGCTTCTGTTGTAAGCTAATCTGAGCCACCTCCGGTGTTTGATGACGATGGGCACATGAAGGTAGGCCTCCCTTAGGTCGAGGGACGCCATCCAGTCGCCCTTTGAGATTGCTTGACAAATTGTCTTGAGGGTCTCCATCCGGAACCACCTCTTCCTTACGCGCCTGTTTAGGCGTTTGAGATCCAACACCGCTTTCCTTTGCCTGACTTTTTTGGAACAAGGAATAGTATGGAGTAGAGTCCTTGACATTGCTGCTCTGGCGGCACTGGCTCTATGACCCCGATGGAGTACAACCGGAGGATCTTCTGAAGCATGGCCTGGTGTTTCTGTGGTCTGTTGGACATGGGGGAGGGGAGGAACTTGTTTGGAGGTGGGGAGAGAAGCTCTATTGAGTATCCTTGAGCTATGCACTCCCTTACCCATGCATCGGAGACTGAAGCTTCCCAGACTAGAGAGAAATCCAGAAGTCTGCCTCCGATGCGTGGGAGAAGGTCATTCTTGCTTTCTGTGGTTGGGGCCCCCTTGCTGCCTGTTGCTAGGGGGTGGTTGGTACCTCTTCTTCCCCTGCCAGGCGGCCTTATTCTTGTGCTGATGCCTGTTGAAGGAGCCTTTCGAAGCTCCTCTTCTGAGTCCCGCCGAGTCTCCTGTGAATCGTGTTTGACGAAAGGAGGGCTTCTTGTTGCCCACTTGCTGGAGAGTCGTGCGTTTCTCCTTGCTGTTGTGGTCCTCCAAAACTTTTTCTAGGTACGCACCAAAGAGCTTTTGGCTGGTGTAGGGCTGTCGACCAGGAGATTCTTTGCAGCGTGGTCCCCGCCCCAGGAGTGTAGCCAAAGACATCTGCAGGCAGCTACTCCAGAGATGCTGCTCTGGCGAAAGCCTTTAGTGCATTGGTGGATGCATCAGCTATGTAAGCTATCCCCAACATGATGTGCGTGGTGACGATCTTTGCTCTTCTCGGTGATGTCCTCACTCTGGACCTCTTTGAACCAAGAGATGAGGGCTTGTGCAACATAGGAGGTAGCTGTGCTCATTCTCAGAGCTGCAGTTGATGCCTCAAAACCCCTGCGGAGAGCCCCCACGATGGCCTTATCGGTGGGGTCCTGGGGGTACACGTCTCCCTCAGTCGGGAAGAGGGTCTGCCGAGCTAAGGAGGCTGCTTCTGCATCAATCTTGGGTTGGTGCAGGAGAACTCCCCTACATTGGGAGAAATTGTATAGCTGCTGTTGTTGCCTCGGGAGCCTGTATGAGCGGGTAGGCTGTTCCCACTCATTGATGACTAGCCTCTCGAAAGCCTTGTCCAGGGGAAGGCCCCTGTCTGGCTTGTGGAGGGTGGGGATATGGGCCCTGGAGTCTTGTTCGTCGTCTGACTCTACAGATTGGCCCTTTGCGGCCCTCTCCTCGAGTTTGAGCGCGCGTGTGACCTGCTTTCTCAGCTCATCCCAGTACTGTACTGGGAATTCCCTCCCGTGTTCAGGCACGTGGGTTGGACCGTGGGAGTTGGCCTGGAATTCCTCCCCTTATGAGTCCCCCAGGTCCTCCTCCTCCTCTGAGTGGGAGGCGTCGCTGTCCCGCTCCTGCGAATTTCTGGGGATGAGGGGGGGTTCCTGGTAAGAGGAGGAGGAGGAGGACTCTCTCTCTGACTTCGTCCCCCAGCGCCATGAGCCCTGTGACCCTCGCCGGGGCTGCTTCTTTGCCCTTGGGTTGTGTGTGCTTGGGTGGGGGTGAACCCTCTCTTCCCTGGGCCCGTTTGCCCCCTTCTGTGGAGGGGGGCTTTTCCAGGTTGTCGAGGCGGGCCATGACGTTGGCCAGGGCCTCGGTGATTGCACTCATGGCCTGGTTGTCAGTGGGGGGGGGAAGGGGGCTCCCTGGAAGGGGCTGCCTTGGGAGGGATGCCCTCCCTGGTCAGAGTGGGGGGTGGTAGGTCCCCTGAGTTCCCCGGTGGGGCCTCCTTCGCCCCTTGAGTCCCCTCCGGGGCCGGTTTCTTTCTTTGCTCCCCATCCCTGTACCTGAGACCCCGCGGGGTCGAAGGACGGTACGGGCGGCAGCTGCTGTGAAGAGCCGCTCCGGAGCGAGGCCGACGTGGTCCCAGCTGTGGAGGTGGGGCAGAGCCGGTATGCTGCATGGTAGCCGGGCCCCCCGGAGATGACTGCGGGGGCGGCAGCGGCGGTTTGCCTGGCAGCGGCCGATCCGGGCTGATGGCACGGGGCGGGTTGCTGCAGCGGGCGGACTTTGCAGCGGAGGCACAGGATGTAGCCGCGTGGCCAAGATGGCAGCCGGGTGTTCCGCTTCAGCGGGGAGAGGGTCCGCTCCTCCGCGGAGCCTCCGGAGCCCGGGCCGAGCGTCGCTGCAGCCTTGGGTGCTGGGATGTGTCGCAGGACCCGCGGCTGGAAAAGAGGAGGGCCCGCGCAAGCAGGTAGGCCTGGGCTGAGCGCAGGCTCCTGCTGCGAAACTTGCCGCTCCGGTGCCTCTCTCGTTGAGGCTGGAGTCCTTGCCCCATCTCTCCCTTCCCTGTAGATTTTCTTTTCCTTTTCTTCTTTTCTAATAGGAGCTCTGCTCTCCTGAGCAGAGTGAAACTGCTCCTGCCAGCATGGAGGCAGGAAGTAAACTGAGTTGCACAAGGGGGTGACCCCGCGCATGCGCTGTCAGTTTTTGTTTTTTTTTATATATACCTGCCTCCTGCTGGCCAAGCACAGTGTCACCCAAGAGCTGGACTGGCCGCAGCCCAGAGCAGAACAATGGATTTCACCCCATCTACCTCCAATTTAAAAATTAGGAACTTTTATTAAGAACTCTTAATACTAAAGTGATCAGGGCAGTTGCTAGGTATGCTTTTCTAATGTTCTGCAAGAGGAAGAGGATAGGAAGTTAATCCTGACCTGAGATTTGTGGTTATGCATTTTGAGTAATTGCATCTGTGTTTTCATCACTTTTTATTTATTGCAGTGACTGGATTGGTTCAAATGGTTAATTGCTAAATAAATTTTGAACTGAATATATAAAGAGGATGGAGCGAGTGAGAACAAGTGAAAGGCTACCATTTCATTTTATCAAATACAAACATCATCAGTTAGACCCACCAAAACCCACTCAAATAGCATTTCCACCTATTATAGTCTTATGCTTCCAGAAAATTTCAGAGTTGTTAATTTTGTTACCTCATATTGTTCTTGTGGTCCTGGATAAGGTAAAGTAGACCTAGAAAAAAAATGTGGTTTTTTAATAAACAAACAAACCGACCATTAAATATCACATGTAAGGAGACAGCAAGTTATCACATATTCTCCTGAAAGACAGGTTCCACTTAAGTTAAACATTCCCATGCAGGAAGGAAAAAGTTGGGCTGGCGCTGAGAGCCCCCTTCTCAGCTGTTTGCTCTGTTCCCTTCTCGGGCAGAAGGCAGCAAGCAGGGCTGGTCAGCCAGAAAGGGAATCTGAAGGGCAATAGCCCCAATTGCAAGTTGTGAGTGTCCTACCCACATCGCTGCATATTAGGTATTATCACCCACAGGATGCGAGTGAAAAGCATGTGGCACACTCAGCTCACAAATGGGGCGAACACCCACCCACATACTTATGAGAATGAAAGATTTAACTTTAGATGCTCTGGGACATTAAGACACTCCCTTGCTTCTATCCTAGCAATAAGAATCCCGCCACATGATCAGGTAAGTTTTGTATTTCTATATCTGTGAACACATATCTTTCTGCAAGAGTTCATCTAACGTATGCAGATGTATATACACGGGGGCCAATCCTAAACTCTGTGCACTTCGTGCACAACTTGCACACACCCCTACTTAAGGTGACCATAACGCACACGCAAACTGCGCTCAATGCACACATGCCCTTAAACCGCACGTGCGGGGCTATAGGATTAGCCCCATAAACAACAACACTTTAAGAGTTTCAAGATCAGACAATTACTCAATTTTGCTTCAGTTTTTAAAGACAAGTAAAAATAAAGAAAAGGTCTCACTGTATTTGAAAACAACATCTGAACAAAAAAACAAAAAAAGATGCCAGCCATCTCTTACTGTATAAACTGCAATCCTTTCTTAATGTCTTGCTGTCTGATATTTCTCTCTTCAGACACATTGGACATGTTATCTTCCACATCCACGTTTTAAATCTAGTTCCTGAAATAGAAAAAAAATAGACACATGGCCATCAACATACCATAGTTGCTAACATTTATATCTGGATTAGAAGGTCCACATCCCACATCTGAAGTAGAACTCCCTCCCTGCAATGTGTTACCACAATGCAATCCAAGGAAGATGCCTTTCTTTCAGGTAACATTAAAATAAGGTCCATATCAAGGACACAGGTGTAACTGTAGGAGTTTCTAAAAGCCACACTGTATTAGAAAGTTTGCATCCTAAATGAAAGAGTTGGTAATAGCTCTTATAATTAGTTTCCTTTACATAATGCATATCCTGGAAGGAATATAATCTACTGAAATTTTTAGTACTTGACAGGGTAGCAAACTACATTAAACTGTTAATTTTCTCTTCCCAAATTTTAGCTTCATTACAGAAACACTTTATTGCAAAACACTCTTAAATTTAAAAAAACAAGTTTTGTTTTTAGATCACATTTCCAAATTAGCCTGATACAGCCTTTGCAAGGTTCTTTGCCAGGTAATAAGGGTCCAATACTGTCCTTTCAAATATCAGGCCTTCCAATGACTCTAGTTGCTATGGATGACATATGACAGAAGAACTGTGCAGAATGATAATCTCAAGGCAAAATTATTTTGCTGTCACTTGACTCAGTCCTGTGGCACCTCTTTACAGTTTGTGGAAACCGGATTATGGGCTTGAAAAAACATTTTTCGATGGACCTCTCCCCCACTCTGGTCGCTGCTTTTTGCAGACTTAGAACTGAGCATATGCCATCGGCCATCTTGGATTTTCTACCCTCTAACACCCCAAGGGAACTGAAATTATGCCCTTGTGGAGCTGGGGTCCTGGAGGATACCATACATTATGCCCTAGAATGTCCCCATTTCCATTCAATTAAAGAGAAATTTCTTCCTCTTGACAAATTAATACTTAAATATTTTTCAAACAATGAGAAACCAATTTGGTTATTTCTCCAAAAAGATTATGCTATTGTCAAAAATCTCGCTCTTTTTGCTTTAAAAGTAGAAATCATACAAAGGGGATTTAAAACCCGTTATCGGGATGGGGAAAAATTACATGATGTTGTTGATTTTAATCTTTTTTTCTAAATTGCCAAATTAGTGTGTGTCTGGGACTTTAAAACTTTACTTTTGTTAAATTACTTTCATTGAGAAATTTTATTATGTTCATATGTATAGCTTTGTTGGAAGAAGTCTGTTTTGTGCAGCATTTGTTGGAGTAATGGCAATAAACTTGTACTCAATAAATACATTGATTGATTGTACAGAATCATAGGAACATAGGGTGAAAACAGACATGATGCTAACCACCCTTGGTGGTTATTTATGCATGTTGCAGGGCTGGATTGGTGCCCTATGCAGCCCTGAAACATGCATAAATAACCACCAAGGGTGGTTAAAGGGTTTTCACCCATAGAAAGTCAGAGTTGGAAGGGCCCTCAAGGGTCATGTAGTCCAATCCACTTCTTGGACTACATGTTACCACTACAACATCCCCGACAGGTGGCTGTCTAGCCTTAAAAAAAAAATCTCTAGCCTTTTCTTTTTGAAAACAGTAGACCATGATCCAGAAAAAGCGCATGCGCAAGGGGAGCCTGCACAAGCTGGCCATGGGAAAGCCACATCCCCTTATTAGGAAGCCATATATTCTGCATACGCATGGTGTTGTCACTGCAATGAAAGCTCACCATCCCACACCCCTACTTCCCCACCCCCAATCAATTCCGTGCAGCCCCAGCCATTAGTAGGCTCCTCAGCTCAGTGGAGGGGGCAGCCTCATTAGGGGCAGCAACATGGTAGCAGGCCTACACCAAGGGAGGAAGGGGCTGACCTCCCCACTTCTCCTTCCCTAACGTTGCCCCATTGCCGGCCCCAAGCCCTGCCTGCACTATTTATAATCAGTTCTCACAGACAAGCTAAATTTACATTCTCTTGTGCAGAACTGTAATAGCGAGTTCCTTTTTGTAAGATCCAGAAACTAAAGCTGTCATACAAAAACAGCTGACCAAAGTGAGTTGAGAGACAAATACAAATGGACAAAATGAGAACTGAGGAATTAATGTTTTTTGAAGTAGAAAGAGGGAGCAACCATGGTCAAAACTTCATTTCTTGATAAACTTCTCAAGAGCAATAGGAGTGCTAAATAAGAACTAAGTGAACCTGAAACCTATATAACTTTTATATTCCTGTAAGTGACTCTGAGCCTTCGAAGCAAGGGTGGGATAGAAAATGAATAAATAATAATAAAGTAAATTTGATTTGTTTTAATGCACCACCTATACATTCAACTAGCGAAAAGCAAAACCTGTTAAAAGCTACATTTGCATAGCCAGCCAATACACACTGTGCAGGAGAGTTTAGTATTGTTTAGTTTCATAAGTACATAAGAAGTGCCATGCTGGGTCAGACCAATGGTCCATCGAGCCCAGCATCCTGCCTCTGACAGTGGCCAGTCACGGGGGCCTGGGAGAAGCACCCAACAGGTCACCATGCTATCCATTCCCTGTGGGTCATCCCCAGGCTCCCGACAGTAAAGGGTTTTGTTCCCCAATCCTATCTGGCTAATAGCTGCTAATGGAACTATCTTCCAGAAACTTGTCCAAACCTCTTTTAAACTCAGCTATACTGCTGGCCTTGACCACCTCCCCTGGCAGTAAATTCCACAACCTAATTGTACGCTGAGTGAAAAAATACTTTCTTTTGTCTGTTTTTACTCTGCCACCTGTGAGTTTCATGGAGTGTCCCCTAGTTTTAGTACTAGTTGAGAGGGTAAATAACCGTTCCCTGTTTACAAGTTCCACACCACTCATGATTTTATAGACCTCTATCATATCTCCTCTCAGCCGTCTCTTTTCCAAGCTGAAGAGCCCCAACCTATCAAGCCTCTCCTCATACGGGTGCTGTTCCATACCCTGGATCATTTTTGTTGCCCTTCTCTGTACCTTTTCTAGTTCCGCTATGTCTTTTTTGAGATGGGGCGACCAGAACTGCACACAATATTCAAGGTGCGGTCGCACCATTGATTTGTATAGAGGCATTATGACATCCTCAGTTTTATTCTCTATTCCCTTGCGAATAATTCCTAACATTCTATTTGCTTTTTTGACCGCTGCGGCACACTGGGCTGAGGATTTCAGTGTATTATCCACAATCACTCCCAGATCCTTTTCCTGAGTGGTAACTCCTAGCTTAGTACCCAGCATTGTGTACTCATAATTTGGATTATTTTTCCCAATGTGCATCACTTTGCACTTGTCCACATTAAATCTCATCTGCCATTTAGATGCCCAGGCACCCAGTCTTGTAAGATCTTGCTGCAGCTCCTCACAGTCTGCTCGTGTTCTGACTACTCTGAATAACTTGGTGTCATCTGCAAATTTGATCACCTCACTCTTAACACCCTTTTCCAGATCATTAATGAATACATTGAAAAGAACTGGTCCCAGTACAGATCCTTGGGGCACACCACTTTTTACATCCCTCCATTGTGAAAACTGGCCATTTAGTCCCACTCTTTGCTTCCTATCCTTTAACCAGTTACCAATCCATAGCAAAACACTACCTCCTATCCCATGGCTTTTTAATTTTCTCAAGAGTCGTTTATGTGGGACCTTATCAAAAGCTTTCTGGAAATCCAGGTACACTATATCTGCTGGGTCTCCCCTGTCCACATGCTTGTTTACGCCCTCAAAGAATTCCAAGAGATTAGTGAGGCATGACTTCCCTTTGCTAAATCCATGCTGACTCTTTGCCATTAAGCCATGTTTATCAATATGCCCAGTGATTCTGTTCTTAATGATAGTTTCCACCATTTTGCCCGGCACAGACGTCAAGCTTACCGGTCTGTAGTTTCCAGGATCACCTCTGGATCCCTTTTTAAAAATTGGGGTTACATTTGCCACCCTCCAGTCCTCAGGTACAGTGCCAGATGCCAACGTTAGGTTACAAATTACTACTAGTAGGTTTGCAATTTCACATTTGAGTTCCTTCAGAACTCTGGGGTGAATACCATCTGGCCCTGGTGATTTGTTCGTATTAAGCTTGTCAATTTGCTCTAGAACCTCCTCCAGGGTCACGCTGATTTGTGACAGTTCATCCAATTCATCACCTACAAAGTAGGGTTCCGGCGTGGGTATCTCCCCAACATCCTCCGCAGTGAAGACCGAAGCAAAGAACTCGTTTAGCTTCTCTGCAATGTCCTTGTCCTCCCTGAGTGCCCCTTTTACTCCCTGGTCATCTAATGGCCCAACCGACTCCCTAGCAGGCTTCTTGCCTCTGATATACTTGAAAAAGGTTTTATTATTTGTTTTTGCCTCTTTAGCAAGTCTCCTTTCAAATTCTTTCTTGGCCTGCCTTATTAGCACCTTACAGTTACGTTGCCAGTGTTTATGCTCCTTTGTATTTTCCTCATTGGGGCTAGCTTTCCATTTCTTAAAGGATGCCTTTTTGGCTCTAATAGCCTCCTTTGCGTCTCCATTTAGCCACAGTGGTAGACATTTAGTCCTCCTGCTACCTTTTTTAACTTGTGGGATGCATGTAATCTGGGCTTCCAAGATGGTGCTTTTCAACAACCTCCATGCCTCTTGCAAACATGTAGTCCTTTCAACTGTGCCTTTTAGTTTCTTTCTAACTAGCTTCCTCATTTTGGCATAGTCTCCCTTTTTAAAGTTAAAGGCCAGTGCTGTACTTTTAATTAACTTCCTCCAGCAACTATGTCAAATTTGATTATATTATGATAGCTATTGCCTAGTGGCTCAGCCACAGTTACCACTGCTCTAAAAAGCAGTCATTTATGGCATCCATGATGCATTTCATTCCATGCATTTCATTCAGTCTTAAAAAACTTAATACACACTCCTAATTAAGTTTGATCTCAATTTTACACACACATAAAATGGTAAAATGAGTACCAATGAGGAGAACACTAAGTGAGACTCCCATTGAGAATGGATCTACATAGATATGGAAAATTTCTAAATGTTGGGGTTGTAAGGATTTTGATCTCTCAATGGGATCACAGCCTGGAAAAAAAAACAACTCAGGATTACTGTCAGAGCAGGTTAGTGGAAGGACTCCAAGTCACAAAAGCAGAGCTAGTACAAGTCCCACTAAAATAAATGGGGTTTGAGCCAGTGGTGCACTTCAAGGATTAGAGCCTAAAAAGTACCAAGTCTTTTATTCTGACCAAATGATACTAGCAGAATAAGGTAAACGGCCAAATACAGTCATGAGTAAGAATCTACCATTGACTTCAACGCCTCACAAAGTGTTGTTTAAGAATACAGTGATCTTTTTGCAGAACATGTAATATTTCATATGAGAAAAGTCTATGATACCACATTTTGACATTCTATCCATTACTACTATTTTAATATTCAGTTTTGCAGTGGTTTAGATGTAGGCATGAAAAGGCATAAAATGGTATATAGCACAGGCGAGGCAGCCTACACAAATCTCTAACTTAGTACATTAATGATTTCTGTTCCCTGTTTATACTTCTCCACATCTTAATCTTCAGAATTCATCCTGTGGCATGTATAGATAGTTCCCTGTACAGCAGGGAATGAAATCATGACTGGGAAACCTAGCTACTAATATAAATAAGCTTAATGCAGATGAACTGAGCTTTATCTCAGAAAACATTTTCAAAGACTGGCTCAGGATCTTCCATAAAGTCATGAGGTTCATCTCGATCTGTAGATTTACCCATGCAGCAAGACATTCATTTGATCTAATTAGCTGGGGGAACATTCTGGGGGAACATTCTGGGGGAGAAAAGAGGAATGAGAGAGAAGTGACTGTGGTGTTCACATCTCTTTTTGGTCCAAGCATTACCACCACCTCCAAAGATCCAAGTTTGTCTAAAGGGAAGCCAAACTCACATAAAGATGCCCTTGGAAACTAAGAGTTTTCCAAGAACGCTTGCGGGAAATGTTACCTCATTCTTTTGTTTGAAGTCTACAAATTAATTTTGGATTTTTAAAAACTACAAAAATTTTCCCAGATAATGTTTTGTAGACACATGATAATTTTGAAAACTTATTTCTAATAAGGTGAATTAACTATGTGTAATTCATTCACAGAAACTAGACAGAACTAGTTACGGTTGCTACACAAGCCACAACTTCATTCAGAACAACAAAAATGGCAACACAAGATTTTAATATAGTTGTCAAGTTCTCCCTGCTACTGATACGTTCTACTACAACTCAACACATCATTTGACACCACAACACTCAGGGGGAAAAAAAATATTCAACTGTACCCACAGAACCTTTACTTTGCCATATTTTTTATTACTCTACAATAACTATAAATATCTTTCAACTGCCAGTGTTAAGGTTCCATGGCTGTAACTGAATTTTTCCTGAGTTATTATGGGATGGCTGACAGGTGTACCAAGCAGATATGTAGTACGTGGGATACCAGTAAAGAAGAGAAGTTGGTAGCTAATTACCTTCAGCAACTGTGAAAACCTTAACTGTATTCTTTCTTGATGGGGTTTGGCTCCAGCAGTTGTAGACTTTGGCAATCAACTCCTGTTCCTTTGTCTTTTTTTCAGTAGATAACGATTTGCTGCACAACAACTGTTATAGAATCATAAGGTTGGAAGGGAGTCATCTAGTCCAACAACCCTTTTCTCCAAGACAGAATGCCCTATACCTAGAACATCAAACACTGATGCTTGTCCAATCAGTTTTTGAAAACACCCTAAGACACAGATTCCACAACTTCTCTAGGCAACCTATGTAAGCCCACTCCCTCGTTATATCTTCCATGGCAGAGAACTACTGTTCCTCTTTTTTGCGACCTTTTAGAAATTTGGAAAATGCTTTCATGATCCTCCATCCCCTTAGCTTTTTTGTCCCTGGGCTAAGCATTCCTAATTCCTTCGGTCTTTCCTCATATGACTTGCATTCTAGCCACCGAGTTTCTTTCTTCTGAACCCTCTCCAGTTTGTTGACATCCTTCTTGGAAGTGCAGTGTCCAAACAATATTCCAGATGCCAAGCAGAGTGGCATCATTATTTCCGGTGTCTAGAGATTACATGCCTCTTTTAATTCAGAGTGAGTAAATGCCCACTTATTCTATAAGACAGCTGTCAAAGGTGGAATGGGAACAGAGGAAAGAACAGAATCCAGGACCCATGGTGTAGCTGCCCCAGAGCATTGCTACCAATCCATGCTGGAGGGGTCCTTTGAAGGATCTAAAGAAACAGCTCTTGAGTAATACTAAATTAGTAATGTCGAGGGGGAAGGAGGAAGAAGATGAGCAGTTGCTCAGTTAGCTTTGAAAAGGGAATGGAAAACTCAAGTGTTAAAGTCTGCTTGAGGTAAAGAAACAATATATAGACACCAGAGAGCCTACTACACAGGAAAGCAGTCCTATAGCTATAGTACTGTTAGTGTTACCATTTTTAAAAAAAAACAAATATGCAAGACGACATACCTACAGCCAATCAAAATCCAGACTGAAACCCTTGACCTATCAGTAACCTTTACATAGTTCTACCACCACAGCTATAGGAGGAAAGAACAGCTGCTGTGTTTAATGCAATCATCAAGAGCAGGACTCTGCATAGCACACAATATAGATAGCTATGTTTAAGACTTGTACACCAGTGTGGCTAGGAAGCTAAACTGTACAGCTGTTATGCCAGGGGCCTTGTCCTATATAATTATCTGTGTAATTTATTTATTTTTAAAAACAAAAACAAAAAACCATGAACCATCAGCTTCTAGTTTCTCAGCTCCAAATGCAATCCTCCATCTATTAAAGTCAAAGAACATTGAGCCTATGTTAAAAAAATTTTTTTTAAAGTAACACAAAGGAGACAACGGAACAGAGCAGACTAGAATCCATGTGTTTTTCCTCATTTTAAAGCCAGAACAGATATCTGATAGAGTTAATTCCAGCAGCAAATATGTTCTTGAATATTTGGTGGACTGAGAATGAGAATATTCTACACAAATATATCAACTACTTTTCAGTTTGTTTCATCTGCAAAGTAAACTAACCTTTTTGTAAACAATTTGGACATCGTAGTAAAGAGATTAGATCCAAGACAGAGATCACTTTATCCTTCCAGGTTAACACCAGTGCATTAACTACTCCTTGACTGGGGCTTTTCAGACAATTGCGAATGCACCCATGGCAGTTTTTCAACCCACATTTCTTCAGCTCTTATGAGACTGTCATATGGGACTGTGGCAAAAGCCTCACTTGTCACATTATGACTACCGAATTCCCCATATCTACTAAACCAATACATTTGTCAAAGGAGGAAACTATAGGGTAGGAGTGGAGAACCTCAGGCCCAGGAGCCAAATGTGGCTCGCGGTTCGTTTTTATCTGGCCTCAGATCCAGTTTCAAACTCTGAAAGACTGAAGTCAAGACATAAGGGAGAAGAAATGAGGACATGCACACCAGGATATGGGACAGATCTACAGCACAGATCTGTGATCTGGAACCTCTTCTTCCTGAGTGCACTCCTTAAGCACCATCGCCTCCAACTTCTAGCCAGCCCTCAAAGCTTCTACTAATTTTCAAAGTGGCCCTGGGAAAAGATTTCTCACCCCTGCTATAGGGTAATCATTTATTCACCTGCAGAACTACAACCAGGCACCTCCGACAAATCTGGGGTGCCCGAATTAACCTGGCCATATTTAGGAACAATCAATGCCCAAACGGGACCCTATGGGCTGCTCTAACATGCCAGCTGGCCTTTGAAATTGACATGCCCCAGCCGGGACCACTGCAAAGCACAGCTCCACAACGGTTCCAGCCAGGGAATGTCATTTTCAAAGGCTGTTTACCAGGAAAGCACCAGCCAGGGCCTAACACTTTCAAAGGCCACATCCCACCCATAGTGCCTCTCACCCAAGAGGCACATGGGGAGGCAAGCACCTGCCATACTTTGAATGTGACAGGCCCTGGTTAGGGCCGCTGCGGAGCCCAGCTCAGTAACAGCCCCAGCCAGAGTCTGTCACTTTCAAAGGCCGCTTCCCACCCCTTACAGAGGCCCTCACTTGAGAGGCACTGTGAGGGGGAAGAAGGGGAGAAGCACCAGCCAGCCATTGAAATTGACATGTTCCAGCTGGGACCACTGCGGAGCCAGGCTCTGCAGCACTCCAGGCTGGGGTTTGACAGTTTCTCTGGGTAATACTTGCATTTTGGGGTACCTGATTGGTCCTTGGAAAGCCTGTCAGATGCCCAATGGGGTGTCTGAAAATGCAGGTCTTACCTGCAGGTACTAATGTTAGTGCCCGTTGCAGCTCTAGTCACCTGACCAATACACACATGGCTAAACACAAGATTGGTCAGATGAATAAATGATCACCCTATAGATGGGCTTGGCACAATTTGTTCTTAACAAATCCTTATTGGTTACAAGTAATCATTCCTTTTTCTTCAGGCTGCTCACAACTCAATTGTGAGCAGTTCACAGCCCTCTAGGACCTCACCTGGTCTCTATGATCTGGCAAAACTAGTTGTTAGTAATTTTGAGATGTTCTTGTTCTCTGGGCACAGTTTGCAGGACAATTAAGTTTTTTTGTTTGTATCTTGTTTTACACAATTTGTCTTACAGACTGTTTATTAATGAACTAAAAAAAATAATTTACTTTTAATAACAAAACTAAACAAAAAAAAATGTGAGGGGGGATGTAGAAGTCACACTGGACTCCTCTTGGAAGTTCTCCTGCTTTTGCTACAGGATAAACTATTGACCTATTATTTATAATTCAACCACAGCCGAACACACGTTTTTTGTGTGCCCTGCTTATTCCAGACTTAGAGGTAAATTTCTAAGAACTTTAATCTCGGATCATTCTTCCACCTATGACTCGCTCCTCCTTAAAATACTTAGTAAAATTGACTGAGACAACAAGGTTGGTGTCCACTTTTTGTGTATCTGCTATCCGTCTTCGATGGGAGTGTATAAGTAATAAGGATTAGATAATGAACTAAAAAAAACTGATTTTCTGGCCCGATTATAGAGGACTGAGGTCTAGAGTATAGATTCTCAGTTTTGTATTGAGGTTTTCATCTTTGAAATTTTTTCTTTAATTAATGGTATATTCCGTTGAGGATTAAATTGATATGGTTGAGAAGTGTATATTCAAATGTAATTGCTGTTTGCCTAATGTACCAGGCGTTTTGTTTTGTTTAACTCATTTGTATTTTGTAATAGCCATTTGGCTACACAATCAGCTTCTACTACTACAATTCAACCACACACTCCCTGTTAAGTTAAATAATAAGGGAACACTAGCAAGGTTACCTTGCCATATTGCTAAGCTTCAGAGTTGCCATGCTATGTTCTAGTTCTCACCGTGCCTTTATGTAATGTCTGTTACCTTATTAGTAAAATGACAGCAAGTTGAATTTCTTTATCTTGTAAAGTAGGGCCTGTCTTGACTGAATGGAGAGGTAGGAACATGTACAAGAACCAACTTATGTCCTCCTATGCCCCAAGTGAGGAAATATTCCCCAAAGCTACTGAGGTTTCTCTCCCCAAATCTCCTCTGCAGGAATGATACAATTCAATTCATGATGCGTGGCCAAAGGCTATTGCAAAAATACACAAGAAAAAAAGAACCAGGAAATTCACATTAAAAAGATAGAATACAAAAATAAAAACTAAAACAAGCATACAATATACAAAGAATACTGTGATTCTCCAAAGAATCCAATAGGAATCATAAGGCCACATCCAATATCATCCAGTGTCATAACCCAAATTGTAATTCGGTTTCCAATCAGCAGTTTATATTCCAGGAAGCATTTCCGCAACATAAAGGCTTCAATCAAAAAAATGGGACAAATCCCTATTCAATTGGGAAGAGCTAGTCAAAAGCAGGCTCAAACAAACATGAGCCTGAACACCCAAAAAAATTTGTAAGAAAAGAATGCAACTATTTTGCCCTAATATGGTCATATAGATGACAGCTAAAGAGAATATGTTGATGTTTTCACTGAAAGCTGATCAAAAGGGCACAAGCGGTCAACAAATGAGATTCCACTGAAACACCCTTCCAAAACCTTAGAGGGAAGAGCGTTAAAACGGACACACAGAATAAGATATTTCCCTCTAAATACATTTTTTGTGACTTTAAATAGCCTGCCCTATTCCCCAAAGCAGGAGTCCACTGTAAATAGCCTACCATATGGGGAGAGTGTCTTATATCAGTCAATTCATCCTGCCTCTCAATATCCCTTGATCGCTGAAGGATCTCTTTTTTTGCAGATCTGAGATCTTTACTATCCAGGTAAGATTGGGGCAGGAATGATACTGAAACCTGTAGGTTTCAGTATAGAAAAAAAATAGAAATGAAAATGAAACCATCAGCTGTTTCAAAAAGGAGTGCCTCTATCATCATATGAAACTTAAAAGAATATTCAAAATAAGTGTGTGACAGGGAAGCAAAAAAAATAATAAAAAACGATTAGACCCTCACAGTTTTTTTAAAAAATCCAGCACCACCACTTTGAAACAAAATTGTATAAAACTGCTGAAACTACCTGCCAACAATTTACATGGAACAAACAGACAAGCTCTTCTAAGCTTCCCATATTGATTGTCTGGGGTTTTCCCTACTTTCCATAGATCCCAACATATGAAACTTTCCCTGCTTTAAGGGAAAGTTGATAACTATAGCTTGCACTACCACTCAGTTGTAACGCATAACCAAAAACCAGTAAGGCCAATGGTAATATCAAAACAAGCCAAAAAAAAGCATGTGCTTTTAAAGTACTTTATGCACGCGATAGTCTGGGTAATGTTTTCTTCCCAAAACATTCCGCCAGCATCTTTGAAAAATAAGCTACCCTGTGCTCTGAAAGTCATCACTTTATGCTAATGGTCACCTCGTTACTACCCTGTTACTACTACTACCCAGTTACTACTTCACTGTACTGAAGATTTCTAGATAAAAAGTTGTGAATACTCCAACTGTCACCATGTTTTTGACATGCATGTTAACTTACATATAATACTACTGATAGCCAATCTGATTCACCTTGAGATGCAAGATGCTCTTTTCCCTCCATCACTAAACGTTTAACAACACTAATTTTCTAAAACGTCTCAAAGTAAATATTTTAAAGGCTCATCCAAAAACCAGGATGTGGGGAAGTGTTTGTGGGCCCATGTTTGGAAGTACCACCAGTTGTGACCCGCATTCCCAAGATAAATTCCGTCTTTTCAAGTCTGAGGGTGTTTTCAAATGTGACACCACCACCCATCGACCCATTCCGGGGTGTGGTCGACCTCAGGGGGCAGGGCGACGTGCGAGGCCAGACAAACGTGATGAGGCCCCGAACGCCGGCATGGGGGATTCCTCTTGGCCTGCGTCAGCGTAACAAATGTGACAATGTCCCTGTGCCATGGCGAACCTATCCCTAAGCCACACTCCCCACGATGGCGTGCAGTCATGGCGGCTCGAGGACAACAGAAGGCCGGCCGGCTCACGGCCACGTCCACAGCCGGATGCAGGGTAGCTGGGAGAGCTGGTAGCAAATGGCCAAAACCTGAGCACACCCGAGATTTCTGGCTGCTGATAGTTTCCCTGTAAAGCGCAAAGATGGAAGCCTCTAGAGCAAGGGGTGGTTTATTTGAAAGCCTGGTATACAGTGCAGCTAGCAAAGCAGATAGCCTATGTCCCAGTGGGGACATCAGTCAACTCAGGGGGTTTGCCACGGATTCACAACTCAACCTGTCCACGGTGATCGAGGGGGCACCAGTGTCATTAGGCACTGCAGTAAAAGACCGGATCAGGTCACATCTGGCCCATCACCATGCAGAGCGCTGCCACCAAGGGCCACCAGCTGTCAGTTCCATGGAGACTGCGCACAGGGAGGGGGGTGTTGGAAGTCAGACACACTCCACATCAGAGGGCCACTGGAACAAGTTTTGGTGCTGAGGCCAGGGAATCCTCCCCACTTGTAACCACTCTGCTGTCCCTTCCCTTTCAGGTAACCATCAGCAGCGCCTACAAAGGGGAGCTGCCCTGAGGGTGGCAGTCGAAGGGCACTGCCAAAGGGCGAAGTGACGTTGGCAGGCCATTTGCGGGTGGAGGCGGCTACCATCGATAGCATTCTTGCTCTGCAGATTGGCCCTGCTCTACTGTAAAGAAACAGAAGCCTGGATGGAGCCTTCGCCCCCCTCGCCCCTACGTGGGTGGGAGTAGGAGACTGAGGATATTGAGTGACTGAGGGGTGGGGTCCAATAATAATTTTCAGGGGAATTGAGTGGTGTGTGGGTACAGTCTCCTGGTGGCAGGAGAGGGAGGTTGACGGGTGGTGTGGAGGAGAACCTCTGGTGTGACCAGGGGTGACCCTCCAAGGGGGAGGGGTTGCCCGCTGGTGGCAGAGGCGGGTGGGGTGGGGGGGGGGGCTGGGGCCCCTCTCACCGGCCTGTCGGGGCAGCCTATGAAGAATGGGTGTCTATCAGGGTTCTCTGAGGAGGAGGGGTTCCGCAGCTATCAAGGTTGTTACGGGTCATGGAAGATATGGTCCAAAGGGGAGGGGGTCTTCCATCAGTGAGGAGGGAGCAATGCCTTGTGCCCGTTCCCCTCTCAACCTCCCATGCGGGTAGGTTGTGGGTTGAGGTCCAGGAGACCCCGGGTCTTCGTTTGGTGCTGCTGAACGCGAGGTTGGTTGTCAATAAATGATCTACCATCTGGGAGTTAATCCCGGAGTAGGACGCCGACCTTGTGTGTATTACAGAGACCTGGCTAGACAATGAATCGGGCCCTATCTTGGCCGATCTTGTTCCAGCTGGGTTCTCCGTGCAGCATCAGCCTCGGCTGGAGGGACAGGGGAGCGGTGTAGCCATTGTTATCAAGGATGCATTGTCATTTAGGAGGTATCCGGTGCAAGCTCCACCAGGTGTTGAGTGTCTCCATCTTGTGTTGGATTTGGCTAGGGACAGATTAGGGGTGCTGCTGGCATACTATGCACCTAATTGCCCGGTGGCATCCCTACATGCTCTTGCTGATCCAGTGTCAGATGTGATCCTCCGGACCCCAAGATTAGTGGTCCTGGGGGATTTTAACATCCACACTGACACCGATCTTGGGAAGAGCAAGGCATGAGTTCATGGCCTCCATGACAACCAAGGGCCTGTCCAAAATCATCTGTAGCCCCACACGAGAAGGGACATACACTGGATTTGGTTTTCTGCACCGGCCTTGAGGCGAGGGGTCAGTTAGTAGGAGTTAAGGGGGTAGAGCCTTTGTCATGGTCTGACCCATTACCTCCTTAAGGCGTGCATCCTGGCACATGTTAGTCCCCGGCAGGGTGTAGGACCTATTAGATCGGTCCGCCCCCGGAGACTTATGGAACCGGATCGGTTCCGGAATGCTCTGGGGGAGTTTCCCCTGGACCTTGACACCCGCTCGGACGATGATCTCGTAGCCTTCTGGAACACCTTGTTGGCTGAGACCGCTGAAAGGGTGGCTTCCAGGCGTCCGCTGCCCTCCCGAGTCTCCCGCAGGTCTCCTTGGTTTACTGAGGACCTGCGGTGTTTGAAGTGGGAGAGCAGGCGGTTGGAGCAACGGTGGCGCCGGACTCGCGACCAGAATGATCAGTCAGCATAAGAGCAGTTTAAAGGCCTATGCTGTGGCTGTGCAGTCAGCAAAGAAGCAGTTCTTTGCTGCTCTTATTGCATCTGCAAAGTCACATCCAGCGGAGCTTTTCCGGGTGATGAAAGGCTTGGTCAGTCATGCCTGCCTCCACCTGGACTGGAGCAATCCAGTGACCGCTGTGACCGGTTTATTGAGTACTTTGTAGATAAGATCGCTCGCATCCACCACGATTTCGGCACCACAGTTATTGCAGAGGATCATCTTGGGGCTATGGATGCCCCGTCCTGTCCTGTTTTGTGGGATCGGTTTCAGATGGTGTCGCCTGCCGATGTGGATTCCTTGTTGGGATCTGTT
>QEPC01007559.1:14289653-14313098 GCA_003113815.1 Sphenodon punctatus | reverse complement strand
GTGCTCCTCGATTCGCGGCTCAGCCTGGAATCTCAGGTTGTGGCTGTGGCGGGGAGTGCATTTCGGCAGTTACATCTTGTCCGGCGGCTTTGGCTCTCTCTCTGACTCTGACCTCGCTACTGTCATCCATGCCTTCATCACCTCGAGACTGGATTACTGCAACACGCTCTATGTGGAGCTGCCTGAAAAGCTGGTCCGGAGGCTGCAGCTGGTGCAGAATGCTGCGGCCCGTCTCCTTACGGGGGCGGGTTGCAGGGAGCACATGACACCAATGCTCCGGGCTCTGCACTGGCTGCCTATAAAGCACTGAGCCAGATTCAAGGTGCTGGTTTTAACCTTTAAAGCCCTTCACGGCTTGGGGCCTACCTATCTGTGGGACCGCCTCACTCCCCATGTGCCCGTGAGATCCTTGAGATCGTCCATGGGAGCCTTTTTGGAGGCTCGCCAAGCGAGGCGGGTGGCCACCGGTTAGATCTTTTTCGGTGGCCTCCCCTCTGCTGTGGAACTCACTGCCAGAGGAGGCTTGGCTAGCTCCCACTCTCCTGTCATTTCGGCGTTTATGTAAGACCTGGCTATTCCTGCCAGGCCTTTGGCGAGGGGTAGAGTTTTTGTTCCCCTGTATTGTATATTTAACTGTTTTAAATTGTTTTAATACTGTTGTTCGCCACCATGGGCTGCCCTGTGGGCAGGAGGGGTGGGATATAAATTTTATATAAATAAATTAAAATACCCCTCCAGTAGTCAAGCTCCCCATATGGTACAAGACCAGGTATTACGGTTTGAAAGGATCCCCAAAAGGCCAGGCCCACCTGCATGTCAGGGCAAGTCCACACCTTATAGAACGCCCTGAGCTCAGCAGCTGAAGGCTCCTTCAGCTGATATGGGGTGGGGTGGGGAGGGGAGGGGGAATCAAGTAGACCCCGCTCCAGCAGACAACTGAGGTAGGCGCTGCGAGATTGCCCATGTCCACAAGGACAGATGTTAGCCTGGGTGAGTGAGAGGCAAAGGGAGGGCCCTGCCATCACAAGACAATGGTGAAAGTCTTGTGGCAACCCACAGATCTCCCATAATGCAAGGGTCTCTGCTAGGTCCCAGGAAGTAACAGCTCCACGGGCGGGGGGTGGAACAGCATCAACAAAGGGACGAAGCCCTAGCTCCCGAGCCTGGATCCAGCACTCCGGCACATTTACTGGATGACAGAGTGACAGAAACTTCGAGCTCAAGAGGTCATACCTAGTCCTTGCACTATTCAGAGAATCCAGAAGCTGCTTTGTGTCACCTCTGTGCCACAAGTCCACCAGGGACATCGTGGCTCACACACTCCAAGCACAGGTGCCGTGATGGCCCTGGAATGAGGACGGGAGCCTGAGCCATTAGCAGTCATGACCGATCTGCTCCAAGAAAGAATAAATGAGAGCAGGTGGCTCTGTGGGAACTGGAGCCAGACAGATGTTTCCAGCACTCCCACAAGGTCAGAAGATAAGGATGGCATACAGACACCAAGGGCAGCTGCTGGGAATGAGTGGAGAGTAGTAGGAGTGGGAGCTGTTCGAGGAATGCATGAACTATGAAAGGGATGGAAGCGCATATGGGTCCTGGTAACACATTGATCTGCATTGCTAACGTGAGGGTTGCTGCAGGCCCACAACCCCACATGCTGATTACAGAGACCATGATGGTTAGGGCACTAAGGGCGTGGCTCTAACCGTGAGGTCAACAATGAGCGCCTATATAGAACGGGATTCAGTATAGGCTCCTCAGCCTTAGTTTGCCTCAGAGCAGTACAGTATACAACGACCTCATGGACAAGTTAGTCTTGCTGCTCCCTCTTGTTGAGAACTGCACCATGGATGCGGGGCAGGTAGTTTCCCAGAGGCACCTACTTCACTGCATCGCAGAGTGATTCCAGCAGCACGAGCTCCTCACTATAGCTGGTGTCAACCTACACGAGATCATGCGCGACCCTCCTGAACCTGCTCGAGTAACAGGCCATATCGTTCCAGAGCTCATTCAGGAGCAGGCAGGACATGGCCAGCCTCCTGGCACGGTCTTAGCTACGCTCCGTGAGGTGGATCATCTCAGTGCAGTGCCGGAACAATGGCCAGCTGCAGAGAATCGCCTGGAGTCTGCAGTGGC
Organism: Sphenodon punctatus; assembly: GCA_003113815.1. Classification (NCBI taxonomy): domain Eukaryota; kingdom Metazoa; phylum Chordata; class Lepidosauria; order Sphenodontia; family Sphenodontidae; genus Sphenodon; species Sphenodon punctatus. Next base: position 14,310,962 of record QEPC01007559.1, on the reverse strand, counting down.
GCACTGCTGCAGCCACCACTGGGATCTATCTGGCCATGCCCATAGATCACCACCACTGGATCGTTCCCCAAGCTGCCCCAATGGTGGTCGAGGATACTCAATGGATGAAGCATGGCATGTGAAATTCCAAATGGAACACACACAATTCATGAGGATAATGCACCGCCTCTCCCCATGGCTTGAGCGATGCCGTACAAACATGAGGGCGTCCATCCCCATTGTACAGCGTTGCGCCATCGCAATATGGTCCCTGGTCACACCAGACTCCTGTAGGTCAGTTGCACAGCACTTTGGAGTGGAGATCAACTCGGTCTCCACCATCATCCTTAACTTCTGTGCTAGACCAGGTGATCCAGTTCATGGATCAGCACTGGGTTCCAAACAGCATGCTTCCCAAACTATCAGTGTAATTGATGGCACTCAAGAGATCCTGCGCCCCCCCACTCCCCCAAACGATGAAGCAGCAGAGCTCATTCATTGAGGGAGTGGCACTGCCGCCGGTCATCAGGGACCCTGACTACCCGCTACTCAGATGGGTCATGAAGATCTTCCCTCTCCCATGAACCCCAGAGCAGGTGCATTATAATAACCATTTATGCACTGCCTGCACAGTTGTGGAGAGGTCATTCGAGGCCCTCAAGCAACACTGGAGATGCCTGGCCACACGCCTTGACTGCAAAGTGGAGACAGTTGCTCTCATGATTGGGGCCAGCTGTGTGCTGCATAATATATGCAAGACCCGTGGGGCAGCTCTTGACAACCTGGTACCTTGTCATTCCACAGGACCCATGCCCCTGTACAGATAGGAAGACAACCCAAGAGTACCATTAAGCAAAGAGGATACGGGCAGCTCTGAGCCAACATGTCTCACACCTGGACCACGGTCCTGCATAGGTTAAGAGCCTGTAATCAACCTGTAATCAGTTCTAATCCCTCTCCAGCTGTCCTACTGCTTCTGTTATTGCACCCAGATCACCACCATACCATAACTTTCCTTGCTCTCTGATTGGTGTAAAAACAGTTGGGGTCTAAGACAAGCTACTCATTACATTCACTGCATGCCATCATCCAATCACCGATTGCACTCTGCCTTCACAGCCCGAACAGATTTTTATAATATCACCCATGAACTCATCACGTTCAAAGGGTAAGAACCATGGACAGCGGCGCTGTTGGGGTTGGGCTGTGGTGTGTGGAGAGGTGGGAGGATGGGGGGGCAAAAAGTCTGACGAGTGACTTCAGGTAGTCACTTGTTTTCCATGGGCCCAGGACTGGTGCATGAGGTTCAAAGGGTTACAAAACAAGCTAAAGGCCCTCATCCAATTATCACTAAAATGAGCATAATGATGCACGAAAAATATTTATTGCAGTTTATGGCTTAGTACCGCTTGCCCTTTCCTCTGTCCCCCTCCGATTTCTTTGGGTGCCCTCTCTTGCAGTTCGGTGGTGGAGAGAATGCAAATTCATTTGTCTCTGAATGCTGTGGCACAACCGGTGCATTCACTTGCCTATCACCAGTCACTGTCAAGGGTGGTGCCAGTGGCTGGTTCGCTGCTGGCTGGCTGGAGGGTATGGCTGTCTCCAGCCACTGAGCAGGGACTGGGTTTTGGAGATGGGCCCTCCGGGATCTTGCGGACGGTGCTGGCGCTCTGGTGGGAGGATCAGATGAGGCACATGGAGGTGGGGCAGGTCTGGGCAATGCTAGCCTAGCTGCGACGATCTACGAGCCAGCAGTCCCGGCATGGATGAGGAGGGACCTTCTGAGGTTCAGCAAATCATGCGGTTGGGTGGCTTAGATAGGGGGTATGGGTCAATGGTTTACTGTGTGTTGGGGGGTGGCGGTGTAAACGGCTCTTGAAGTAGGCATGACATAGGGTTGCCTAGGTAGAACATGAGGTATATCTATACGGGTCCAGCCATCACTCCACCCCCCATGCCTGCTACACACACACACACACACACACACACACACAATTCGATGGCTCTCTGTGCAACCATATCTACATTCAGCTGCTGGTGGCACGTTCCTTCCACCTTGATCACCTATCCGGGGTTCCTAGCTCCCTGCATATGAGGGTAAATGGTATTGGTTGGTTTGTGTTATGGGTGTGGGCATGGCCCTCCACCATGGGCACATTTATGCAAACACATCACCACTCAATCCCCCAGCACCCTTCAATTACTGTCCACATTCCTCCCCCTCCCCCCAAATTTCCTGCAATTGTCCTTGGTCTACCATCGTCGGAACACATCATGATTCCATGAGTAGTCCAGCAGCGCTCGCTTCATCCACATCAGTGGAATCCACGTACTCTCTGGCACCTGAGGGCATGCAATTGGTCGACTGAGCGTATGATCCCTTGTACTTGCCCCTTTTTTCCCCGTCACATCCCCCCCCTAGAGCCATGTGCCCGATAGACACATTGCGCTTCACGAGCCCCTACTCCATATCACACCCACCCCGCCTCCTGGCCAATCCCATTAAACACCTCTTTGTGTTTTTACCCTCAGATCCAGAGTAGGTGTCTCCGGTTAACAATGGCTGCCTCCCAGCTGCAGCTGTACTGCCTGTCAGCATCTGGAGCATGTCAGAATCTAAGCCCTCCGAGTCACTATCTGAAAGCAGAGGGGCAGCACACTGAGGTCAAGCGGTCACTATCCCTGATGGTCTGGGCTCATTGTCCAAAGGATGCTGGGCACCAGGATGTGGCATTTTGGGCTCTGGAGGCATGGGGAGGGTTGCAGGTCAACGTTGGCGCAACCCTCGAATGCAGCTCAATCCACGATGTGTGGTGCCACTATTGACCCCCTCACGGACAGGAATCTAGGTGGTCATGATCGTGGGTTGTGCGCGCCCTGTGCCTGGACTTATTGTTATCAAAGATAGCCTTGTAGCCCCGCTTGAGTTCTTTTGCCTTGCCCTGGCATGGTTTTCCCATTCTGTGGAATCCCGCCTGCAACATCCTGCGTGCTATGGACGCACAGGAGCATTCTGGTGGCACATGACCAGATCTCACTGGGTCTGCTCATTCCCCCATAATCTGATGAAGGGCAGCATCTCTAGGTGGCCCCAGGTGTCTCCCCATGTAGGAGGGCAGTCGACTGAGGGCGGTTGAGGCTGGTGGGCCATCCTGGCCATCTATAGCTCCATTTCCCTATTGAGGAGGAGGGCATATATTTTTATCAACCACCTTGACATTGGTCGAACCATAACCCGCCAAACCCCTTTACTATACAGGCATCCCTCGTATTTAGCATCCAACTGTGCCTTACCCGAGCAGCCATGAGCTGCTGCTGCTGCTGAACTGGGCCTGTCAGCTGTGCTTGGGGCTCCTCTCGCTCCACCTCATCCATCATTGTGAAGTTGTAATTGTCTAGGCAGCCTTTTAAATCTCCCAGGCGATAGCCCGATGCTGCTTCCTTGCTCGGCAATGACGCTCAGCGTGTCCTACCCACTTCTGGGCGGGGCTATCTAACCACACCTCAGGGCATGGACAACTGACATACCACACCTGGCCACACTTTCCCACGTTCATGGTAGCTGCAACCACAGAACTTCTCCTCATCATTTCCTGACCTGTGGAAGCATGGTATAGGTTGCCCCAGTTCAGGGTGAAAGCGTGTCCACTTTACCCAGGGACAGCTGACACACAACACGAGTTTTACCACAGTGCGGGGAGAATGTGTGGCAGCGTCACTTCTGAAAACACCCTGTGTTGATTCTACTTAACACCCTTTCCAAGTGGGATGTATGCAAGAGTGTTTTGATTAAGAGCGTATTCAACTGAGGTTTGTACTGCACTTTACTTTAAGACACAGACGGACTAACAAGAGTTTCATAACACCACTTATATAGAACTTGTCATCCACAGATCTCAAAGCATTTTACAAAGGAATGCAAGTATTTTTTCCTCACTTTGCAAATTCTGTATCAGCTTTGTATCAATCTCTGATTTCTGCAATAATTAATTTGAGCCTGGGTCAAATGCCATGAAAATTGCCACAATCAGGAGTGTGGAAATCAGTGGGTCGTTATTATAATATGAAGTACTAAAAGCACATATTGGTAGAAATATCTGCACGTTAATAGGTACAATCCAGTTTTAACAATTCTCACACAGATAAAACCTGTGTGTGTAACCTCACTACCATACTTTTATTATTTAAAAAAAAAATAATCAAAGATCTAGTTAATGAAAGTTCGATTGACTACAAGTTAGTTGCTAACAATGAAAGAATAGTTAAGAGGCTACAGCTCAACACAGTTTACAAAATGTAACTATAAGGAGTCTCAATAGAATATTGTATGATTAAGCATTTACATAAAAGAACATCATGACAAAATATTACTCAAATTCTTTAATTTTGGGAGTTAAGTAACCAGTTTTATAAGTTATGTCCTCATTTTAAATTAATGTTTCTAGTTGTTTCACATCTAAAGAATAAATGGTTAACAGACCACCGTTTTTCATTAAATGTTATAGCAGAAGCAAAGGGACCTGTCTATAACTATTGATAGTACAGTGCTTGTACACTGCTGGTGCTATATAAATAATAAAAACCACCACCATTACTGTTAAAAATGAAAGAGGTTTCCTTAATACCTGCAACATGTCTCTAAAATATTTCCCTTTCGGACTGAATATTTTCCATGATCAGCCTCTGTCAAAGGTGTTTTTTCTTTTATGTTTAATAAAGTTACAGCCAAATGTGAAAAACATTGTACTATTACTCCTTCCACTTCTCTTCATCACCACATACAACTCTAGGGGAAAAGAATGCTGAGATCTCAGAGTTAAACCTTGACGTGGCCACAAGAAAGTAATGAATATTACGTGCTTTTCCGACGGGGGGGGGGCGGGGGAGCAGAGGAAGGCAGAGTAATTTTGGCCTACCACAGTTGAGAGCACTTAACTTGTTCACACTGCCTACACAAAGATTTGTCCTTGACTACATAGTTGTGCACTTCAGTAATGCACAGAAGCTGATCCCTGATTAACTGATGTGGGGCTAAAATTCTGAGAAATAAATAAGGGCAGAGCTAAACATCCAGATATAGTTCTTGGGAAATATTCTGTTTCCTATAACAGGGCAAGACTAATCAAAACCAGAATTCAAAAAGTTAGTTGGCTGACCCACATAATGAAGGAGTTGGGTATTTCAAGACTTTTGGCTAACTGGGATTATAGCTTGACTGAACCTACGACGTCACCTAGTAAAGCTTGTAAAATGTACATTTAGCCTTACTGTGGGACCAAGACAGAGAAAAGGGGAAATTCCTCACTACTTGAAATCTTTCTGGTGTGTCTGCTCTCTCTCCCAACTCTTTCCTTTAATGAGGAAGCTTTTACATTCAATTCAAAATTCACTGTCTCAATTTTACTTACCTAATTTATTGTTTAAGCCAAAGGCATTCACAAGTCACAAAAGATACACAACATCTCAGTTTTAAAATTGCACAGTATCCTGATTTCGTTGGAGCAAAGACCCCATTCATATATGCAGCCACTTTAAAATTCCATTAGCAGTTTTACTGTTAATGGAATTTTACCTTCCTATAAAGGTACGTCTTTTAAATAGGATTCCTGTTTGTTAGGATCATACACACCTAAATATTTAATGTTAGCACTTTATTAAAAAAAAATTGTTACCATTGCTATTGTAACAGAAATCAAAAGCTAGATTACTCAAAACTTAGACACTGCTGTAACTGAAGTCTTCATGCACCAATATAAAGAAATGCAGATGCTTACTGTTTATAGATCATAGCTATGCAAATATTTGGGAAAATTCATTCCATGAAAAAAACAATCACTGTGCATTTCATATAACAAACATATTAATATAATTTGTGGTTTCCCTTGTCTTTGCCTCATTGGGTGTTTTTAGACAATCACCCCCACCCCATTACCCATTCACTATGCATGTTGCAGGGCCACGTTGGCGCTCTATGCAGGCTTGAAACATGTATGGTGGGTGGAACTTGTCTAAAAGTACCCTTCGATTGTAAACCCACTGGGAGAGGGATCTGTTTCTAGTTGCAGACTGTAAAGTGCCAGTGGGGAAAGAATGGTTTAATATCAGGAGAAAGGGGTTTTTTGGCTCCCAGAGTTCGATCTGAAATTTCATGACCTGGCTTATATTTGGGACCAACACAGCAACCTTACTTTCTCTACACTAGTGTGTGTAAGACAGACATTTTAATTCTGGTCAGTACTAAGAAACGTTTGGATAAATTCACTTTTGGCCATTTTATTTAATAAAATTGCATAGTTTCTAACAAAGTAACATCAATTTCACTTACATTTGCAAGCTTTCAGTCAAATTGTAACCAAGCTTGCTATGCTTTTACAGAAAACGTAACAAGGCAAGTAATAGACTACAAAGGCTGACCACTGAATACAGTAATTCCGGAGAGTATAATTAGAAAGCTACACTGCCGACAGTTAAAATAACTAAAAGTAAAGCATAAAAGTAAACCCATAGGTCGGCATAACTGGTTCCTACATTGACAGTCTCGCTCCATACTTTCCCAACCATCTTGGACCGTTTTTACATGAGCAGGGCTGCGCGCGCGCACGGGGGGAGGGGAGGAGTCCATGTCCGCTGCGTGGAAAAGCCGCAGAGAGCATCCCCCTGTGGAGTGGGGAGAGATTCTAACAGGTGGCTTCCTAGGTCGTCACCAGGACCACATAGGCAGCCTCCACTGACCACCCCCCAAAGCAACTCATTCGGGCAACCATTACTCCTTTAAGAGCTCCTGGTAGGGCTGAAGGCAGGATGAGGAGGCACCGGGGCCGCAGTCTGGCATGGGTGGTCACGCCAGTTCACATGGGCTAGGAATGCATGGGCGCGTATCCCCACACATTGTTTTGCCTTCCCCCACACGGGGAACACTGGCTTTTTCCTTCAGTGCCCTGTGAGTGGCCCTGAGAGGGTACTGTGTGGGTCATAAGAGCACACACACATTTCCACACCACATGGAGACAGGCTTTTGAATGCACGGTTGCATCTCATTTAAAAATGGCCACAGACTGTACACACGTCAGTAATTCGAATATAAATCAGGTATTTTCCTTAATTTTGTTTTTTAAGAAAACCATGAATACAAGCAAAAAGTTGCAAGCAAAATTCATTCTTAATATTCCATTGAAATATACATAAGCAAATGAAATACAAGACATGATTTATATAACACTACTATGTTCATTACTGATAATGGTTTACTCATACAGGTAGCTGAACAGCAAGTTAAAATAGGTTTCTCTATTCACAAAGATGAGAGACTACTTTGTGTCTTTGACAAGACTGGATTTAATCAACTTCTTTACTGTAACTTAGCCTTGAAACAGTGATGTTCAGAAAGCCATAGGAAAACGTAGTGGTAAAGCCAGAGAAATTATGTGGACTCGATAAGGTGTAACAATAAGTTTGTAGAATACACTCTTTAAAAATTATTACATTTCAAGTGAACAGTACTCCTTTGTATTCTTTTCATCTCTCTTTTCAGACAAACAGGCAGCGATAGCTGTGGACTGTCCAGCAGCTTCCTCTCCCCCAATGCTATCCTATATTCTCAACAACTTTAGGAGGAAAAAGAAAACCAGTTGCGCATGTTCAGCCTGCATGAAGATCAAAGCGCTTTCATACGGAAAGGATTCAGAAAACTCCAGTTCAACGTTCACTTTTTAGACACCTTGTCATGACTGAGGAAGACCAAATGGCACTATTCTTTATTATGCAAGGAGCAGCGCCTACTTCGTTGGCTTCATTTCAAGTTAACACCAGCCACTGCGTCCCTTCGAAGAGTAACATTAGCAGCAAAGTGCATCTTCAATTCCACCTCCTTCCCCCCCAGAGGAGTAACCGCTATTAAATATTACATTACACACACACACCCCAAAACGTAAGTCCCCCAGAGATAACGGGAGGGGCTAGGTTGAATCCCAACTCCCCTACCATTATGGACTGGAAGAGGCACAAGCACCCCCCTATCAACAGTGTGTGTGGTGGGGCTCTCCCCACAGGCATCACCGGGACCCAACCCCCGCCCAAAAACGAATAGGGAGGGAGCAGACACCCGAAGCCCAGCCCCCCTAGTCAAAGGGGAAGGGGCTGGCTGGGGGTGGGGAAGGAAATACACACACACCCCTCCCCGGAGCCGCTAGCAGCACAGGCCCAGCCGGCACACGAGAACGAGGGGCAGAGATGGGGTCGCCGATCAAGCGAGGGAACCGCAACCCCCGGCCTCAACGCTGGACAGGAGAAAACACGCAGCCCCCTGCGGGGGGTGGGGAGGAGCCAGCCCCAAGGCAAGACAGGAGAAGGCGGCGGCGGCTACCAGGCCTCGCCAGCAGTTGGGCCCTTCCCGCGCTACTGCGCTCCCCACCCGCGAAAGCGCGTTACCTACTCGCTAAATCTGGCGACAGCGCAACTGAAGGAAAAGGCGGAGGAAAGCGAACTGGAGGCGCGACAGCAGCAGCAACGACGGCGTCGTCTCCACTCCTTCCTCCCTCCCTCCCCTCTTGCACCGCTGCAGCTACCTCACACCGCGCCCCCTGCTGCTTGGAGGCCAGCGCCACACTGAGGCCTGCCACACACTACAATTTCGTGATTGGTTAGAGCGTATAAACACTTGTTCTTCCTATTGGCTGGCTTTATCACAAACTGTGCTACCACACCTATGATTGGCGGGTACTGTCAGAGTTCTTGATTCCGATTGGCTTCAAAGCTACGTTTCCGCTCCCTCGCAATACTACGACCATCCGATTGGCTAGATTAAGCATCTTCTGTGCCTATCTGCCTCACCACATCCTGTCGTGAATGATTGGCTGGAATGATAAAAGTTGCTGCTTCCCATTTGCTCCTTCCTATAGACAGGCTAGCTTTCATAGGCGGAAGCGTAAACCTCTGTGTTTCCAATTGGTTCTTTATTCCTGCGTCTCCACCCGGAACCAGCCGAGGCGCGGGGAGGGGGATGTAAGTCCCTTGCCACACGGTAACTACCACTACCACCACCGGGTCGCGTCGGTTGGCCCATTTCTGTCTCTCTCGTAAATAGTCTGTCTTTCCCTATCCCAGCCACTGTAGAAGAAAGGGGTGAATGAGTGGTTGTGGGTGGGTACTGAACAGTGTAGTACGCATGCGCGGGGTGAAGTCTCCCTTGCTCCGGGCGTGAGGGGGAGAGGAGAGACTTGTATCACGTGACTAGAAGGGCTTCGGAAGGGGAGGGGGCAGCAAGGCTGGGGGTGGGAGTGGCTTCCATGTGTCCCACTTGTGTGACAAGCCAGCCAGTCTCCGAGTGACCTCACAGTGTTTTCATCCTGTGGCATCATTATGATGTCATTGCCCCAACTCAGCACGAGGCCTTTAGCAGTCTCACCCCATCGTGGCCTAGAGACCCCTCAGCAGGGCACTTCGAGGGGCAGCGGCCCTGGGGTTATTTGCCATGACCTCCTGGAGCAGAATCAGCACATGGGGCTCCGCTGCAGCACCACTGGTTCGTCTGACTTCTCCACCGCGCTGGTCACAGAGCCCCCACCCCAGGCTGCCATCCAACTGCCACTTTCACCCTGGTGGGAGGTAGACCAGGCTCTTTGGGCTCACTTCCACAAAACAGTGGCCATAAGGCAATGGCATTATTTACCCCACCCACCTATCCTTGGCCATTTGCTGGGGTGGCCACTGATGCAGAACACAGGAAATGGGGAGGAAGAGCACCCCTGGCTATGGGCTCCTTCCCCCAGCCAGGACTGAGCAACAAGTATTGGGTGAGGGGTGGAGAACGAGGGGCTGCAGTGGCACCAGCAAACTCTACGCCATGGATACATATTTTTAAAATCCACAGGCATGGGGTTGGGTGGATCAAAAAAAGTGTTAATGTCCTGGAAAATCCAGACACTGGTAACTCTAGCACTCATCCCCTTCCACACCCCAAGTGTTGGGACCGCTGGCTCACCTCCAAATCCACATGCTGACATGGCTGTTCCTGCCCAGAAATCATGAGATGATGACTTTTTGGGGAGGTGAAAGTGGCAGCGCTGGTAACGTATGGAAAATACAGGACAAAAATGCATAAATAAAGGACAACAGTCAAACCCTTCAAGAAGCAGGAATGCTTTGTATAAAACAGGACCAATAGCCACCCTGCCATTTGCTCAGGCACTTTGAGGAAGAACTCTCCCCCAAAAGTATGCTTGCTCTGAGTAAAGTACCCCTTTTAAATCAAGGTACCTACTTCCTCCATTGAAGACATAAGGGAATAAAAGCAAAAATATCTTAATGCTACTATATAAATCTATAGTGTGAGTGCACCTTGAATATTGTGTGCCATTCTGGTCCCCACATCTGCAAAAAGATATAGTAAGAAATGGGAAAGGTGTACATAGAAGAGCACTGTATGAGGAGAGGCTGCATAGGTTAGGGTCTTTAGATGGAGAAGAGGCGACTGAGAGGATATGACAAGTTGAGAGTGGTGTGGAATGAGTAAATATAGGGACTTGCCATTTACCTTCTGGAATAGTACTAGAACTAGGGGACACTCCATTAAACTAACTGGCAGCAGATTTAAAACAAAGTTGTTGTTTTTTCACTTAAAGCACAATTAACATGTAGAAATTGTTGCCAGAGGATGTGGTCAAGCCCAGTATTATAGTTGGTTTTTTAAAAGGATTGGATAAGTTCTTGGAGGGTAGGTCCATTAATGGCTATCTCACTGGGTGCTTTCAGAAGTGATGCCACTCGCTGCCACCACAGACTTACCCAGACGTTGGTGGATGTTCTCGTCCCAGTTGGGAATCGGCCCGGCCGCCAAACTAACATGACGGCGGGTGGGGAAGGAGCAGGGAGCCATGGACAGTAACAGTCGCCATGACACCCAGCTCCCCCACCACAGTGAGTAAAGTAGGCTTTCAGGCATGAAAGCCCGCTCGGTCTGGCAGCTGGATCCCAACCGTGGTGGCGGCTAGCCTGGACTGACTCAATTTCCCCGAGTCGCACCCCAGGATAGCCCCCACCATAGTCGGGATCTATCCCATGGAAACATCTGGCGACCACTTCCCAGCAACTTTCAAATGCAACAGTGGTCCCCGTGCCAAAGCGGGGGCCACCATGGCAAAGTGGGCACCCGTCAAGTTTGAAAGCACCCGCTGTTGGGAATGGGGAGTGAGCGGCAGGGAATGGATCACTCCATCATAACCTGTTGAGTACTCCTCCAAAGGAACCGAGAATGGCCACTGCCAGAGACAGTTTTATGCTGGGCTCGATGGACTGACCCAGTATGGCATTTCTTATGTTCTTAAAGAAGTGAATTAGACCAATGGTCCATCCAGTCTAGCATCCTGTTTCTGACCGTGGTTACGTTTGGTTGCTGCGAGCGGTCATGCTGGAATGATTCACTTCCTGCTATTCACTACTAGCCCCTGACAGCCAGAGATCTTATCCCTTGCCTTTGTCAGCTTAACTAATAGTCATTTATGGACCTATCCTCTAAGAATGTATGCAAACCTTTTTAAAAACCAGTTAAGCTGTTTTCCTTCACGGCATCTGGTAGCGGGTTTCGCAGGTTAATTGCATTATTGAGTTGCGGGGGGGGGGGGGGGGGACGACACTTTTATTTGTCTTCAGTTTGCTGCCAGTTAGTTAATTTCATGAGGGGAGATCTTGGAATATAGGAGTTCATGTGAAAGTTCTCTGGTAAATTGCACTGGTTTACTGTGCCATGCAGTAAAATAACCCAAAGTAATGTGAGTGTTGTGTGTGAACACAGCCCATTTGTCAAACCCTTGTGAGTATATTCTGTAGTAGGGTGGTCCCCAGAGTGTACCACCACCACAAGCCCCAGATCAAGTCACAATCTTGAAACTATTTACAAGCAATTCTTATAACTTAATGGAACTACTTGCAAGTTAGTGGTTTCAGGATTGTGACTTGTGATTTCCTCATTTCTGTTTCACTCCACTTTAGCTACTGCCCTGTGGCTTGATGCATCTTACACAGAGGACATACAGCTCTCAAATGCAGAAAGGATTCTACAAGCATTGCGCAATCAGCTATTAGTATTACTTGGGAGCTTAATGTCCCCAAGGCAATTGAATATTAATTAATCTCCACTAGAGGCAAGATAGTGGATGTGATGGATTAGTAATCCATGCTGGTAGGGCTGTGGCAAACCATAACTTCCATTTTGATTCTTTACCCTTTTCTCTCCTACAAGCCATTTTAAACGTGAGTGCAATTTCCGTAGACCACATAACAGTTGGGGATGCAATGCTTACAGGGTGCTCTCAATCTGGGTGAAGGAGGAATCACACCCTTAATGTAACTAAATATAGCGCTGGGAGTGTAGGAAATGATCCTCCTTTGGTACTGCTGATTATCAAAATTATAGTACCTTTTTTATGCAGACACTGAAATCCTATGCCATCTCTGTGCAGTGATGTTGCTTCACACTCAAAATGGCAGCCAACTCATTCCTGTGATTTACAGCCATCCACCAGCAGAAAACAGTGGTCCTGCATAGGCGCAGAAGATATATGTCCCGGGATGAGAAATAGGGGCATGCTACAGGGCAGTTCTGTGCTTTGGAGAAGGTGGGTGGAGCCTAGTCTCCCAAAATTTTGGATCCAAGTTATTCCACTGGGACATGCAGGATGCAAACTAGTTGGTACCTTGTCATGTACCATTGAATGTGTTTTCTCTGCTCAGGCCTTGCAGTGAGAATGGGCCTTGTGGGCTTATCTACAGGGGGGGCTGCACTAGAATTGGTGTTAATAATTTACAGGGAAGAAGGGATGTAACAGGAACTGGCACAGTATGTAACAAGCAACGAAACACCTGACTTTTTAAAAAAAATAAAACACTCGAAAAAGCTATAGAACTGTTTGTAGAAAAGAGTTATACTTCATTTTGGGATGTGTTCCAGTTATCCATTGAGCTACAATTACACCAAAAGGAGCTACTTAGGTGGGTGACAAGTAATTATGCAACAGCCCTAGAAGAATTAATTATCAAGTGGCATACTTGTATCTGAAGCAGCACGACTGAACCGTACGTTCCTTGGGAGATCTCACTAAGGAGAAGGAGACAGAATTTAAGTATGATGACTAGACGTTATTTCTATACAACAAAAGTTTACGTTATGCAGCATATATCCATGCTGTCGGGGCCTTATAAATACATCCTGCAAACCTGGTTTTCTGCTCATTTAGTCAAAATAAATAAAATGCAACAAGTTCTAAAACTGGAGGATTGAACTCCTGGGCTATGATTCTAAATGCTTTTACTGGCAGAGCTCCACAGAAGTCTGTGGATCTCTGCTGGGCAAGTGTGACTGGGTGTTTTTAGATGGATGGGCTGCCTCCGTACTGTTTGTGCCAGCTGGCTTCACCCCCCTGTCTAAAGGCCAAACCCAGGGCACCAGCCCGAAGTGGAGCAGTGAGTCCATCTAATACGCAGACTCATGCTGCTGCTTTGCTTCCAGCTGGCTGTTGCCCAGGGCAACACCACAGTATTTTGAACCCTCTAACCCACAACTCTATGGTGTGGCACTGATACCCTGTTGACCACTGCCCAAGATATCCCTAAAGAATCGGATAGCTGCTAGTTACGAAAATCTAGAATATAGGGCTGATTTTAAATAACAGTAAGGAAAATATGATATTGTTAACTGGACTCATTATTCTGATTTTAGGTACCCTGTAAATCATGCTGCTGCCTTCTCTGAGGATCTTGCTGGGACTAGCTGTGTGCTGTTCATCTTTAGATAATGGATTGCTCAGGACTCCACCAATGGGCTGGCTGCCTTGGGAACGTTTTAGATGCAATATAGACTGCAAAAATGATCCTGAAAACTGCATCAGGTGAGGAACTTTTTCCTCAATTGTAAAAATATCCTACATATTACACTATGGGGGAGGAGGGGAAAGCTTTGAATAGCTATGTAAGCATTAAGGTGGCAAAAAAACTACTTAGAGTTTGCCCATGAGACCATAATTTAAACCTATAAAATTTTGAAAGGGTGAAATCCATTAGGGTGTGGAATATAGTTTCAGTACAGTGTTTATTAGCGGTGGTACAGAGGATATTGTTTCAATTCCTACATATCATATGAGGGATATTTCATACACGCTTAATTAGATTGCAGCAGCACTCCCAAAAGTGTTTTCTTTAGAGTAGTTTATTTATTTAATAATTTATATCCCGCTCCCTCCAGCCGAATGGCAGCTCGGGGTGGCTCACAAATATAATTAACAATTAAAACAATCCATAATATAAAAAAGGGTTACTTAAACAATATAAAACTATAAAAGAGGTAAAAGCATTGGCAAACACACATCCCCCACCCGTACCCCCCTCCCCCCAAAACCCGGACAGGCTGGGAGCTAGGCGAGCTTCCTCTGGGAGGGAGTTCCACAGCCGCGGTGCTACCGCCGAGAATGCCCTGTCCATCGTGCCCCCCTGGTTCACCCGGGGGACCTACAGCAAGGCACCCCCGGCAGATCGCAGAGGTCGCTCCAGGGCCTGGGGAGTGAGGCGGTCACTCAGATAGGAGGGCCCAGACCATGTAGGGCTTTAAAGGTCAAAACCAGCACCTTGAATCGGTCCCGGAACGCTATAGGCAGCCAGTGCAGAGCCCGGAGCACCGGTGTAATGTGCTCCGTGTGGCCCGTCCCCGTCAGGAGGCGGCCCGCCGCATTCTGCACCAGCTTCAGCTTCTGCGTCATCACCAAGGGCAGCCCCACGTAGAGCACGTTGCAGTAATCTAGCCTTGAGGTGACGAATGCATGGATGAGGGTGGCCAGGTCAGAGTTCCATTGCCTTCGGTGGGTACAGAGTAAGTGGTGTTTGGATTGCATGCCTAGAGAAGTTTATACTAAAGTAATAAATCCATGTTTTGTGAGCTGAACTAAAATTGGAGGAGGTTTCAAATTAATAATTGTATCCTTTTACTTATTTTAATTAACTTTCCTACAGAGTAAATGTAGTAGCTAGCTACTCAGAGTAGAAGTATGGCTTGATACGTAGTTGGGTTTGGCCTTACAATGAGTGCCACAATATTTACTGGAGACTTCTATATCCTTCCTCCTCTTCTAATAGCAAATTGTTTTGCGTGAATGCTTGTATTTAGGCTTCTCATTTCTCTGTTCAAAAGACTTTTATTTGAAGATACCAGTTTTGGAAAACATTGTGGGAGAGAACTTTCGAGATAATTTTGTTCTCTTGTGAATTATTTTGATTTTGTCTGTCTCAGTCCTCAATTCAATTCTGCCATTTTGGGAGATGGCCAAGATGTTTTTTAAAACGAAAGTTGAAAGAGCTATTTTTATAACAGGACAAGCAGAATTAGAATTCAATTAGAAAACATTAGCCCTTACCCTATTGTTATACATATTTGTCAAAATTATCTCTCAGGGTAAAAACGGACGTGACTTTTTGCCTGCTGTGGACCACTTTGACCTGCTGTAGCCCAGGACCCTCCTGCACATGTGTGCAGGCGTCACCAGATGTTGGCCCAGGATTGCCCCGGGCCATGTTGGTGGCTAGCCTGGGCTGTGACCTTGACAAATCTCCAAAGTCACAGCTCGGGCTCTGGCTGACTGACCAGGCCAGATTGGGCTAGCACATCTGTTTCCATGCAGCATACCCGCTATGGGCCACCATAACCGGCCACCATAGCTGTCTGTCGTGATGGGGCTGGAAACAAGGCGCGGGTGGGGCTGACTGGCTGCATTTGTTGTGCTCCTGGACCGTGCGGGCCATGGGACGGCTTCCCAGCCGCTGGCATGTCAGTTCAGTGCCCCAACCTGACCTGGGCTGTGTTGCCCATGATTTTCCAACCCAGGGAGCAGTCCCAGCAGCCACACATCTGTTTTTACCCTGCGTTTGTTAAAAAAAAACTATTTCTCACGTTTTTACCTTAAGCAAGCAAGCTTAGGATAAACTGCAGTAAAAAGGAAAGTGTTTTAAATATTTGTGTGCCTACTAACATTGTCACAGTTTTAGAGCTTTCCTCCAATTAAGAAAATCATAGATACAGAAAAATAATTTTGCTACTTTTACAACTTAGTAAAGGTAAAATTCCTTAGTTAAGACTTTTATTAAAAAAAACACCTTGGGCTGTGACGTGAACAAAACAATGAGTGGCCTTTAAAATGGCCTGATTCATTGTTAATCCACTATGTGTTAACAGCAGTTCCAGGAGCTTCTATTCTTGTCCGACTTGACCTCTCTGCTTCGTTTGGCACTGTTGATCACCTCCATGCTTCTCTTCACTCTTCCACCACTGTTGCTCTCTTAGAGTTCCACAGGGCTCTGTCTTTGGCTGCCTTCTCGCTTTACACTCTGTCTCTGAGCAAACTTAAGAGTCTCACAGCTTTCCCTATCGTGTATGCCGGTGTCAGCCAAATCTATCCATCCAGTTCCACTCCCTTCCCCTCCGTCCAGCCATGCATCACCAACAGTCTCTGACATCTGGATGTCTCACCGTCATCTCAAGTTTAACATCTGCAAAATTGAATTCCACATCTTCCCCAGTTAAACCATCTTCTCCTTCCTCTCTCTATTTCCACTGATGGTGCCACCATCCAGCTGTCCCCCAGGCACATAACCTGGGATTTATCTTTGAATCCTCCCTCACCTTTGCATCTTGGAGTCATTCTGTTGCTAAGGTCAGTTACGTCTTCCTGCATAACGGTGCTAAAATCCAGCACTTTCTTACTTCTCCCTCATCCCAAGCGAGTCCATTTCCATGCTCTTATCATCTCTCACCTTAACTATTGCAACCTCCTTCCCACTGGCCTTCCCCATTCTGTTCAACACTTTGCTGCCAAGGTCATCTACCTGGCCCACCACTTTGAGCATGTCCAGCGCTTCCTCTGCTCCTTCCACTGGCTTCCTCTCCCCCTCTGCATCCAGCACAAACTTCTTCTGTTCATCAAGGCTCTTCACTGCCTCACCCCTCCCTATCTTTCTGTTTTCATTTCTTGTTACATTCTCATCTGGGGACTTTCTTCCTCCTCTACCACTACTCTTGCCTGCCCCCAAAGTCTTCTGCTCCCTAAACTGTCTTCATCCATACTGCCCCCTGTACCTGGAACTCCCTCCCCAAATACATACACTCTGCTCCTTCCCTTCAGATCCTCCGAAAAACTTGCCCTCTTCCATCAAGCTTTCCCTAGCTCCTCACTCAAATAGATTGCTCATTTATGCTTCTTCTTATAGGGTCTCCCTCCTCCCTTTGTAACCCATGGACCTACAATTTTTCGACTTCATGAGTATATTCCTGTCTCTCCCTAGGTTCCCTTCTCCCTTGTCCATCCTATATTATAAGCCCCTCGGCGCAGGGAGGACCTGTCTCTAACCACCACTGTAGGTGTTGGTGCCATATAAGTAATTATTATTATTATTCTAAAGCAGGTTACTCTGCGATTATAAAAACATAAAGCACATGTAAAAATATCCCATTTCTAAAAGTTTTCTTTCACCATGCCAGAGTACAGTGAATTTGTTGTCTTTCATCAGCATGCATTGTGATGTTAAAATTTGTTCTCAGAAACCCCATTTCCTGAGGAAAAACTTCAATCTCAAAGTCACACTCTTGTCTTGAAAGCAACCAAAATACTGTTACAAATAACTACACAGCCATATGATTGCCCAACACCCTGAACATTTCTGCTATGTTGGACTGATTTAATGATCTCATCCAGCTGGTCAAGGGCAAGCCAGTACATACCTGGATAGCAATCTAATCAGGAAAATGTTTTGCTGGTATCATCTTTTGCATAAGATACAACAGTGATGTCCTGAGCACTTGTGATTCCTGCACATAGGTTCATGTAAATGAGCCAACATTCCAACCATCCTGTTAATTCTCTCTCTTGTTTATTATCAGTGAACACTTGATCAAAACTATGACAGACAGAATTGCAGAAGATGGATGGAAGGAACTTGGTTATGAATATGTGAACCTTGATGACTGCTGGTCTGCAAAGCAAAGGGATTCCCAGGGCAGGCTTCAGGCAGACCCAGAAAGGTTTCCAAGTGGCATTAAAGCGCTTGCTGATTATGTAAGTTTAGTATATTCACTTAAAGAACAGTTCCTCACTGTACAGCAGGAGAGGCAGAGGCGGCTGGTGGGTTTTGAAGTTGGTGGGGCAGTAAGGCCGGTAAGCCTAGGGGCGGAGCCATGGTAACAGTGGGTGGAGCCTGGGCAATGGTGGGCGGCATAACCCAGAAGCAAGGAGTTCCCAAGGTTTACATACAAAACACAGTTTGCATGCACGTCAAGCTTAAAATAAATAATTTATAAACCCAAAACGCAGGCACTCATCCTTGTAAAGCACCCGAGTCACAGCCTGAGTCCAGTAGTTCATGATACTGAGGAGGCATTGCTATGCATTCTACATAACCATGCAAGATTATCATTGGTTCCATTTAAAACCACAGATTGAAATCCACCAGTCACTGTTTTTACACCAGATCAAGGATTGCAACAAAACAAGTTTGCATGTGGTTTCTGTGTGGGTTTTTTTTTTAAAAAAAATTGTGATTCATGGGGCTTTAAAATTCCTCCCCAACACACACACGCAACAGAGGGCAAGAATACTGCTTCAGAAAGAAGGGATTTGCTGCATGTATGTTGAAGGGACCCCAATCCTTGCTTCAGAAGCAGTATTCTTGCCCTCTGCTGTGTGTGTGTTGGGGGGGGGGGGGTGGAGGGGTTTAAGGCCCATGAATCACCAGACTAACAGTTACATCTCAGGATTTCAAACCTCAGTTTTATCACAACCATCACATTTCCAGCATTCTGAAAACATCTAAAATCACCAGACTAACAGTTACATCTCAGGATTTCAAAACCTCAATTGAATCACAGGGCATTAAATACTAATTCCCCCTCACCCTCTGCTGCATGTGCGTTGGGGGGGAATTAGTATTTAACACTCCACATCATCAAGTGAACAAAACCCATATAAAACCAGAAAACCATAAAGCAAACTATTCCCACAAGGCTGCAACGGTATCCACAGATCCCCCAAATGCAGCAGCAAAACAAACACTCCACATCAAGTGAACAAAAAACACATTCCAACTCCCACACCGTGTGCCCTCACTCACCCCCCCATGTACCCTCCCCTCCCCCCGTGTGCTCACACTCGCCCCCCATGTGCCCCCCGCTCCGCCCTCCCCCCATGTGCCCGACTCGCCCTCCACCATGTGCCCTCAAACCCCGGGCCCCACAATTTACTCACCATGGTGGGGCCGGCTCCTCTCCTCAGTGCCGCCACTTCTGCGTCCAGGGAGGAAGGGACTCATGGAGGCTCAGAGCTGCACGCGCGTCAGCAGCTCCCTGCCCAGGCTGGGCCCCAGCCTGGGCAGGGGGCTGGGAGCTGCTAACGCATGCGCAGCTCTTAGTTCATACCGGGGGCGCCTCTATTGGGCGCCCCCGCATGAACTTTCCCCCTGCCCGGACCCTGAAATGAAAGCGTGCCCCCTGCGGCACTCTTTCATTGCAGGGCCCCTTTATGCAGAATGGATGGCGCTTCTAGCCGCCCACTCTGCATAAAGGGAGAACGCTTCCCTTTTGACCCTGAAGGCTTCCTTAGGAAGCCTTCGTGTGGGAGTCACCGGTTGTGTGCACGTGCGCGCACACAACCAGTGAGAATGTGCGGACCCATCTCGAGGAACTTTGTTTAGAGAGGCAGAAACCTTCAAAAGGTTTCTGCCTCTCTAAACAAGGTTCTTCGAGATGGCTCCGCACATTCACCGCAATGCCAACGCAGCCAATTTTTTTTGTTTTTTTTAAAGCTGCTGGCTGGGGGAGTCCTGGGGGGCCAGGAGGGGCATTGCCCCTGCCACCCTAGAGGGCCCACCGCCACTGAGGAAAGGACACTTTTGCTCCTTGCCAGCCTGCTAATTAGTGGAAAACAGAAACACTGCACTCCTCCCACACTACAAACCAAAGCTGAGACTTGCAGTGTGTGGTGTAGGTGGGGGGTACACTTGCTTTCCTATCAGTGGGGACAGGAGTTCCAAAGGGCTCAGCACAGCCTCCTAGGGACAGCACTGAGGGATCCACAGAACCCCATATGTGTCACCCTGTCTAACAGGTAGGCTGTGGTCCTGTTGTTGATGAGGTAACTAGATATTGACCAGGTAACTGTTATTGACCAGGTAATTAAAAGCAGTGCTTTTAATTGATTTTACACCCATCTCTAAAGGGGTTATTGAATTTTCATTTTAGCATGTGCGAATGTTTGGCGAATAGAAAGGTTTAGTAAATGTTGTTAAGGATGTATCAAGGTGAGACACCAAAAGGCAGATGGATGAATTTACAATCCAAGATCATTAAAGTAAAATGGAACCAGCTAAGGTCCCTGTCTTGCAAATTCTTCACCGTGTGCAGAGTTCCACTTCGGGTGTCTTTAGACATAACGCTGTTCAGTGTTCTGTAACAGTGTCCTACCGTTCCAGTGTTTAGACATACCATCAACACAGTGTTCACCCCAAACACTGATTAAACTGTCAAGACCTTGCAGCATTCACTTCCAAGTGTTTGGGGTGAACAGTGTGTTGACGGTACGTCTAAACACTGTAACGATAGGACACTGTGTTACAGAACACTGAACAGCATTATGTCTAAAGACACCCTTCATGGTTAGTTCCACTCAAGTTGCTTCTGCTGCTATTATTAAGTTTTTATCTACTGATTTGCACCATGGATCCAAAGCAGCCTTAACTGTAAAACCATCAGCTTTAGAGGAAGTCTATATGCAAAGATCTTAGAATATATAATCACTAAGTTTATTGACTGCACTTGTCAGGGTGTTGAATGATCTGCTGATAATCTTGGATTGCGGACAGCTGACAGTTTTGGTCATGCTGAACTTTATCATGGCAGCATTTGATACGACTGACCATGAGCTGCTGCTTCACTGGCTGAGGAATGTCACTGGTGTGTCTCAGGTGCGGCTCCCCTTCAGGGGCGTTGGGGGTGTTGACCCCCCCCCCCCCCCCAAGCACTCCGACAGGCACCCCCGCTCAAAGTAAAAAAACAAACAAAAAAAACTCCCCGCCACCCGCAGCAGCCTCTGCCTTGCCTTTGCAGAGCCAAGGCTGCTGCAGCGCTGTGGTCAATTTCATGTCAGTTTCACACTGAAACTGACCACAGCGCCACTGCAGCAGCCTCCGCTCTAAGCAAAGGCAAGGCAGAGGCTGCTGCGGCTTTACTTCTCTTCTGGGATCCACTCCAGAGGAGTGGATCCCAGAAGGCTCAAAAATCAGCCGCCCAAAGCGTTTTCCTATGGAAAA
>QEPC01007559.1:14255958-14287980 GCA_003113815.1 Sphenodon punctatus | reverse complement strand
TGTGCTTGGGGTTTATACGTTATTCATTTTAAGCTTGATGTGCTGCTGGGTTGTGTCACTGTTTCCCTGTGCTTGGGGTTTATACGTTATTCATTTTAAGCTTGAAGTGCATTTTAGACTACTGTGTTTTCTTCCATCTTCTGATGTTCACCCTGGGAACTCCTTGCTGCTGGGTTGTGCCCTGGCTCCGCCCACCGTTGCCCTGGCTCCGCCCACCATTGCCCTTGCTCCGCTCGCCGGCCTTACTGCCCCTCCAAACTAAAAAGCCACCAGCCGCCCCTGGTGTGTCTGGAGCTGCTGGTCAGTGGTTTGATTCATACCTACAAGAGCCGAGTCAATCGGTGGTGATGGATGCGTCATCCCTGAGAGACTTGAAACGTGGCATCCCCCAAGGTTCTGTCTTTGCACCCATGTTGTTCAATGTATACCTACAACCTTTTGAGGATGTTATGGCTAAGCATGGGGTTGAATACCATCAGTATGACAATGATACGCAGCTATATCTCTTGCCCAATGAACCTTGAGACTCTTCCCTGGAGAAATGTCTAAACGAGAGAGCCCACAATGAATCAGAACTGTTTCTGATGAAGGAAGACTGAGGTGATGATGGGTGGGAGGGGCAGCCAATATGAGAATGCCCTCTCCTCCCTCAGGCCTCTGCATATTGAAGGGGTTCAGGTGGACGTAGTGGGCCAGGTAAATAACCTGGATATCATTTTTTACCATGCTCTATCCATGAACACTCCAGTATTGGATGTGATTCAAAGATGCTTTTTCCAACTCTGCAATTTGCGTAAGCTATGCCCATACTTATCCCAGGCTAACCTTGCCACATCAACCCATGCTCTGGTGACCACGAGGCTTGATTATTATTTTTTTCATGTCCTTTTCTATGGTCTGCCAGCAGTGCTGCTTCATTGCTTGCAGCTTGTTCAGAACGTGGGTTGAGCAGCCGTGATCATATTACGCCTGCCCTGTGTTCTTGCCATTGGCTGCCTGTAGAGCAACAGAGCGAATTTAAAATTGTGCTGCTGGTTTTTAAGACGCTGAATGGCCTAGGCCTTGACTATATTTGAGACCTGCTCCTGGCAGCTCAGGCTGCTGGATCTCTGTGCTCAGATGCCATCTACTGGTTGAGGCTCCCACCATCATACTTTTGCTGTGGCAGGCCCCCAGCGTGGGACTCAGTTCCTTCAGATGTTCATCTTACTTCCTCCCTGTTCACCTTCCAAAAGTACCTGATAACTTTCTTGTTTTCCACGTGCTTTTAGAGGATCCACTGCTGGTTCCCCTTCATGTATTTTTTCCCTCCCCTTTACCTTTTAAATTGTTTTTAATGGAAGTTAAGTTATGGTGTTTTATTGTATTTTAAATGTAAAGTGCTCTGAGTGCCATCTGGCAGAGAGATGAGATGCTATATAAATAAGATTAATTATTATTTATTATTATTAAAATACACCTAGACTGAAAAATTGATCATCAGGAGAAATGTAAAATGCTTGGAAAAGCAGTGCAGATGTTTAAAAGAAAAAAACAACCAGAACAAACAGGTATAGAAATGATTACATTGGACACAAACTAATCTCTGTCACTTTCCATTTGCTTTGCCAGGTGCATTCTAAAGGGCTGAAATTTGGTATTTATAGTGACCTAGGCAACTATACCTGTGATGGCTACCCTGGGACCACGCTGGACACTATTGATATTGATGCGAAGACATTTGCTGGATGGGAAGTTGACATGCTGAAGCTTGATGGCTGCTTTTCTAATTCATCTGTTAAAGCAATAGGTTTGGGTTTTTTAGATCTTTAAGCAATGGAAAAAATGAATCTAGCATTTGTTTCTTTAAACTTGGTCAGTTAATTAGGATTAGGGTCACAGGAAAGGCAGCAGGGCTGAGCAGTAGTGAGGGCAATGCTGGAGCGGGGGAAGGGAGAAGGAATCACTTATAGTCCATGAGCCAGACAAAATTTGACTACCGAAATGTAGAATAAATCCCACTATATTTTCTAGTTAGCCTGATGTATGAAGGGTATGAAAGCATGTGATGGACATTCAGGAAGAGTAGCTTTTTGGTAGAAAAATGCAAATTTATGTCAAATTTGGCATTAAAAACACAATGATGGTTAAGTTGACTAAATGAGCTGTAGCTCAAACACCCTTCATAGTAAAGTAGTAATGCTTACAGGAAATGTAGGGGATAGAATTACCTTTCAAATGATACCAAACTTTACTGGAAGTGGTGACTGGAGGTTGGGCCTCTCTTTGGGTAAAAGTCGGAAAATCATGAAAAAAAATACTAAATTTAGACTTTTGTTCTACTTTGCTTTTAACCTATGCACAATTTCAAAACAAGATAATCATTGATGCATAGACAGGATAAGTACCTGTCCAACGGTACCAAAAACATCAATGTCACCCAAGTAGTTTAGAAATCAGAGCCGTTTTTGAAAACCCATGCTTGGCGATTAGCAAAATAAATCTGATGATAGCGTTTGGCAATGAATGAGCAATTTTGCTTTAAAACAGGAGACAAATAAGAGATCTACTTAATAAAATCCACTATGCTTATTGTGTACTTTTAATCAACATATAATATAACATGTAATATAACTTGTGACATACAATATAACAAATACATGTAACAGTATTGTGTTTTGAATTGACTGGGAGAATATATTTTTTCTTGTCAAATAGCGGTAACCCACGAAAATATATATTTGAACATCTTATTTTCATTTTAGGAATACCTAAGTTCATATGAACAGAAGTAGTAGAAAAAAAAGTATCATGATGGTCGAGAAAACGATCTTTAAATTTTATAAGCAAACATTTCTTTGTTCCATCAAAAAGAGTGGTTTAATCAAATCATGTTCGTGCAACAATGAAAATCAACCAAAATAGAATGCAATACTATTTACATTCACTGTTGCAGGAATCATCTGCATCCAGCATAAACTGTTGCTCTTCCTCATTACCCATATTTGAACAATTGAATAGCTTGCATGCAGCTGTACAAGTCTGTTTAAGATACATGTGCAATTAGACGGCTTGCAAGATCTTGCACACCTGCATGACATGACACCTATGATAACCTCTGGTGCTGGAGAGCTTGTCATCCATCAGATAACAATATTTCCACATTCATCAGTTTTCCAGCCATGTCCTTCAGTGGGGTCAGGGATGTCTGGACAGTTCTGAAAGCTCCACCTCCAGATGGTAGCTTGATAGTTTGCCCGAAGTGTATGCTGC
Organism: Sphenodon punctatus; assembly: GCA_003113815.1. Lineage (NCBI taxonomy): Eukaryota > Metazoa > Chordata > Lepidosauria > Sphenodontia > Sphenodontidae > Sphenodon > Sphenodon punctatus. The sequence goes on along the minus strand of QEPC01007559.1, from coordinate 14,284,728 downwards.
GGTAGAGCATCTTCACAAGGTGGCAGCTGACCAGATTCAATGTTACCTCTTCTTCCACGGAACATGTGGTACCGCAGCTCATTCACTTTGTCCACTTTGGTGTTGCTACAGTACATTTGGCATGTGAATTCCTGGATAATGTTGAACACATCTCTGGAAACTTCCCAATTGGTTCCAAGAACAGAAAATGCTCTTCTGAACTTCTCATTTCGAAGAAGCATTCTGAGAGCCTTTAGCTTCCCTTGTACAGGAGTGCACTCACACTATCGCAGCCAGTCCATGGATGTAGTCCCATCAGTGTAGAGCAGACATCAGCACCAACCACAGCACACAACTTTGTAACATCTACAAATCTGACATGAGTTTTAGTGCCTTGTCTGATGAAGATCTTGCTGTTGACAACCTTACCAAGTCCAAGGCACGTGATGAAGACATCTGTATCATGAGCAATGCAAATCAGAGACGAGTAGGTGTTTTGCATGCAGTAGAAGATGGGTATCTGCCTCTTCCTGGGTAGACTTTAGAACATCTATCCCCTGGAAATCTTTTTGGGTAAGCCTGAAGCACTGGTCGCCACATGTAACAAACATAGTCTTGTCACCAAGTCTTTTCCACCTTTTCCCATCTTTCCAGCTCTCTGCAAGAAACTTGGTCAGCTTACTCTTACTCTTTGTGCATTTCAGTAGTCTCCTCCAGTTTTTTATTTTGTGACCAGATCTTATTCGGTTGAAACTTATGCCTTCATTTGAGCCACGGTTTAAACATACTGCTGAATTGGAGTAGTTTTGGTACTCATCAAACACCACATCAATTCTCTCACTTCCTTGACCAACGTGAAGTATTTGGGAAAAGTAGTAATCAGAGAGCTCATCAAAGGTGTGATTCTCATCATGAAGTTTCTGAATGAGTCTCATGGCATCTTATCAGTGAAGCACATGCATGTGGTGTGTCCTCAACAGGAGACACTTGCCCCTCAAGATGTTTCGAAGAATGGCTTTGTTTGGTTTTTTTCATTGTCCCATCAGCATTTGCAAGTGCCCAAGGTAAAGGACCCAGAGGGTGACAAAGAACGTTCCACATATCCAACTTTCTCTTCTCAACTATGAAAACCATCTCACTAAATACCCTCCGGTCAGCTTTCAAAATGTTCTCCTTGTTAGTTCCCTTGACTATTTGCTGTATCATCATGCTGAAATATTTTAGCTTGAGCTTTTTAATTGCATCATAAAAACCCTCACCCTTCTTCAGTTGCTGGTACTGGAAATTCTGATAAGCTGCTTCTCCTTTTTGGCATGCTGTCAGTAGATCAGAGCAGACCTAAGATGGTGTGGAAGCTCCAGTTTAGATGCTCAGAAGGTCTGAGGAATCCTGGTCGAAAGGATTTGTCCAGTTGTTCTCCAGCAGGTCAAGCAAGGAGGTTATATCTGACTCATCTCTTTTAATGTGAGTTTTTTCCAGGTCTGGATGGCTGAGATCATCACACTGGATATTTATCTGATCACATAATTGTCTCAGTGCTGCTGCTGGATGCTCAGCTGTGAGATAGTATCGGGATACAGTACCTGGTTTCAGGCTAAAGCCCCGTGTTCCTCCAGCTATTTGGGTGTCTTTATTAACAGTTTCTTCTGTGGTTTGGTCCACAGCAATTCGTCCAAAGGGATCTGCATGCCTAAGCTGAACAGAGAATCCACCCTTTTGAAAGTGTTCATGTACGTTTGGGCAGGTCTCTTTCAATCGTGTTATCTGAGCATAGTAAACAGGAAAGTATCTGGCAGTTTATTTTGTCCATTGCAAAATGCCACGGAACAATGTTTCAAATACAGGATAGATGAAGTTCCGAATTTCCCTCTCGGTCAGCTCTTACAAGACCAAGTAAGATATCAAGCATATAAATATAACTCATCCAAAATGCCAAGAGAGACCCTTGCTTCTGCCGTAGGACACCCAGGTAAGCCGTGAACAAATCCAGAATGCTTTTGCAGGAATTGTCCTCCAGTGCTGCAACGTGAGTTTCATGACACACATTGTGGTGTAGATTATACAGTGCAAATGCTGAATCATTCCACTTCCAAAGGTCTTCAGGATGGTTTCTCTCAAGCCAGTTCATGATGCCTTCCCATGCCAACCTTAACAGTGCTTCATATTGAGTTTGTGAAGTCGAATAGCTCGATTATACGGTTTTCCTTCCAAGACCTTGTTGACTGACCCTTCAGCAATGACACCAGACTGCACAGCTAGGTCTTGAAGTCCTGCATCCCCAAACATCTTCCCAGTTACTGACATGAAGATGCACGTTGTGTGGAAGTTTCCCATCATTAGTACAATGCTTCCAAACCTGTGTGGGTGTGCCCATACTATTTCTGTTGCTTTTGCAAAAAGGGCCTGATCTAAAATAACTACAGTGTTCTGAAGGCCTAATGATGTCTGAATGGTGACTGCCTGACACAAAATTTCCTGCACTGTTGACATTTTTGTTGCAGGGACATTGATTGTTGGTAAATAACCTATTGTGTCTGCGGATACATCAATGTGATCTCTGGTGAGAATGTTGAAGTGTGTCCAAGAGCTGATTACCTGGTTGTCTGAGTCATGCATGCGGACCATTATCCCAAGAAGATTCTGCTGATGTGAACGTAGAGCTGCAGTTGCAAGAGATGTGATAAAATGAACTGGCACAATTGATGGTGCTCTTCTTCCCCACTCACAGTCAGTCTCTGTCTATCTATATAAATGACTAGGAGCTATAGGTCTGGGCTGCTCTGTCCTCTAGTTGTGCCCTTAAGTTTGAGCGCCCCCCCCCCCACCGACCCTGCACTTAACGGGGGCAGAGGCAGGTCCTCAATGTAGGGCTTCCTGGGTAGCAGCAGCAAGCCCTAACTAACTTGGCTATTCTAAGGTCAAACAAAGCAACAGGGAGAGCAGATCTGGGTTTAATACGGAGAGATCTAATTTTTATGTTCTATGGTTAAGGAAAACCGAAGAATAAGTCTACCAGGAATTAGTGAAGAACCTTCCAGAACCCATGGAACTTACCATAAAAAGAAGAGACCCTGAGTTAAAAGAACGGTGTATTGAGACTATTACATATTAATAATTTGGACACAATAATACATACTGAGGCACTCCTGCCTGTGGTGTAACAAGGAACTAATTTTTTTTATTTACAACAACTGAACCAACTTCTAGAATAAAATCCAGGGCACAGACTTAATTATATCAGGATATACCTATCAGGATATACCTCCAGTTTGTCTGGAGGAGGCCAAGTTGTGCCTCTTGGCCTAGTACTGCAGTGAGTTTGTTGGGCCTGGTTGGGGCCTTGTCTGATGTCTCATTCTGGGGATGTCTCTGAGAAATGTTGCCTCCAAACAGCCTGAGTCCAGTTACGTGACAAGAGTCAAGGATTTTACAGTTCCTCAGGAAGGACAAACTAAAATTGGCAAAGAGCAACAATAAATAATACAAGATTTAATAAAAATTAAAAGATTAACAAAGAACTGCACATAAGGAATGGTATATAAACACAGTGGATTTTATTAGGTAGATCTCGTATTTGTCTCCCGTTTTAAAGCAAAATTGCTCATTCATTGCCAAACACTATCATCAGATTTATTTTGCTAATCGCCAAGTATGTTTTATTTAAAATGGTTCTAATTTCTAAACTACTGGGGTGACATTGATGTTTTTGGTACCGTTGGACAGGTAATTACCCTGTCTATACATCAGTTATTATCTTGTTAATTTTATTCTACCAAAGGTGGCCATTTGGTTGCCCCTGCTTGTAAGGCTTTTAAAGGAAGATCATGGCAAAACTCAGTTATGGGGTTCAGGTATGGGGTTATACTCCTGCTGCTTTTGCCTTGTTGGAGCCAGTGCAAAACAAATTTCTGTGGAAAATTCTAGGGGTTCCTCTGGGGGTCTCTTCAGCATTAGTTAAATTGGAAATGGGCTCTCTTTCATTTGGGGCACAATTATGGAAAATTTTATTATGCTTTGCATTAAAGTTGGTCATCTGTCCTATAGAGTCTATCACCAAAAGGTATTTTGAGATTGAAAGAAAAGTCAACAGTTATCCCTGGTTGGTATTTGTTAATAATCAGCTGAATAACTTGGGGCTGTCCATCTCTGCGCGGCGAGCCCCAACTGTACATCGGAACGGGACCACACACCGAACAGCGCCGCCAGCTCCACCTTGGTGGGCTCAGACAAGCCATAGTCAGCAGCAGGGGGCCATGGAAGGTGACCAAGCTCCAACAGTTGGTGATACACCACCCCACATGAGCACTGGTACCCACGGGCCCCGTGAACACAGCCAAAATAGGACAAGGCCAGGGCAGGGACCCCTCATTCAGACAGGCCATGTAGGCAGCCAGGCTGCACACAGAGAGAGCAGACACGGTCACCGACGACAACCAACCCACATGCAAGCACCTCATCTCTGGGATGCGCCCATCAGGAAAGGGACGCAGGCCCAGCATCTCCGCATGCAGCTGGCAATCGCAGGCACTTGCCTCATAGCCAAAGTAGTGCAGCCCCGAGCTCAGACTTGCATAGGCACCGGACAGGTTGTCTGGGCAGCTCAGGAGCAATTGCACGGCCAGGGAATGCCACAGGTCACACAGGGCCATTGTCTCGCGGAAGGTCCAGCGATGGGAGGCCCCATGGGAGCCGGGAGCCCGGTGGAAGCGCAGCCAGCCATGGTCCAGGAAACAAAGGAGACTAATTGCAAGGACAGAGGGGCCCCACAATCCCTGGAGGGACGGGAGGAGGTTCAGGGGGCCCTCAAGGCCAGCCGATAAGGCCACCGACCGCAACATGGCATGGCAAGCGAGCGAGGCATGGGGTGCAGACCCAGCACAGCTGCTGGAACAGGGTGCACAGACAGGACAGCCTACACACTAATCAGGGTGGCGAGGACAACAGGCTGGCAACACTGAGAGGTGGGAGGTTGATGACAGCAGGAACGTAGCTGCAGCCCGCACGCGCCCGGGTGCAGGCTGGACCATGCACCAGGCCCCTTGCAGGAACAGCAGGTGCACTCAATGGACCGCCCCCAACTCCCTGACACGGCCGCCCTGCAGGAGCCTGCCCTGGCAGACGGGAGGGGGACCGCCCATAACCGACCCAGGGGCGGGGCTACACGTGCCCCGGCCTATAACTGGGCCGGCTGCCCCCCACCTGGGGCAACGTGCACCATGGAGCTAGGCCGGTTGGGCGCCTGCAGGATGCACCTAGCCCTCTGCGCAGAGTGGTACCGCGCACACACTGATCTCTTGCGCATCCAGACCGCTGAGGTGCACCTGGGCGCCCGCCTGTGGGTGACCATTGTCTGGAGCGTCTCTAGGGGCCAGAGAGTCCACCACACCCACAGGCACTCCCTGGCCTGGCTCAGGGCCCTGCAGGTGTCCAGGACGGCCCAGCAGGCCCTCCTCCACGGCCAGGAGAGGGTCACATGGCTCCACGAGGCGGCCGGGCGGCTCCAATGGCGGAGGGAGACCATGTGGCGCGCAGCCCTGCTCGCTATGCCCATTGACCGGCGAGTATGGGTCACAGAGTGGGCACAGGGCTGGTGGTCCCAGGCGCTGACTCAGTGGGATGAGGCCGCCTGGAGGATGCACTTTCTCATGGACCGGCGCACCCTACTGCGGCTCGCGAGCTGTTAACGCCCTGGCTGGAGCGGCAGCACACCCCCATGCAAACCCCTATCCCCATGGTGCAGCGGGTGGCAATCGGGATCTGGACACTAGCAACTCCCGACTTTGGAGTCAGGGTGAGCACTGCCGCCACGAGGCTGTGGCGGGAGTGCTCCTGGACCGAGCAATACAGCTGGTGGAGCAGGCGGCCGTGATGACCAGCTTCGCGGCCGGAGGGTTCCCCAACTGCATGGGCGCCGTGGACGGCACCCACATAGAGATCCTCCACCCCTCCGCTGGGGAGGCCGCGGAATATGTTAACAGGCACGGATACCACTCCCTGCAGCTGCAGGGTGTGGTGGACCACCGGGGACGTTTCATTGACATCTTCACGGGCAACTCTGGGCGCAGCCACGATGCCCGTATCCTGACCATCTCCCCCTTCTATGCCCGGATGTACCACGGGGACGTCGCGGACATGGGGATGACCCGGATCGAGGGGGTGATGATGCCCCCCTGCACCCTGGGGGACCCGGCCTATCCCCTCACCCGGTGGCTGATGAAGGCATACCCGGTCGCCCGGAACCCAGTGGAGGCTCTCTACAATACCCGCCTGTGTGCAAGCAGGACCGTGGTCGAGAGGGCCTTCGGGGCCCTCAAGCAGCACTGGAGGAGCCTCGCAGGCTGCCTGCACTACACGGTGGAGACCTCGGCCCTGGTGATCGGGGCCTGCTGTTTGCTGCACAATGTGTGCAAGACCGATGGGGCTGCCCTCGAATACCCCGTGCCCCGGCGCCTTCCCGGCCCTGTGCCCCTGTATGTGAATGCAGAGAACCCGTGGGAGAACCGATACGCCAAGCGCATCCATGCTGCCCTGGTCAGGCGGATCAGCCGGTAGGCCGAGGCGTGGGGCGCACACCCCCGGGGCCCCCACCAGCGCCCTGGGCGCGCCCCTGTATGGCCACCCGCCCGCCCACAGCTCTGGGCCCATGAACTGACCCACGGAGGCAATAGTTGTACCCAAACCTTTATTTCAACACGCAGTTACATGTGTCACCACCACCACCACCCACCTCCCTGTGCTGTCCCCCCAGAGGCCTACAGGGACGGCTGATCGGCCCGGTGACTGGGGCAGTGGGGCCGCTGAGGGGCCCGGCCTAGGGGCCTGGGCGGGCAGGGGGCCTGGCGGGGCGGCTGCCATCACGTATGCACTCATGGTGCTGCACGCTGGAGCAGCGAGGTATCGATGTCGTGCAAGCGGTCCATCTTTGCTGAATGCTCCCGCACCATTCTGTCGATGGCCTGCTCTAGCTGCCCAAACGTCTCTACCTGCCTGCTGTGCTCCCGGCGCTCCCGCCTCCGCTCCAGCCGCACCTCCGCCTGGAGCTGCTGGTCCCTTGCCTCTGCTTGTTGCAGGGAGCGTTCCAAAGGCCGCCTCCATCCGATAGATGGCCGCAATCATCTGCTCGCCCTGCTCAGTGGTAGAGCGGACAATGTCCTCCGCCTGCTCCTCCCTCCGGTGTCGTACCCATGCCCGGTGCTCTCTCATCCGTTGCGCCGGAGGTTAGGCGCCCCAGCCAGCCGCCCCATCCCGTGGCACAGCTGGAGGGTCTAGTGCCCCACCCCCCCTCGGATTGGCGGCCGGTGCCCTCCCCTCCTTGGTGGTGTGCCTCGCCGGGGACCGCTGGCTGCTCCCGGGACTGCTCTCCAGCGTCCTCGTTGCCTGTCTGTCGCCGGAGCAGAGGCGTGTGCCGTGCCCTGTGGGGCTATGGGAGGGGTTGGGTGGGGGTGGGCTGCCCTTGTCCCCCCAGCGCCCCCCCGGTCCTCCTTCCCGTGTTCTGGGGTGGCTGGGGGGGGCGTGCCCAGTGTGTCCCACTCCACCCCCCTAGACCCTTCCTCCCAGGTCCAACCCCCCTCCCACCCACGTGCTTACCCTCGATGTCCATCTCGGAGCCCTCCGAGGCCGGTCCCTCGGTGTTGCTGGGGTCCCCCTGTGTCCACTGGCTGAGGGTGACCAGTGTGCTGGCCTCAGAGCCTCCCGGTCCAGCCAGGGGGTGGAGGCTGCTGGGGCTGGTGCATGTGGGGGGCCTGCAGGCATTCCTCCTGGGGGTCCCTGGGCATTCCTCCTGGGATGCAGGGGCCCTGGAGCCGGTGTCCTCACTGGGGGCAGCGAGCGGAGGGGGTACCTCGGCCTTTTCCTTGCCCTGGACCACGGCGTTCCCCACGAGGCGCGGGGCAACGATGGAGCCCTTCATATTGAGTATGCTGTCCAGGGCGTCAAAGTAGGGGGCGGTCCGGGCTCCGTGTCCAGACCGCTGGTTGTTGTCCCGGATGACCTTGTACCCCCTCTTTAGTTCCTTCGCCTTTGAGCAGCACTGGGCTACGGTCCTGTGATGACCCGCCGCCTCCAGGTCCCACACGATCTCCCGGAAGACGTGTTCGTTCCGCTGATTGACAGCGAGCTCCAGTTGATGCTCCAGGGTCCCCCAGATGCAGATGAAGTCCTGCGTTTCCCAGTGCCCCCATTGCCCCCCTCGATGGTAGGGCCTTCTCCCACATGGGCCCTCCGATTCCTCCTCCGCCACCTCCTCCTCCACCTGGCCAGCACCCGTCTCAGGGGACTCGGCCTACCGGGCGCGCTTCCATGTCTGTGGGTTAAGGGGGGGCTGGTTAGGTGTTGTTTTACCCGTGTCCCGCGGCCACATCCTTCTCCCCCCCCCCCTCCTGCAGCCCGGGCCGCCCCCCTTGGTGCCCCTGTGCTGCCGGGGTCCCCCCACCCCCCCAACAGTCCCCTTACCCATTTCCAGGGTGCCTCATCCCCAGGTCTGGCTGCCATCTCCGGGGCTGCCTGTCCCGGCTGCTGCTGCTGCTGCCCCTCCACCGCCTGCAGGTGCAGCACAACTCCCTCCTCCGCCTGTGCCTCCACCACCTCCTTCTCCTACCCCTCCTCCTCCCTTGCTCTCTTTCCCACCGCTCTCCTCTCCCTTCTGCCTCGCTCCATCCCACCACGTCCCCCTGCCGCTGTGTGCCCTTTAAATCTCCCTCCCCGGCCTGCGTTGTTGCTGGTTGCCTGGCAGTGGCACTGCGTGCTTTGTTCCCGGCTGGGAATCATTTTGGTTGATTCTGGCCGGTGGTTGCCCTCCAGACATTAGTTTTTTTTGTTTCCCGTTGCAAATTTCTTTGACCATGCTTTCGGAAATGGTCCGGGCCAGAGCTCCGGAAGCGTGGTTAATTTTGACCCCTGGTAGGGATTGACTGTGGTGAACATCTGGCGCCCGCAAAACAGACATTCAGGGCGCTTTGGCCCCACCGCAAGATTGACCGTGGTTCACTGTGGTTGACTGTGATCTCGTAACGTCTGAAAATGCTCTTACTCTAGAATTCAGTAGTCAAATTGAAAATTTTGATCCCTGGCGCATGGACTTTAATAGCAGGGGGCCCTGCCATGGCAGATACTTAGCAGGCAGCTTTTCAGTATGGGCAAAGTTTGAGCTGGAGCGAAGAGGCGGGCTTAGCAATCTGTCTTGGCATTCTGTTGGCTGGTGAGTCCTGCTAGCCAATAGAACATCTCGTTCCCCCTCCTCAGGCTCTAGCGATTCCTTCTCCCTCCGCAGGCTCTGGTTTCCCCCTGATTTCTGCTGCTGCCTCCGGGGTAGTGGTGGAAGGAAATAAACCCACCACTTTCTCCCAGCATGGGAGAAGACTCCGTGTCTGTTCCCCTCCACTACTACCCTGGAGGCTGAAGCCGACCTGAAGAAGCCACTTTTGTTGATGCTGCTGAGGCAAAGGCTTGCAAAGAATGGATCCACGACTTTTCCCAGAGCTGGCTCTAGCTCAGGAGAAGGTCCTGGGTCTGTTCTATGCTGCTGCTGCTATCCCAGCAGTAGCAACAAATGTGGAGATGTGAAGAAATAGACTTGGAACTCCTCCTGAGCTATAGATCCCCAGGGATTTCTAAAAATAATCTGTGAAAATTTTAGCTCTGTGAAACATTTGTGCTTTTATTTAAAATTTTATTTATAGTTTTTTTTTAACCCTGAGTGAATCCAAGATGGTATTTGGGAAGGAATCTTAGGGTGCAACTTTCGTGGTTCTACTTATCCATGTGAAGGTTCCTCCGAGACCCCTCACCGAAGCAGTAACTGAGACACGTATCAAAGAAAGGGCCTGATCCTGCATTCTTGGTATACCAAATGTTCCCACGGGAAGTCATCAGGCCCATCTCTCACTCTGCGAATACCTCCAAGTTATTTATTATCTTTATGTCTGTCCTCTTATTGACAGCTGATTTTCAATAAGAATTCTAGAGTGGATCCTAGGAGTCCATTTCATCTAACATCTTGTCTCTGGCAGCAGGCAATCATCGATATGCCAGATAAAACAATTTTTAAAATTCTACAAGAATTGATACATTTGGAACTGAACTTCTATGATACCTGTTTTCTTATGATTAAGTCTCACATGGCTGTATGTTTTGTAGTTAATTTCTGAGGACGAAATAGTTTTACAGAACTTTCAACCTCACCTACCTTCCGCTCTAAAACTTGTAGATGTTGGGCTGCTGGAGCATGCACATAATGCTAGTTTCCACTACTTACACACTTTTCAGATGTGCGTATCCATGTAACCATCTGTTTAATTTCAGATTTGTAGTCTTAAGATACCAGGTTAGTACTTAAGCTCAACTGTTAATTTTAAAGTGGCCATAAAGCTAACTTCTTCAAACCAATCGAAAGTATTAGCCTTCAATGAGAACTACATCCTGCTTCCAGTTGCAAATTTGCAAGTTACAATTCTGTCTAGACACCAGTTTGATTGGTTAAAGCAGTGGTCTGGGGACGATGAGTCTGGCTGTGTTTAGACGAACACCCTAAAACGTTCTTTACTGAGTTGTCAGAATGACGTTTTCATTATCAATCTGGTATCTGTATTTAGACAACCACTGTAGTGATGTTCTATTAGGGTATTCCCTTCCTGTTTGTCTAAACGATTATACGGTTCTGAGGCCTGGCATGCGGTGTAGTTTGTGGGACAAACAAACACAACAGCTCACAACAGTGAGAGGTCTGAGTCCCGAAATAACCCTGGCAGGGAAGGACGATAGTACAGTGATCTTTATTGAGAACGTTTTTGTAAAACCTTGAAAAAGGTGTTTTACAAACAGATTCTAAAACCAGGAAACAAACCGGAAATGTCAACATTTGTAACATAATAGCAACCACTTGAGCATTACAGTGTATCATCTAAAAACAGCCTCTGTTGTAAGTGGTCTGAATCTGGTCCATGGAACTGGCGCTGGCTATAGCAAATCAGGCTTCAGTCACTGGTGACAGTGGTAGCACAGCCCATTGAAAGATTGTGTATGTGCTGGCCAGGGCTTTCCCACAACCAGCACATGCACATTTATCATCCCCTGAGCCCTGCTCCTCAGAGATGCCTATGGCATCAACAGGGACTGAAGTCACGACATCTCTGGGAGTTGTAATGAAAAATCTGGAAAGGCAGTAGTGGTCTGTTGGTCCAAAAGTATGGTTTCAATACCAAATAGAGATACCTTTTCCACTCTCTCATACAGTGGCTGAAGGGACTTTGTTTAGCCTCCCCCAAAAATTAAAAATAAAAACAATCTTTTTGGCAGACTTCAAACATGGAATATTTTGACATATAAAGCACATGCAGAATTGTTTGCAGAAACGTCTCCTTTCTAATACATTCCATCTCCTACTGATCTAACAAAGGAGTGTGCTTGGTTCTTTCCCAACCTAATATTTCCTCTGTGACAACACAGTGCAGTGCTAGCCAGCCACAAGACGCCTTTTTAAACACTGGGTTGTAAGGTATAGGATTACGCAGATTCCACATGTATTTTTGGAAATCCTGGTCTTTTCCATAATAACATGAATTTTATACATCCACAAAAACAGTCAGTTTTATTGAGAGGTGACCATAAATTGCAGCTCTAAGTAGCATATCAAGGAAGTTAGTAGTTGACTATGGTTGTGAATAAAATATATGTTCTATATATTCTTTGACCAAGTCAGTCTGTTTCATCATGGAAATACAGTAGCTTTTATTGTTGTTCTCTAGCATGTTAATATTACTTTGTATATGCTTAGCTATTTCTTTTTTCACTTAGGCTATCCAAAGATGAGCATTGCTTTGAACAAAACAGGCAGGCCTATCGCTTACTCGTGTAGCTGGCCAGCCTATGAAGGTGGGCTCCCTCCAAAGGTACTTTCTGAATCAGTTTCTGTGTCATTCCTTCCTGTGAGCCGACAATATTTAACTGACTTTGACCTTTTGACAGATAGTTGGCATTTTACAGTTAACCCCTTGAGTTCTTTGTTAAACCATGCAAGCCCTATTGCATTTCAGTAATTTCATTAGGCTGGTTATAGGATCCCCACATTATCGGATGAAAAAAAACCCTCCATTAATGAAATGCAAAGGGTGTTAACAGATGTAGCACTAGCTGTATGATTTTAGTTGCAAAACCAAGGGTTGTCCTTTGCATTTGTAATTGCTGGCTTTGTGTCCTGCCACAAGTTCAACAAGAGTTGGTTTCCATAAAATCATGGGTGAGGACACCACAAGTTTCCTACCAGCACGCAGCTGCCGTTAGGTCTAGATAAGTAAGTCGGAACGAAGTGCTGTGGTCCCCCTGCAGTTGAGAAAGTGATAATTTTATTCTCGGAATAATGGTTACAGGGGAGGTAACAGCCAGTTAAGAAGAATTGAAAAGAAGGGTGAGAAATGACTACCATCAGATGAGTACTCAACAGCTGCCCAGGGTGTAGGACTTAGGCTTTTGAGCTGGAACATTGCAGGGTTGCGATATAGGAAATTGGATAAGGGGTGGGAAGATTTTGTAGCTAAGGCACAGATTGTTCTGTTCCAAGAAACTTGGATGAATGGTGAATTCATTTTCAATGGGTACAAAACTTTTGTCAAGAAAGCATGGGAGGATAAGGAGAGAGGTAGATGGTGTGGAGGGTTAATTACTCTTATTTCAGTTAATATACCCCGTGAAATGGAACAGCTGGATACAGGGTCAGAACATATGCAGGCTGTGATCTTGAGATATCAACAAAGGATACCCTTGATAATTGTGAGTGTTTTTTTCCACCAAAGAAGAAGGCTATACAAGAAGGGTGGTGGCCTTTGGTCAATATGATCGACTCAGTGAGAGAGAAGTATGGAGGAGTTGAAATTATTCTTGCTGAGGATTTCAATGCAAGACTTGGAAGACCACATGCAAAATTACCAGAGGATATTGAAGATATAGCAATATTTTAACCCCATGTATGCTTGATCTGGTGGTCAATCCACGGGGTCAGGAATTGCTGAAGTTTATGTAGGATAAGAACTTTTTTATGTTGAACAGAAGATTTGATTCAGATTCGCCAGGGGCCTTTACTTTTTGTACTGCCAATGGCACGAGTACAGTGAATTATATCCTGGTAGAATGCTTTAATTGGCATAAATATCTATCTTTTGAGGTCATTCTTATATCAGAGAGTGATCACTTTCCACTAGTTGCTACCTGCTGTGGTATTGATGAATCAGCTGCTGGGCAGTTAAGGAGTCAGGATCCAACAATGAGAAGAGTTTGTTTGGAATGATAAGACTAGGGAGAAGGTGGCGGATAACTGTCCAGCATGGTCAACTATTCTGACAAATGAGGAGTATCAAAACAGAGCCCTAGCACAGGTTTGAGCTGTACAATATATTTGTTAAAAAACTACAAAGTGCTGACTCAGCAAGAGGGGAGACAAGATAGGAAATCCTGGCAAAGGGCATGATTCGATGCTGATTGTATTCAAGCAAAAAAAGAATTATTAGAATGCCTGAGACAGTGGGAGGGAAGTGAATTGGAAGTTGGTCAGACCCAGATCACAAGGACTAAAAAGCTTACAGATAGAAGTTAGCCAAAAAAAGGAGTATCAAGATAGAAGTTGTGAGAATCTAACTAGGGCAGGTGAGCAGAAGGACTCTAAAGCCTTCTGGGAAATAATTTCTGGTGCTGCTAAAGGTAGAAATATAGTTTCTGATGCTTATATAGATTCTGACTGCTGAGTGACTTATTCTTCCCAAAAATATGCTGCTGAACCATGTGAGGAGGTAGAGGCCTCTCCCCTAAAATCTCTGACCTGGGATGAGAGAATATGGTACCTGGGAGAATTTTTAATCTCTAAGGGGCAGCTGGAAATCATGATAGCAGGCACTAAAATAGGGAAGGCTGCAGGTCCCCCCAGAGGTAATTCAAGGAATTCCAAGATTTTTGGACCCCTGTTCAGGGAGAATTGATTAATGATATCATCCTATACGATCTATATCTGGAGGAGTGAAAACATTAATATTATTGTGCCCATTTTTAAGAAAGGTGATAGGGCTAATCCAGAATGTTATCAGCCAATTAGTCTAATTAGTATCCCAGCAAAAATATATGGATGTCATTTGTTAGATCATGTGAGAAGTTGGATGGATGATAATGATATACTTGGAGAAGAGCAGGTGGGTTTTAGACCTGGATACTCCTGTATTGAACAGTGCTTTTCCCTTAACTATATTATAGTTAAATATTTGAATAAGAACTTGCATATTTATGCAGCCTTCATAGATCTTAAGGCTTCTTTTGACACGGTTAATAGACATTTATTGTGTGAGATATTATTATTATTATTTTATTATTATTATAATAAACATTTATATAGCGCCAGTCGTGTGACCTATCTAGGGTATGGACCCAGCTCTAATTTATTTAATTAAAGTATACTATATGGATACTACTGCTCGAGTAAGATATGGAGCCACTGGAGAATTCTCTTGTTCATTTTTTACTCAAAAAGCTGTAAGACAAGGTGGTGTGTTGGCCCCAGTACTATTTAATTTATTTTTGAATGATCTACAGATTTATCTTGAAAGAAGGGAATGCCATTCACCTAAGCTTTTGGGGAATGGGGTTCCCTGTCTAAAATGCAGATGATGCGGTTTTGTTGTCCTATACTAATGTAGACTTGCAGTGGGTATTAGATTATTTCAGTGCTTATTGTCATAACAACAGACTGGAAATTAATATAGCTAAACCAAAAATTATGGCATTTGGTTCCAGAAAATGGAATAAGTGGTTTATGAATAACCAAGCTGTAGCTGTAAATAGTTTCTGCTATTTAGGCTTAACCTTTACCAGAACTCTAAATTGGGAGGCCCATGCCCAAAAAGCAGTTATAAAGGTATATTAATCTTCTATAATAAGTTCAAAAGGAAGCCATGGCCAGAAGCATTAACAGCAGGTAAAGTGAAGCTTGAAGCTATATTATCATAAGGGTTTGAAATTTGGGATAACAATGACAAGGTAGTAGCCATTATTGAAAAAAACCAAAGTGCCTTTCTTAAAAAATTACTTCTGGTACAAGAAGGAACTCTAGCTCCGATGACTAGAATTGAAACCGGTTCAGTTAATATTGCAACAAAAGCTAGATTACATGAAATCCATTATTGGTTAAAGATTAGGATGTACGGGGGAACTGCGCATGCACCGCCAGAGCTAGCCACGGGGTGCTCGAGCTCCGGCAAAGCGTGAAAGAAAACCTCCCGAAACGGCTAAATAGTGAGACAGAATAGCCCCAGCAGCAGAGCAACACAGACCCCCCATGCCCGGTAAGAAAAAAGGGGAGCAGAAAGCGCCCAACAAAGGGGGAATAAAAGACTTTTGTTCGCAAAAGCCCGAACACCCTGTCACGTTTTGCGTGATCCCATTTTTTACAAATGGAAAGTGAGCTTTATGGCCTAGCTGAACTAATCATACTAGATTGGGCTTCACTTTTTCCAAGTTGTATAAAATGAGTTTACACTTCACTTTGATACCATACTAGCAAAGCAAGTATTGTAAAATGACAATATATTTATAAATAAAGGAACATGAGGCTTTAGAATATATTAAAAATATAAGCGTAGTTTACTTAAATATAAATAGAGAATATCAGTAGTTTACATAGAATAGCATGGATAGCCAATCAAAATTACATGATCTTAAAACATCTCTATTTTAAGAAAAAAGCTTCTAAAAGCTTAACATATGCTCAATTCATTGGCTCAAAGATATCAAGAGTAATACATTACATTCTTCCCAGTTCTTCCCTTTGTCTGCCAAGATGTTGGTGAGAAAGAAACTCCAACATGAGGTGTGGAATCTCAGTCTAAAGAGCAAAGCTCTTGTCTCCCTTCTTAAGCTTGCCTGCATGGGAGGCTCACATTCCTGAGGACTGACGTTGCTGACGTCAGTTAGCAAGGAAATACACTGGATTCTAATTGGCTCTCTTAATTCTGAACAAGTAAAGTTTTTAAATTTCCTTCAAGGTTTGAATAGAAACCTTATATTTTTATCAAAGATAATTGTCAGATTACAGAGAGAATAACCAAAGCTTCAAGGTTATTTCAACCATTAATTAAATAGATATGTTAGCTAGAAAAAACTAACTTAAATCTTCCTTCTCAGTCTGGAGATGTTTATGGCCTGATCATTCGTCATCTAGACACATAACAGATAAGGTTTCAGACACCTCGACTGGCAAGAGGCCTTTGATCTGCCCTCTAACTCTTAGCCATTTGACTGTTTCCTTGGATACGGTGAAAGTTCATTTGGGAAGTTTAGAAAAAGCTCATTGGAATGTAGCTGAAGAAGCTTCAGCCTGAACCAAGCTAATCACAGAAGTTGATTTTAGAAATCAATAATGCAAAACACAAATCCAATACTTTGAAACAAAAAGTTAACATATAGAAACTCAAAATTAATACATTAGGAACACAGATGGCCAAAAAGATATGCTTATAATAGGAAATACATGACTACCCAGGGCCGGAAGAAAACAAAGGGGAAAAGATGGCAGCGCGCGCCACTCAAACAGAGCTGCCGGAGCGAGAGCACAACAACGATGAGGTGCTTACAATTCTAAAAGATATACAAAAAGATATTTAAAAAGCAGAAAAAGACAGAGAAAAACTCTTTATGGACATGGCCAAAATGCAAAAAGACATAGATACGGGGGGGTGGGGGAATAGAGGCCATTATAAAAAGAGTGGACACTGCGGAAAGCAGGATCTCAGACATAGAGGATCAAACAGTAAAAACTGCAGACCTAGTAGATAATATGCATAAACAGATGGATATCAGAAAAATGAGAGGACTTAGAGAATAGATCAAGAAGCTCTAATATAAGAATTGCAGGAATAAAGGAAGGCCTGGAAGCAGGGGGGATGACAAAATTGATATGGGAGATTCTGGAAACCGTGTTCCCAGAAATACTGAGGCTACACAAGCCAAAATAAACAGGGCCCACAGAACAGGACAAGCTGAAGAGACCCAGCTTGTCAAGCCTCTCTTTGTACGGAAGCCGTTCCATACCCTGTATCATTCTCGTTGCCCTTCTCTGTACCCTTTCTAGTTCAGCTATGTCTTTTTTGAGATGGGGTGACCAGAACTGCACAAAATATTCCAGGTGCGGTCGCACCATTGATTTGTGTAGAGGCATTATGACATCCTCCGTTTTATTCTCTATCCCTTTGCAAATAACTCCTAACATTCTGTTTGCTTTTGTGACTGCTGCTGCACTTTGGGTTGAGGATTTCAGTGTATTGCCCACAATCACTCCCAGATCCTTTTCCTGAGTGGTAAATCCTGGCTTCGTACCCAGCATTGTGTACTCATAGTTTGGGTTATTTTTCCCTATGTGCATCACTTTGCACCTGTCCACGTTAAATCTCATTTAGATGCCCAGGCACCCAATCTCGTACAATCCTGTTGCAGTTCTTCACAGTCTGCTCGTGTTTTATCTACCTTGAATAACTTGGTGTCTTCTGGAAATCTGATCACCTCATTCTTAACACCCTTTTCCAGATCATTAATGAATACATTAAACAGCACTAGTCTCAATATAGATCCCTGGGGCACACACCACTTTTTACATCTTTCCCCATAGATTTCGCCAGGATCATTCACTCCCACCTATTAAGGTGAATGAATGAGTTGGATTTTCTTCCTGGGGAATAGACTGAACCATTGGTTCCAGCAGTACAGCTGAGGGGGTGGGGGCTCGTATTACCAGTAGTTACTCCTGCATAAGATTTAGCCTGGTTAAAATATTATCCTACTCTTCTATTGGAGGATCCTCATAAGAGCCTGAAAGTCTCTTCTCTTCTTTGCCTTAAGATAGGTTGACCCTCTGAATTTACAGACAGAGAGACTGATAAGTCAGTCTCCACAGGGATATCCTCGGCTCCTTGTGATAAATCCTTCTCTAATTGAGCTCTTGGCGCTTCCTTAGCTAATACTGTCTTCAGAGCCTCCTGTCCAGACAACAAGCCACCTATCCCAATACCATCAGGTGACTTAGAATTTCAATTTACGGTACCCAGAACCCTACTCGGAGTCTGAAAAACAACTAAAGACCGAGTCATCGTGCTCTTCTCTATCCCAAACGAAGGGGCTTGCTTTGTTCTCGATCTTGAAGATTTCAACCCAGGAAGGAGAGGAACAACTTGAGTACTAGAAAATACCCTGGTAGGAAAGACTCTGCAGGCTGTAAATAGAGGTTTCTTTTCCATAATTTGATTAGCCACTTCAGGTTTTGCCATCTTAATCAAGCATTTCTTCTGTGGTGGATTAATATCTAGGTACAATTTGTTGAACATCTTCCAGGTTACGTCTAATATGGGCAATAGATGTAAGATTTTGTACTACTTGCTTTGGAGTCTCCAAGAAGGAATTGACCTGTTTAGTAATGGAAAAATAACAAAAGCTATAGAGTCCTTATTCAAAATTATATTCGAATGTTGAACTCTAGCTATCGATGGTTGGGGCTCTGATGTATAGTTCTGATTGTCAGATCTTGGATGGAATAAACATCTAGTGGATTCATTGATGGAGAAAAGCACCTCACTATTAGACTGAATATAACCAGGACCTTCTCTGGACTTACTTGTGGGCTTGTTCTTATATAAACTCCTCTTTTGTTCTACAACCTCCAGAAATTTTTCCAAGTAAGCAAAAATTAGCTGGAGGGTTTTACCAGTTAATAAAACCTAGTCTGCTAAAACTGTTAGAGAAATTGTACAGGAACCTGATTGATCCTGTCCACGTCCTTCCCTACTTAGTGGTTGCACATGTTCTCACTCTATCGGAGAACAGCCCTGGTCATATCTTAAAGTAGACCTACCATCCTTTTTATTGGATTGTTCTGTCTACATCTGAGTTTCTAGGGAGAGGTCCTGATCTTGGCAATAAGCGGTCGCATGGTCTCTTTCAGTAGGTAGTTCTACCTCCCTCTGACTTTTCAGGGAGAGATCCTGGTCTTGGTTAAGAACGGACACAATCTTCTCCAGTCATACAGCTAGCTTCTCCTATCTCTAGCGGGAGATCCTGATCGGAAACTAAAATATGATCTTCATTAGCTGCAAAATCACCTTCTTCTTCCTCTGATGAAATACTAATATGCTCCTTCTCCTCTTGCTGAGCTCCTGAAGCTTCTCCTTCCCCTGATAAAATAGTAATATGGTCAACCTCCCCTTTTTCTAACAAAATATCAGTCAGAGTCCCCTGTACCTCTGAATCCAAGGGAACAAAGGAGTTCAGTAAACAAGTTAAAAAAATCTTGGCGATCCAGTTTGTTCATATGAAAATCTAGCTTCCTTTGCCTGAGTGGGTGGGCTGAGGATTTCTCTCATTACATTTTTTCTCCCTTGGGGGATATTCTTGGGAGCGGATTCTCGTCGGCTCTGAACCATAATTTGCAACCATAAACTTAGCCCTACCTCTGGATATGGAAATTATAATCCTATCCCATAAAGGAGCTATATTCCTTAAGCTGGAAGCTACTATAAGACCACTTGTGTATGAGACGAACTTGCCAGGGCAATACAAATGGTTTTGTTGGGGTATCCTTGTCCTATACAAAGTTCATTTTACCAGATTAACAATAAACTTAAAAGTCCAATTAGAAACTGGTGTGAAAAAGAGAATTAACATAGTTCTTCCAGAGCACCACTTGAACCAACAGTTCCAAGGACGCCCATGGCAATCGATGAGCAAAATCCCCTTCAGCTTGTCCACTTGCTTCCCCACATACACAGTCCTCACCCTCTATTATATCCTGCCCCATGGCTGAAATGGAGAAGGAACAATCCTGTTGATCTACAGCCCTCAGATCAACTCCAGGAAGTACATAATCCAAATGAAAATGTAAACAAGAATAAATTCTTCGAGGACTAAAATAGAAGGGTGACAGTCCTGTTCTTCTATGGCCCTCAGTTCTACTCCAAGAAAGACAAAATCCAGATAGAAACTTCGACTAAGAATAAAATCCTTCAAGGGTTCTGGCCGCCACTTCCGCCCGCGAACGACCGCCAACGGATTCCGCCCTTTGGCCAGTGTCCTTTGGCTGCCACCTTCAGGGCAACAGGCCTGCTTTAATACTGCTGCTGTACCTGTAAATGGAACACAGACAGCCACAGGTGGAGATGGTCAGGCAGGTCTAGTAAGTAAGCACTCCAGTAGTCCTTCTCCCCCCCTCCCCCCCCAATATTAGTAGTGGGTCTAAGTTTTTTTAAATGATTGTATTTTATGATGATATATGTGAAGACTTACATATTTTATTAGATAGATGGGTGAAATCCCCTAGTAGGGGATGGAATTATGGGGAGATTTCTCTAACTGTTTTGTACAGTTAATATTAATATTTTTAGTTATGCAATTTTAACGAACTAGAGGCATGGACCCTCCTTGTATTAAATTTACTTATTTGGCCTTTGGTCGCAAATAAATAATACTACTACTACTAGGTCTAGATACACACACCACATCACAGCTGGCCCGTGGACATCAGAGATCATAGAGGCATGAGTTTTCAGAAAGGAACATTGCCAAGCTGCAGTACTGGTGTGGTGAGGCAGGGCTCAATATTCCAGTTGTCCCAGGCCTCTGAAAGTCTCTTAACTAGCCCTGGGAGCTAGTGTGAGCAGAATCTGCAACACTGTTACACTTGTCCTCAGATAGAAATGCTAGGATTCAGTTTGCAGCTGCTTGTATTGGAGACATCATACCAACTTCTTAGAGATGCATCATGGAATACCATATGGGTAAGAGCTTACAGCAGCTTGTGGGAGGAGACACACACACAGCAGCAATCATGTTTGTATAACCAGCTGTGCAACAATGATGACCCCACAAGATTCAACATGTGATGGCTTTGCAATGCATTTGTCATTAGCTCTGCTAACCCAAAGTTGGCTGCTTTTCAGGTGTTGTAGGAGGTAGCTGTTCGCTAAAGTTTCCATTCTCTCGTATCAGGATTATGTATGTGGAATTTGGAAATAAAATTGCATGAAAAAGGGGGCTTGCCTTTTTAATTGGCACAGAAAGTACTGTCCTAACTACTCCTGATCTGGCAGAGGGAGAGGCAGGGCTGCAGCAGTGGATTTGGGTGACAGCATAGCCAATTAAAAAGGCAAGCCCCCTTTTTCATGCAATTTTATTTCCACATTCCACGTACATAATCCTGATAGGAGAGAATGGAAAGGCAGGAATATTCTGGAGCAGTTGGATTGGTAAGCAGAAGGAAGGTGAAGAGGTCTAAGCTGCAAAATAAATGCAATTTATTCCATGGTTGTAGAAAGAAACTATTAATGTGATGGTTGTATACATGGTCAAACTACAAATATGTTCCCTTTATTTTTTTTATTAAGGTAAATTATACCTTACTTGGTAAAATATGTAATCTTTGGAGAAATTTTGATGACATTGATGATTCGTGGGATAGCCTCTTGAATATTATTGAGTGGTATGGAAAAAATCAAGATAATCTGCAACCTGCAGCTGGCCCCGGACAATGGAATGATCCAGATATGGTAAGTTTGGGTTTTTTTAAAATGTACCAGTCAAAATAGGTCCTGATGAAATCCTAATTCATTTTCAAGAAGAGAGGCTGAGAGATCAGTAACAGTGGTATCTTCTACTTGCATACACATCAGTTGTATTCACTTTGGGTTACCAGCCTGAACCATGAATACACTATTAACTTCCTAAGGAAACTTTCTTTCTCCCTGAAATTGCACTTATCTAGCTAAACTGTAACTTGGAATTTTCTAGTCCTGAAACATGATTTTAATATTTATTTTATTTATTTATTAAAATGTATATCCTACCCTTCCCCGAAGGCTTGGGGCGGTTTACAAAAGCAAACACAGAAAATAGTAAAAATATTTTTAAAAATCCCTACCCTTGCCCAAAAAACCCACCCACCCTGTCTCTATCCCTGCCTGCCAAAAGCTCTGTCAAACAAAAAGGTTTTACACCGCCACCAAAATATGCTCAAGCTCAGGTGGACCTCGGAAGAAGGGAGTTCCAAAGTATGGGTGCGGCGACCAAGAACACCTCTGCGGGTCCTTGTCATACAGATAAAATTGGTCGATGGTACCTACAAGAGGGTGCTCCTGGCTGACTGCAGGGGCCGCAATGGAGCATGGAAGGAAAGGCAATCTTTCAGACCTGTGGGACCTGAGCCATTGAGGGCTTTAAAGGTCAAAACCAGGACCTTGAATTGTACCTGGAAAGTTATAGGAAGCCAGTGCAGACTATGGCCTTTTTTACACGGACAGCGCAGCAGCGCCAATTGGTGGAGATGGGTGGGTGAGCACACCCAGCGAACACCTGGCGGGGCCGAGCAGGGAGACATTTACATGGACAGCGCTGCGGGGGGTGGCAGGAAGGAAAGGGGAGGGGCCCGGAAACACCCAGTGACCAAACACCCATCCTGGGAAACACCCGTTCAAGTACACGGACGGACAGGACCGGTGGGGAAGCCCCGCCCGGCACAGTGATGGCACAACATGGCCGACAGAGGGCAAACAAAGCCGTGCAATGCAGCCCCAGCCGCCAGGACCCACACGGGCTGGGCAGGAGGGAGATGGGACGACAGCTGATACAAAGGAGCCGGCTCCACACAGCCCTGGCACGGAGCCCAGATTGCCCGACGCCAGACCCCCCTCCCCAACACGCACCCACAGTAGAGCCGCACACACACAGCAGGCAGTGGAAGCACACTGGGACGGGCACACGGGGGCAAAGAAAGGGTGGGAAAGGTACCCACACAACACAGGCAACACCCCCGCACACACCCCAGAGGCACCCGCACAAGGGGAGAGGTCACAGCAAAGCACAACACGGACACACCAGGAAAGGAACACACAAGCCTTTATGAAAAGAAGAGGAACCAGCAACAGGGGGCAACAACAACAGGGCAGGGAGGGGGACAGGGCAACAGAAGGGGGGGGGAACAATGCCAGCAGAGGCAGGCCCGAGACAGAACCCCAGTCAATAGGGGCAGCGGACTGGCGCCAGCACTCGGCCTGTGTGCGGTCCAGCCGGTGCAGCCACTCCAGGAGGAGCTGCAGCAACTCCCCCTGCTTCCGGGTCCGCTCCACGATCGTGGCTTGCGCTGAAGGGGACAGAGGGAGAGGGGACAGCCATCAGAACAGGCTGTGGGCACCAAGGAACAGGACACACACACACCCCGAAGGGACACAGGCACAGGGCCCAGCAAACAGGCAGCACACTCACGGATGCCATCGAACACCGCATGTCCCATGCCGCCTGCTCCAGCTGCAGGACTATAGCCCCCAGGCACAGGATCACCAGCAGCACGATAACAGTAGCTGCAAGAGAGAAGGGACAGGGCAATGGGGAACGCCCGCACCAACGGGCCCTGGGAGGGCCGGGGGCAGCAACACAACCAGGGGCACACGCCGACAGCCACCCCCTCGGAGGAGCACCCGGACCCCTTCACCAAGGGGGGTCAGAGGGGCCAAAGCCCGGGGACAGCACAACCCCTACTCACGCTCAACTGCCCACCACCCATGGTGCTGCCGCCCATTATTATTGTTGTTCTTATTATTATTAACAAACATTTATATAGCACCAGCAGTGTACCTGGCACTTTACAAAGTAATAAAATAGACACGGTCCCTACCCCTAGGGCTTACAATCTGAGAGACAGGAGCTGGGGGAGAGACTTAGGAAGGGGAACAGAGGGAGAGACAAGGGGTCTAACATTCATGAAGATGCGAGGTCTCAAGTGCACGTACTTGGCTTGGTTACGATGAGAATGACAGCAGGCAGGTCCATGTTGCAAGGATAAGGGTAAACCGATCGTAGGTATAGGAATAGTGGCTCAGCAGGATAAAGAGTCAGACAGAGCAGAGCGAAAGAGGTGAGTTTTAAGGAGAGATTTGAAGGTATGAAGGGAGGGGGCAAGGCGGATGTGGACAGGGAGGGAGTTCCAGGCATGGGGGGCAGCAAGTGAGAAGGGACGAAGGCGCTTAGGGGAGCAGGGAAGGCGTGGAAGGGTGAGAGAAGGGACAGAGGAGGAGCGAAGTGCACGGGCTGGAGTATGGAGGGCGATAAGTGCAGAGAGGTAGGGGGGAGCAAGGTTGTGAAGAGCTTTATAGGTGAAGACTAGGAGCTTGTGCAGGATTCGTTCAGGAAGGGGAAGCCAGTGAAGCGAAGAGAGGAGGGGCTGCACATGGTCGAAGCGACTGGCGAGGTAGATGACCCTGGCAGCAGAGTTTTGGACAGAGATGAGGGGAGAAAGGTGAGACCGGGGAAGGCCAGTGAGAAGGAGGTTACAGTAATCGAGGCGAGAGATGACCAGAGCATGAACAAGAGTTTTGGCAGACGAGACAGAGAGAAAAGGGCGAATCTTAGCAATGTTATGGAGGGAGAAGCGACAGGATTTAGCAACAGAGTCAATGTAGGGTTTAAAAGAAAGGGGTGAGTCAAAGATGAATCCTAGGCTATCCATCGCCACCACCAATGAAGTGGCGCCGATCCATCACCACCACCAATGAAGGGCCACACCAACAAGGCGCGACAGTAGAGGGGAGGGGCAGGGCCACACCAACACATAGGCGAGGCCAGGGGGTGCCCGGCCGCCCGCCCATACCGCCCCCGGAGTGAGCACAGGCACTTACGCCCAGCAGGGAAGCCGCCAGGGGAACACACACCCGGCGTCCACCCAACAGGCCCGGAGCCCTCCAGTACACACCAAGCACACAAACACACAGATGGGGGCATGAGGGCCGTCAAAGGGAAGGGGCAACCAGCCGCAACAGAAGCAAGGCAGGACAGACCATCACAGTACAGTAGTTTATTGGTGCTGGGGGAACAGGGGCCCCCAAGCAGGGGGGGCGCAAGTGGACCCACGGCCAGGCAAAAGATGCACAACAGGAGGGCATGGGAGCACCCGCGCAGAGCAGTCAAGGGCACCAGGGCAGCCCCAGCGGCAGGGAGCAGCAGTCACACAGTGGGCAACGGGGTCATGGGAACTAGGCGGCAGCCAGCCGCAATGCAGATGGCAGCGCACGGCCCGATCAGAGGCAAGGGGTGGGGGTGTCTGGCAATACACCATCCAGGGCGAGCGGCTGGTGGCGAGGGGCCAATCATGGACTGTCCGGTGAGCGCTCCCAGGGAGGCGATCCTGGCGCGAGACCCTCCCACGCGAACAGGCCCCGTCAGAAGCCACGGGAGAGCATATGAGCATCCACCAGGAAGTGGGGCAGGAGGAGGTCCCCCCAGCAGCTGCAGCCCGCACAGATGGAAGGTCCCACACCAATCAAAGGGCAGCGAGCTCCTCACCAAAGAGGTCCCCAGTCCGGAGCAGTCCTCTGACGTCGGGGGACAGCAAGCCCAGGTCCCACAGGAGGGCCCCCACGTCTGAGGCTGCGCGCCTGCAGGAGGCTTCCGGTGTACAGGGCAGCAACAGGGGGGGCCCCTGACAGCAGGGCAAGGCCGAAACCAGGTTGCTCCATCAGCAGGCGTGCCACCGTCACCTCCACATCGGTCCATGGCACAACAGCAGCGGACGGGCGACCCCACGGAGGCAGGCACAGGGGGGTGAAGCCGAGCTCGATGGACCAGACCCGGCATGCTGGGGCCCCGACCTGGTGACCCAATGTCCACATGTACCGCGACAGGAGCCGGAAGCCATCCCCCTCCGACAGGTGGTCTCCCACCAACAGCTGCACGTCGGGGCTCAGCCAGAGGGCCCCCCAACAGCATGTCCTCACAGGGCAACCACCCCTCCTCTACACCCCCGGCTGAGGGACACGCAGAGTGATCGGCCATGGCAGGAGTGGGGCCCGCTCCAGTGAGATGGAAGCAAGCGGGAGGCGGAGGGATGCAGCGACCAGGCCAAGCACGGAACACGTGGCTACCCTCGCCCACAGGCAGTCTTGCATGCCGGAGATAGCCCAGGCCTCCGAGGACTGGGCGCCTCAGCCCACACACAGGGCACAAGGGATGCAGCACAGGTGCAGAGAGATGAAGGAGCCCACAGCCAGGCACTGCGCCAGGCCAAGAAGCCGAGCCAGGCATTGTATCCACACCGTGCGCAGCTGCAGCAGGCAAAGGCTGGTCCTGACTGGGGGGACTGTAGCACGGTTGGGGGACCTGCGGTGCGTGCGGCCCCCCCCATGGAGGCCAGGCAGCTCACGTAAATGCGCAGACGGATCCGGCACCTGGCTGCTGCCCCAGCACACCCCCGGTGCAGCACCTATTGGTGCCCTGCCCACACTGCCCTACATAGTACATAAGGGACCCGCTGCAGGCGGTAGGGCATGGGGCAGAGGGTCTGTAGCACGGGAGCGAGCAGCACACACAGTACGGCGACCCCAGGCTGGTTGGACACAGAGGAGCTCCCGTGCCACCAGGGGAGAGCGGGGGGTGGGCACCGTCCATAGAGCAGAGAGCACGGCGGCCCCGTCACGTGCCAGCAGAGGTAGGCTCAGTATGGGGAGCTGAAGAACCATGCTGACGGGGGACGGGGACCCACAGCCCAGGAAGTGCTGCTGCACCTCCTCGGCATGGCCCTCCTGCTGCTGCGCATGCTGCTGCAGCAGATAGCCCTGCTACGGCTCCACGGTCAAAGGTCTGTCCTCCAAGGGTCATGGAGGCAGAGGGCTGCTAACCTCCGGAGGGCGGCAATCATGCGATGGGCGAGGCGGACAGCCGTCCGACGCCATGCCCTGTTGGGCTCCGTGGTGTCCCAGCAAGGACAGCTCATCCTGGCCCGAAGGACCCTCAACATGTATGCCCGCTGCGTGACCCTACCGACCCTGCGACAGTACTGGTTGCTCTGGTGGGAGAATATGTTGGCCACCTGGACAGATGGGGAATGGTTGGACCACTTCCGGATGCCCCGCTCCCTCCTGACCCGCTTGGGGTAGCTCCTCAACCCCCACCTCCGGAGGCAGGAGACAAACATGCGATTCCCGCTGCCACCAGTGATGCGCGTGACCATGGCGGTGTGGTGGCTGGCTACCCCCAATTCCTGTAGGAGCGGGGGGGGAGCAGTTTGGGTTGGACACCGCCACCATGAACAGGGCCCTGCATGATGTGTGTGACCTGCTCGTGGAGCTACTCTTGGAGCAGGTCATCCAGCTCCGTGACCCTGAGGAGGTGATGCGTGGGTTCAAGGAAATGGGGTTCCCTCATTGCATTGGGGCCACTGACGGCACCCACATCCCCATCATGCAAAGATCGACTACATGAATAGGAAATAGGCCTTCTCCATCAATCTACAGGCCGTGGTAGATCATAGGGACCTGTTCATAGATGTCTACACAGGTCAGTCGGGGCGGAGCCACGACGCTCGTATCCTGCGTGCCTCCCCCTTCTATGCACACATGTTTGACGGGGAGATCGCCCCCAACCTGTACCGTGTGATAGAAGGCGTTCCCATGGCTCCCTTTGTGACAGGGGACTCCACCTACCCGCTCACCCCCTGGCTCATGCGGGCCTATCCAGTGGCGCGCAACCCTCACCACCGCCTGTTCAATGAGCGCCTGTCGTCCGCCCGCAGCGTGGTGGAGCGGGCCTTCAGGCTCCTCAAGACGCGCTGGCACCTCTTGATGAACAGGAGCCAATTCGACCTGGACCACACTCCCATCCTCATCCTGGCAGCGTGCATCCTGCACAGTGTATGCAAGCCAGGGGGTGCTGCCTTGACAACCCACCACCGGTGCACAGGGCTGACCCGGTGCCCCTGGACCAACATGCCCAGGGCGGGGCGTTCCAGCACATCTCAGAGGAGAACAGGGACGCAATCTGCTGCCGCATCGTGGCCCAGGCAGCCGAACGCCGGGCAGCGCCCGACCCACAACCATGTCCATAGGCCTGTGAACCCCTTCAATAAAGCCGTGTTCTACCCTGTATCTGCAACAGTGCTTCTATTCCACGTGCAGGCTGGGGGTTCCCGGGAACGGGTCCCGTCGATTGCCTGGGTGCAATCACCCTCCCCTTGCTGCGGGGTGCGCAGCCCCCAGAATGCCCTACCGGCCAACACTCGCCGGCTCGCCTGTGCAGCTTCGGTGTACACCTGTGCCAGCCACCTCCACTGCATGAGGCTTCACTGGAATGGGCCCCGGCCCATCGGCTGGACAGAGACTGTACAGAGCCCCCAACATGCCGGTGCCCCCCCCTGCACACCGCAAACAACCCCCCCCCCGGCCACATGTCCCTGGACAGATGAAGTGACTGCACAGTAGCGGTACAACACATTTATTGGAGGGGGGACTGTACAATGGAAGGAGGGTGGGGATTAGCATCTGGGGCGTTTTCTCCCTCTCTTGGCCACACCACTGGGGCTCGCGTGCCGGCATGCCCTGGCTGCAGCTGAACGCAGCACTTGCCGGCCAGATGGCCCGGCCTTCCTGTCATCCACTGGCCACTCCACACCAGCCTCTGCTGATGGTCCCTGAGTGGGGAAACAAGAATGGGGTGAGGGATCCTCGTGTGCACTCATCTCTGTTCCATGTAGGGGCCCGGGCCACTGGGTGCCCCATGGTCATCCAGGGTGCCCCCTACCATCCCACCTGAGCATCGCACATGGGCGGCACAGCGGAGCAGTTCGGCGGCAGCTCCTCCCCCCCTCCTGAACTTACCTGCACCTGGGCTTGCGTGGAGAGCAGCTGGGAGTCGGGACCCTGCAAGGATAAAAATCTCCGGGTCAGTCTTGGGGCTTGCGGCACAGCGGAGCAGTTCGGCGGCAGCTCCTCCCCCCCTCCTGAACTTACCTGCACCTGGGCTTGC
>QEPC01007559.1:14242626-14254996 GCA_003113815.1 Sphenodon punctatus | reverse complement strand
GATTAATGATGTGGGTAGGGATTTTGGTCGGGAAATACTAACGGCAGAAATAGGTTAGTTTACGTAGAAAAGGGTTGGGACAAAGATAGGAGATGAGAAATTTTCTTCTCTGTAGTAAAACATTTTCAATAGACGAGGTCAGGTTCCAGTAGGTAGCTTTGGGACAAGGAAAAGAGACAAAAGGATAGCATATGATTAAATCTCAGTGTCTGAGGATCCACTTATGTTATCCTTGGCTTGAAGGATGTCGTTTAAGGGAACTGAATCTTAGAAGTAGGAATGGATATTTTGGATATATTATCCTTTTTATTTTTAAAATAGTGCTTTTTTTTAATTTTGGGTAAAGGCTTATGATTCCTAAAGTTTATCTTTGTTATAATTCAAAGCATATTTCGATGTTGGTTTTTGTATAACATGTAAACTATGTTGTATTCTTTTGTATATTTGATTCTTTTTTTTTTAAATGGCCATAGCAGTTGCTAGAGCCATAATAAAGCTAATCAATCGAATCGCACATGCCATAGGGAGATCCCCGTTGGTGCGAGCCCCTTCCAGTACCGCGTCACAGAGCTGGGAATCGTGCCTCTGGCAATGACCGTTGTTCCCCAGCCCGTATAGTGCGTGTACTCTGAGTGGGTTCTACACTGGGCTCCCTAACGGGGTCCTGCCTCGCGCAGGAGCCCAGATTCCCATTGGCCCCCCCCCCCCCTTTGTGGCACTCCCTACCCCCAGGGGCCTGGGGTGCTGCGGCCTTACCGGAGGGGGTGGGGCGACCACCATGGGCGGGTGGTCTTCCAGGGGTGCACGTCCTGGTGGAGGGGGCGGGTTGGCAGCGGGGGCGGGACCACGGGCGGTGCGGGCTGGAAGGGCGGCCCCGCAAGCAGGTCCGGTTACCCTTTGTGAGGGAGGAGGACCCCGTGGACCAGGCCCGGATAGGGTTGCTGCTGGGTGAACCACGGGTGGCCAAGATGCAGGGGGGGGCACCGGCACCAGTGGGAAGCCGCCATGGTGTGGGTTGGCTGCCAGCCCTCCTTCTGCAGCATGGCGTGGCCTGTCGTGCTGGGGGTCACGCCGCAGGGCCTCCATGGCCTCCCCCATGAGGTCCATGAGCCGTGCAGCCTGACCCTCCAGCTGTTCACAGACGCGCCTCTGCTCGCGTTGGAGGGTAGCAACCTGGCGCCTGTCCCAGAGGTGCTTGGTGAGGGACCGGGCCATCATGGCAGCCAGGACCTCCCGGTCCCTTTCCCCCTCCCCTCGGATGAGCTCCCTGGTGAGCGCGAGCTCCCGGGAGTGCACCTCGGCTAACCGTTGCGACTTCTCCAGCAGGTGCCTGCCGAGACCCCCCCTCCGGTGCCGGTGCCGGGCCCGTATCTCCCAGTTCTGCTCCACGCTGCCGGCAGCTGCTCCCCTCGCGTGAGCGGGTGCCTGGTCTGTGAACGAGAGATTGAACACATCGTTATTGCATCTGGCCTGTGTGCCCCGCTGGCCACTACCGCCTGGCCCGGGGTGTCTGGTGGGGCAGCCCTCATAGTGTGGAATCTTCCCTCATCCCTCCCCTGTGGGGTCCCCCAGCCCTGCCGTGTCATTGGAT
This sequence comes from Sphenodon punctatus, assembly GCA_003113815.1. Taxonomy (NCBI): domain Eukaryota; kingdom Metazoa; phylum Chordata; class Lepidosauria; order Sphenodontia; family Sphenodontidae; genus Sphenodon; species Sphenodon punctatus. The sequence continues at coordinate 14,253,405 of QEPC01007559.1, read as the reverse complement.
GACACCCCCCCGGCAGCTGATCGCTGCAGGAGGGGCCCCTGACTGTGTGACGTGCCGTGGGAGTCCCAGTGGGCCGATTCCCCCCTCCCGCCTGCACCCTCCACCCCGCCCATCTTGGGCTCTGCTGTTTGTGGTTGCTCGCCCCTGGGTGCCCCCCCCTTGTACTTCTGCCCCCGGGCGCCCTTGGCCGGTGTGCCCTCCTGTGGAGGGTAGCCCACCTGGCGGTGCGGGTGCTACCGGGCCCGCCTCGTTGTCCTCCTCTGCGACCTCCACCTCGTCCACCTCCAGGCTGCCTTGAGCTGCAATGGGATGGGGTACCATTAGTGTTTGCCGGCCCCCTGCCCCAGCTGCTGCGGCTATGTCTGGTCCATTCCAATCGCCCCCCCGGCCCCGCTGGGATGCTCATACCTGGATCCAGTTCCTCCACTTCCTGGGGGCCGTCCCGGGTCTCCGCTTGCGCTGCACGCGCCCCCTGTCCCTGTGGTCGGTTGGCCTGTGGGCCTTGGGGGCGCACGCGGAGTGTGGTGGTCCGGCGCTCGGGTCCCCAGGGCGCCTGTGGCATGGGGCTGTCCCTCCCACTTCCTGGCTGGCCTCACCAGGGGCATCTGCCCCCCTTGGTCTGTGGGGTCTATCGGGGGGCTGCGTGTTGGCCCTGCGCCTGCCCCTGGCAAAGGCGCTGCTGTGTGTGCGGGAGGCCACAATGTCCCTATCCATGCAGAGGAACTTGTCCAGCTCCTCCTGGAACTCGGCTGTGCGCGTGGCCCGGCCGGACTTGAGATTATTGTCCTTGATATGCTTCTATCCGGACCTCAAGTCCTTTGCCTGCTGCATGCACTGGGTGACATCCCTATTGTACCCCTGCCGCTGCATCTCCTGGGCGATGGCTTCATAGACCTATCTGGTCTTGTAGCTTCGCACCAGGTCATGCTGGACCCTTTTGGACCCCCACACGCGTATAAAGTCCCTGACCTCCTGCCTGGACCAGGGCTCCCTCTTTTGGGACCTGCGTGTGGGGGGCCGACCAGCTTGGCGACATGGGACCTGCCCTGTGGATGTGGTAGCTGTGGTGGTGGTCGAGCCCTGTTAGGGGTAGTGCATTAGGAGTTACTACGGCTCCTGCTGACCCCCTCCACCCACCCGTGGGGCCTGTTCCCCCCTCTCCCCCCTGGGGTTCCCTTTTGCTCATCTGGCTGTCTGGGAGGCCCTCCTCGACCAGCGTCCTGGTGGTGCAGTGCTCCATTGTCTGGAGGCTGTCCTGCGGGGACGGGGGACCGGGTTATGCTGCTGCCCCCTGCCCTGTGTTACCTGGCCCGGTGGTTGCGCCAGGGGCGCGGCCCTCCCCTCCCGTGGGGGGTGAGTTCCCTCGCGCTCACCTCGCTCTCGCTGCTGCTTCTTGGGCCGTGCCCTTGGGAGGTGCCGGGCTGGGGGTCGTCCGCCAGGGGCGGCCCCTCTGCCGTGTGTCGGGACACGTGCAACGGGTTACTTCCTGGCACGGTTCCCCCCCGCCCCCCTCCGCCGGCGGTCCATTACCCCCCCTTGTGCCTTCCGCCGGGGGCACTTCCCCCCCTCCCCGCACCGCCTTGCTGGGGCTTCCCCACCCCCGGGTGTCCCAGGGTTCCCTTGCTCACCCGACCCCTTCCCCCGCGTGGGGCATCGTCGGCTCCCTTGGCTTTCTCGTAGGCCTTCCTGTTCGCCATCGTGGGAACCTGCGCGCGTGTGCCGTGGTTCCTCCCTCCTTTACGGACTCTCGGCCGGACGTCCGGCGTCCCCGTCCCCCCCGTGGGCATGCCTGCATGGCGGCGCATGCGTGCCCCTTGGCACTGGCGCGGTGGGGCTCCGCCAGTCCATTCCGAGTGGGTGTGGGTGTTTGGCTTTTACACGGACGCTCGAGTGTTGAACATTCATCTCCACCCACGGAGGGTGCCGGCTCCCTCGTGGCTGCTCCGTGGGTGTTGGTGGGGTCGGGCACGCGCACCCACCCACTCGTGGACTTTTACACGGACGCTTTCCCACCCATCCGATGGGTGTTTCCGCGTGTTCGTGGGTGGGTGCCGTCCGTGTAAAAGTGGCCTAAGAAGCACAGGTGATCCCTGGCGTACTCACTGTGACCCACCCCACATTGGAGCCGGGTCGCCACATTCTGCACCAGCCGCAGCTTCTGAACCAGTCACTAAAGGCAGCCCTATTTAGACTGCATTGCAGTAGGCTAGCCTCGAGGTGATGAAATCATGAATGATGGTGGCCAGATCTGAATCAGGAAGAAAAGGCTGCAGCCTTCTCACCTGATGTAGTTGATGAAAAGCGCTCCTGGCCACCACCACAACCTGACAATCCAGGCAAAGCAGGGGGTCCAGAAGCACACCAAGGCTGTGAACCTGAGTAACTAGAAGGGGTCAGTCCCCCTGAGTAACAGGGGTCCCAATCCCCTCCAAGTCACAAAAATTTGCCAACCATCATCACTTCAGTCTTGTCTGGATTCAGCTTTAATTGGCTCACCCTCATCCAGTCCCCAACAGTAGCCAGACACTGGCAAAGCCCCAAGGCTACAGGACCTGGGTCAGATGAAAAAAAAGAGGTATTGCTGAGTGTCATCGGCATACTGATGGCATCTCACTCCAAACATTCAAATGATCTTGCCCAGCAGCTTCAAATATACATTGAACAAGAGGGGAGACAAGATGGAACTCTGCGGGACACCACAAGGGAGGTCCCAAGGGGATGACAAGCAATCTCCAAACACCACCTCCCTGACAGGAATGAACGTAACCACTCAAGAGCAGTCCCACACACCTCTGCCAGTCCCACAGACGTGTCAACACCATCTCATGATCAACAGTATCAAAAGCTACTGAAAGATCTAACATGATCAACAGGGCACAATTTTCTCTGTCAATCTCCAGGCGTAGATCATCAACCAAGGCCACAAGCAGTCTCTGTTCTATACCCCAGACAAAATCCTGACTGAAAGGGGTTCAGGAAGCTGAAAGCATCGAGATGAGCCTGAAGCTGCTGGCGCAACCACCGGGCCAGGTAACACAGGGCAGGGGGCAGCAGCATAACCCGGTCCCCCGTCCCCGCAGGACAGCCTCCAGACAATGGAGCACTGCACCACCAGGACGCTGGTCGAGGAGGGCCTCCCAGATAGACCCCACTTGTTCAATAACCTTGCCTAAAAAGGGGAGGTTAGAGACAGGGCGATAGCTGGCTGGGGAGTCAGTTTCCAAAGATGATTTCTTGAGCAGGGACTGGACCACTGCAATTTTAAGGGTGTCCAAAAACCTACCTTCCCAAAGGGAGACATTGAAAAGCCCAGCCAGCAAAGGACTCAGTGTTTCCTGGCTGGCTAAGGATCTAACTTGCGACTGGTTACCCGCACTGCTCCAAGCACATCCTCCACATCCGTGCGTGACACTCATTGAAACTGATCCAGCCAAATGGGACAAGTCTGAGCTTCTACATTTTCAAACTCTGACTCTGCAGTCAAAGTGACAGCACCCAAGTCATGGTGAATAGGAGTAATTTTATCTGCAAAGTAGTTAATAAAAGTGTCACAGTGGGCAGAGGATGACTCAGGCCATGGCAAAAACAGACCGGATTAGCCACCCAAAAAAGCTGAGCAGGACAAGACTTTGCAGACGCTATAATAGCGGAGAAGAAAGCTTTCTTCGCTGCCCTCACAGCCATGGCATGGTCCTTTAAAAATGATTTATGTCACAATTGGTTGGCTTCAGCAAAAGTCACGTACCACCTGTGCTTTAACCGCCTACCCTCCCACTTCAGCTGCCTTGGGTCCTCCATATACCAGGGGGGCCCATGTGGTCGCAGTGGTGGGAGCAGACACCTGGGTGCAACCATGTCAGTGACCCTGGTCAAGATGTTATTCCTTAGAAGAACCAGGTCATCAACAGAGAAGCCATCAAGGTCAGTGGGTATATCCCCCAAAGAGTTCTGGAAATGAATTGGATCCATAAGTTTCCGGGGGTGAACCAACTTAACTGGTCAACCACCCCAACAGGGACATAGGAGGGTGGGGATGTTTGGTCTTCAAAGGGTAGTAGTCTGACCATGACAACGCCCAATAATTGGAACCCCTGTCTCCGGACCAGTGCAGAACATCAAGTCCAACATGTGTCCCGCCTTATGCGTCGGACCAGATATGATCTGCGATAAAATTATGGCTGTTACGGAGGCTATGAAGTCCCGCTCTGGCCCCAAATATTAAGAGTGTTCTACAGCATGCTTTAAATTTGTCAATGCTATTTACTACCTTAACTTGCACTTGTCTAGGAATTAATATTTGCATACTGCATTGAGCTCATCTATGAAAGTTATTCTGTAACTGCAAACGTTATTACTGTGTAATTTGTTATTGCTTACATTAGTTTGTTTATTTATTATTTATTTATTTATTTAGATTTTTATCTCGCCCTATCGAAGGCTCAGGGCAGTTATAGAAAACATAAAATACAAGATAAAACCCCATAAAATGCTTGACAGACACAGACACAGACACAGACACAGACACAGACACAGACACAGACACAGACACAGACACAGACACAGACACAGACACAGACACAGACACAGGCACAGGCACAGGCACAGGCACACGCACAGGCACAGGCACACGCACACGCACACGCACACACACACACACACAGAGATCTACCCTTGTCTATTAAATGCTTGGCCAAATAAATACATCTTGCACTGCCTCCAGAAGATGCCAAAGCTAGGGCTTGAGTGAACCTCAAAGGGAAGGGAATTCCAAAGCCATGGAGCAGCCACCAAGAACGCCTCTGTCGTATGGACCTGGGCTAATGGTGGAATTTGCAAGAAGGTTCTCTCAGCTGATTTTGGAGGCCATGGTGGGACATAAAGACTCATCATTGTGGTTCCTGGGCTGATTATGTGTTAAAAGTACCATAAACCACTCCAACCTAGCCAATGAAAATGCTCCCATGGTCTCACCTTGCGGTAATGCAGGCACCTGGCCAAGGAGATGAACCTTACAATGACTCCAAATTGTAAATATGAACTCTGGAGAACCACCAGAGGGAGTAAGTTGCACAGCCTTGCCTGCTGTATTCAAGAATTCAAATCTAAGATGTGTCAGCAGGAACACTTACGGTAATCTCAACCACCTTTAGGACGGGAAGCTTTCTCATGCATCACCAGGCCCAATAGCATATCCTGCTTTTCAGATTCAAACAACCCTACCCTTTCCATTTTCATCTGTTTCACCAGACTGTAAGCTGGTGAGTGCCTTACATGGAGTTTAGCACACAGTGTCTGCATGCAGCCATTTCACAGCACATTCTACACTTGCAAAAACCTTCCCGGCGACCTTCAAGGGAGTTGCTGAGTCAATGCAGTGCAGCATTTCAAACAGGATATGACAAGCAACAACCTAAATTTTAAAAAGGCTGCAATTCTTAGACTTCCATTCCTCTTCAGCATCAAAGTCAGAGGCCCATGCCAGATTCCCTTTATGCTGACCTTCAGGTTTCCTTAAGGTGGGTAGCAGAGGATTGCCATGGCATGGAAGAATCTTCCTATGGTGTAGAGCTGGCCACGTTACTCTCTTTGCTAGCATAAGTAGCACATAGGGTCCTGAGTGAGGCTGAAAGAGGGTACCCACGAAATAGGTATACCCATCAAATTTCCAGTACCCGAGTTGACCCAACAATCATACCAATTGTACCCGATTGTGACTTCACTCGAGTATCTAATGTCCTAGAACTGTCAAGTTTGGTACTGATTTTTCAACTTTTTTGTTGATGTACTGACTTCTGACACCTATTTATCGGTTTTCCATCCTGGAAAGTCAACTTCTGGTCTCAGAAAATTGATTTCCATCCCACTTTTTTGGTTTTCTGACCCGTTGTACCAATTGGTAATCAGCAACAGTAACCAGTAAAAATAACAGATTTTTCAAGTATCTGGGTACCTGATGGGTACCTGGGTTAACCCATCAGGTACCCAGCGCAATACCCAAAAATTCAGGTCTTACCCTAGAGCTGAAAAGGATACCTGGTTTGGATACCTGATACAGCACATAAAAGAAAGTATTTTTTCATTCAGCGCACAATTAAGTTGTGGAATTTGTTGCCAGACAATATGGTCAAGGCCAGTAGTATAGTTGGGTTTAAGAGAGGGTTAAAAATGTTTCTGCAGGATAGGTCAATTAAGTACCCCTTTCAGCCTTAGTCCTGAGAAGAGAGGGCTGAATCAATCTAAGGAGGCCTATCCAATCTGGAGCCAAGTTGGACTGGTTTACTATCCATGGGGGCTGTTCCAGCTGCTGGTCATCTCCAGGCTCGAAGAGAGAAAAAAGGTGACTTGTCTGTACAGAGTTCTGCTTTGCCGATTGCTGGGATTTAAACCTGGACACATCGTGCATTATGTGATGTAGGGCCTAAATTCTTAGTAATCGCTTATTGGTCATACAGGTTGGAGCATTATATTACCAAAACGATACTGTGCAGTTTAATTACTACAATATTCTGTCTCTGTTGCAGCAAACTAGCGAAAGAAACTATGGAATTTCTGTTTGCTAATGGTTTACCCAAGGAACGGGTGTCTCTGGTGCCTAGTGCTTAAAGCTAAGGATCATCAGGCTTCCTAACTTAACTAACTTTCACTGACTCCTGCTACCAGCTACAGTTTTAATTTGTTGTTCAGCTAGAGTGTATTGTTCCTGTCTATCTTCCTTATAGCCCAAGTTGAATACCAGGTTGAACTGTCACCTGCAGTTAACTCATCTTCCACTTCTGTTTTCTCTCCTCTCCTAAATCTTTCACGTTTCCTCTCCTGTCCTATGAATTTTCTGACTGCTCCTGTACCCCTCCTATTCTCCCTGCACCTGCAAGTTTGCTGTTGACTCCCCCCACCAATGTGCAGCAGACAGGGGACTGCCCAAGCCAGTGGAACACCGCAGATAAACTACGTTGGCATAAGTTTCTTCTGCTGTCCCTTTTGTAGCAGAGTAGCTAGAGTGATTCTGTGCAACAGCAACCAAGAACATTCCACCATTAAAAAGGGGCCACAACCACTATCCAGTCCATTGATTACCTCCCTTTGCTGGCCAACATCAGTCCCACATTGTGCTTCAGCTACCTCATTCTGTTTCAGGTTTCTATCTGAGCCAGGCACAGAAGCAAGGAGATTACACTACCTAGCCATAACAAAAAGGAAATAGATCAGTGTCATCGGAATATTGATGGCACCACAGTCCACGATGTGTCTCATGATCTCCTTTAGCCTCATACATTCGCAGCAAGAACTGCAACAGTAGAGTCCCATGGGATCCTACCTGTTTGTGTCCTTGTGGGGAATGAGCAGTTCATTACTTCCTGTTACACACTGGGTCTCTTCAGATCTAAATAAAAATACATTTGTCAAAGGGAGACAAGAAGGCAGACTTACCAAAAACTACATTCCCATTGGTATTTTCAGAGTAAGAAAATATTAGTTGTTTTGTTTTCATTGATCATCCTGGTAAAGGGTAGGCAAGTAAAGGCCAGGATTTGGGGTGCTGTCTCCAGGAAGATAGCAGCAACATTAGCACTTAGCAATGGTGTGAGTGTCATTGAAGTGAATGAAACTTTCACCCATTCTGAATGCTGTCACTGTAGGTATTCATCCTAAGAATCATGCTCTTACACATGGGTACCTGTTAGGCATAATCAGATTTCTCTGTAATTGTAGTAATATTGCAAGCATTTGAGGTACAGGTTTGTACAAAGAACATGATGCCACTCGATACTTGGAATTTCCATTAATTCTAGTGAGATTTCTGCTCATACAGAGTTTGCAGGCTCAAGCCCTGAAGCTGTAATTTAGGAGGTTTTTAGTATTATGTTGCAATTCTCTCAATCATGCCAAACAATGATAAGCCATTGATTCCTTTATTTAACAGTATCTGGTCTGTTTCAGATGATTATTGGTAACTTTGGCTTGAGTTACGAGCAGTCGAAAGTACAAATGGCACTGTGGACAATCTTGGCAGCCCCTCTCTTCATCTCTACTGATTTACGGACAATCTCGGATGATGCCAAGTACATCTTGCAAAATCCACTGACAATCTATATAAACCAGGATCCTCTGGGGATTCCAGGAAAGCGCATTCTTAAGGTATCCAATTTGCCAATAGTTTGCTCTTTAAAATATTTCTCTTTCCTGTAAAAGTCTTTTAAAAACAGATAGGTTTATATATCTTGTTGCCAAGAACTCATCCCCGTAATATGAAATTTACCCTGTGTGCCTCCATTCTTCCAAGAAAGGAAGGTTTTGGCTGAGGTTTCGGACTTACATTCATCTCGATGGTCTTCCTTTGTTTGACTGTAACAGAAATGTTTGGAAATCGCATCAAGTAAAACTTAAAATTTCAGGGAATGTTCTAGGTGCATAAGTGGACAAAATTCTATAGATTTTGATGAAAATCAGAAAAAGCTTTTCCAGATAACCAACATTTTGAATGGTACGGCAAACCATTGGTAGGAAATCTCTGTGTAGACCATACCATAGCTAAACACTAGAATCCACTGGCCACTATCTCTGACAACAAGGTATGTCTGTGCAATTATTTCATCAATCTTGAGTTAGCAGGGTTGACCAAGAATGTACACTTTGGTCCTCCAACACAACCTTGATTCTGTCTCTTCTCCATTTTCCATTGCATTTGGACCCAGGTATACAGGATTGGGTGCTATGCCCCGGCTTCACTCCTCTCCCATCCTCCTGATCATGTGGGTGGAAGCAGTCAGGGATCCAGGCTCCCCAAGACACTAGCTAACAAAGCTGGACTGGCACAGAACAAGGGTGTGCTCTTTGCCAACATAAGATTCCTAATTCCCTGGAGCAAAGAGGGAACAGGGAAAGAACTGTATTTCTCAGAGATGTTTGGAGCTACAAGTTCTAGTCTCTCCATAGAATCTCACCATACAGAGTAATCTGAAATGCCAGTTGCACTTCTTTGTTCTGTAACATCTGGGAGAGGACAGCCAAAGGTCATGGGTACTTGGCTGGGGGAAGTTGGGTTGGGCTTTTGGGCTGGTACCAACAAACTGAGGTCAGACAGTATATAAACATAGATTGCTATAGGAGATAATTTCCATTTACTTTGTTGGACTCTGAACATTAAATAAGTCGTGAGCTTGGCACACAAACAAAAACAGTCTCACATCAAGAAGCCTTTCTATCCCTTTCATTATAAAATGTATTCGTTCAGTAGTGATGCCTTTGGCTAGAATTACTTGGTTAATGTATCTGAAAAGGTTTAGGAAGGTGTATTAATCTACACCCTGCTGTTAACTATTTAACCTCCTACATCTTCTTCCCCAAACGTCCGGCTCCTAATATGTAGGTTATGCTTACTTAGATGCCAAGTCGGAGGAAGTCACACCTGTCTTATGACCAGTAAATGACTAACATTTAACTTACACCAGCATTTCCATCAACACTGACTTTGGCCAATGCACTGCTGTGGGAGTTGCACCTATTTACACCAGGTCTGAATTTTGCCTGGGGTTGTGTTTGGTTTTTTTGTTTGTTTTTTTCCTGTGTTGATGAATGCGGCAGTTTACTCATTGGCCAATGCATTGCTGATAACGGTGTTAGTTCTAGGTGGCTGTGAATGTGGCTTTCCACTGCATTTAGTTTGGATTTTAAGTTCTCTTTCATTCACATGGAACTGTGCAGATCCACTCTGCCTCTGCTTAGAGGTAGCTTATTTCTATTAGGTAGCTAGTGCCTTGTCTTGTACTAGGCACTGGCTACCTAGCAGCTTTCTGTCTAAATGTGCGTCTAGCTCATAGTACATGTGTGGTTGTAGCAAAATCTGGAAAGAGTCCCAAGAAATGTGGGTCAAAAATGAGTCAGTCCATTGTGTCGTCACTTACTGCACATGAGCCAGAGCTTGGAGTTAGAGTTTAGCTCCACCTATAAAGAGAAATAAATATTTCATAATGTAGCCTCCCACAATTACGGTTTTAGAAAATAACTAATCACCTAGCTCTAACTCTAAAATAACTACACCACCATAGTATTCCACCATGGTGGCAAAATCATGATTGTCTCTACACTACCAGATTGCTGACCTGAGTTATCTCGACATTTGAACAGTTACATACACAGAGCTGTGCAGTTTAGCAATGTAACTGCTACCCAAACATTTTTTTTACATAGATAAACTGTAATCTCATCGCTGGTGAAAAAAGTATCTGGAGACTTACTATATTCTGATTACTAATCACAAGCGATGCTTGCATAACTCTTAATTTACCTGACAACGTACTGTATCAGTGATTAGATACAGAGCTTACGGTACGGTGTCGCTCACAGGTTTATGAGCATCAATAGGGTTAAGATCTGTAGAACGGCACTGATGTCACAGCAGAATTTGGTCCACAACCTTGAGCTGCTACAAACCTTGTCCAGCTGTACATATTGAAAACCAGACCAAGCAAAGACCCAACACAGTTCAACCCATACAAAACTCCCTTTGATTTAGTCACTGATTTACAGGGAGGCAGCATTTGCTTCTCTAAAATGTTCAATAATCTTGTGGCTTACCTCAACTTCATTGCAAATGTCAACTGACAGCGTGCGCCTTACAGGTACTTTTCTCCATTTCTTTTCTACTGTACTTCCCCCTCCTATCTTACTCACTAACATGTCTGCCCTATTTTCTCGCCTTTTCTTTCCCTCCTCTCCTTCTCCTCTTCCTGTCCATCTTTTTCTTCCTCTACTTTTCTCCTCCCAGCTTCTTCCTCCCCC
>QEPC01007559.1:14195679-14241320 GCA_003113815.1 Sphenodon punctatus | reverse complement strand
CCCCTTGACCCGATCCCCTCCCGCCTCCTGACCTCTATTGCTCCCACTGTCGCTCCCCCCCTTCTGCATGTTGTCAATCTCTCCCTTTCCACAGGCTCTTTCCCCTCTGCCTTCAAACATGCCACTGTCTCCCCCATCCTCAAAAAGCCTACCCTGGACCCCTCTGATCCCTCTAGTTACCGGCCAGTCTCCCTCCTTCCCTTTGCTACTCCTACTGTCGCCCCTTCCTTCCTGCACATCATCAACCTCTCCCTCTCTACTGGCTCTTTCCCTTCTGCCTTCAAACTGCACAACTGCATGAATGCTTACAGCACCACCCTCCTATTCTAATGGAATTAAATTAATAGCCAGTTATTTGCACAAGGTCTGTGTGCCTTTACTTTACTCCCCATCATCTCATAGGAGTCTTGTGGGGAATTAGGACCGCATTCACACCTTCATGTTGGGGCCGGTCCGTGCAGATTTTGGCTCCGGGAGAAAATCCGGAAGCCAAAACATGCGTGGGGTTCAGCCGGTGCAAAAGCCCCCACCCCCCGTGCGTGGCTTTGCCGCCGATCACCCAGAAGAGTGCAGAGCAGGGAAATCTGGACTCTTCTGGCTGTTTGCCAGCAACCGCACAGGGGGAGCTTTTGCACCAGCTGAACCCCACACGTTTTGGCTTCTGGATTCTCTTCTGGAGCTAAAATATGCACAGACCAGCCTGGACACAAAGGTGTGAATATGGTCTTTGTCTCATGAGGCATTCATGTAAGATGTTAAAGATAAGAGAATGTACGTGAACTGTGTTATAAACACATGTTTATGCATTCCTACAATATCGACCCAATCTCAGAAATGAAGATGTAAGAACAGCTAAATTTAATCCACATTATGTGCTTTTTCTTTGACAGAACCATCATTTTGAAGTATGGAAGAGAGCCCTGATCAACGGACAGTATGCAGTAGCTATTTTGAACAATGGCACTGATGGAACGCCAAGGCTTTTTGCAGCAAACCTAGTATTGCTGGAAATTTCTGACTGCACAACTGGATACAAGATCTATGATGTTTTGGAACAAAGTTTCTTGGGAAGTTTTGCACTTGATACAGTTTTTTATATAAAAGTAACTCCAACGGGTGTAGTTCTGCTCTTTATCAGGCCTCTGTGTTAATACTTGTACCCACTTTATAAAAACCAATCCTGGGAGCCTAAGCATTGTGAATGTAATAAAGGGATATTGTGAACTATAGTAGGTTACAATGGAGTTCAATATAGATGGGAGCTAAGAGACAGGGATTTGGTATCAGATACACAATGTCTACTATAATGTCTGTTGTCTCCGAACAATTGCCAGCCTGCTAATGCTTTGGGGCTTCTCACATTGCTGCTATGTATTATTGTGCACCAACTTGAATATGTTGCACTGGACCCTGGAGAGGAGAGAGAGCAAATGCAACCCTTTCTGAACAGGGAATGATTCCCCCTCCTCTGAACAGGGAATGATTCCCCTGATTCCCCCTCCTCCCGTTTTGCATAACAGGCAAAAAATCCTGTTATGCACTTTCGTAGTCCCTGCACCTTCTTGCTAGTGCCAAGTCTGTGAGCTAAGAGTTGCTCGTTTGTTTGGCTGGAAAGGAGGGTGAGTGAAGTGTGTTAGTGCAGTGCTCTCAGCCTTGAGAGAAAATCTCTCTTTTAAAAAAATAAGTTTCGTTCTTGGTATTATAACTAGAAAAGCAGCTTGCTTTGTAGGGCTCAAAGCAGGAAACTGGAGGCCCCAAGCTTGTATCCCTGCCTTGACCCCAAGTGGTTCTGTGGCCACAACTCCCGCATACCTCTATTTTCCACATCAGTCAAAAGGGAAGTATTTTTAACTCCTATCTCATGGGATTACAGAAATAATGCACTCTTTCTTCAAACTTTGAACTTCAAGCTATAGATGACCCTAATCCTAGGTTTTGGAGTCAAATTCTCCCTTCTTTTTCTCCAAGGCCAATACCTCCTTAAGGGCAGGGCTGCTGTCTCAGTCACAAGTTTCATTTAGGATCAGTCAAAATGCTCTGTGTTGATTTTTTTATTATTACTATTCCAGTTTGCTGGTTTATCTGAGAGCCAGCAACTCTCTCTTCCCTCTTTTTCCTGTGATGCTGTTCTTAATTTCAGTTTAGAGCAAAAATTGTTCTTAATGCGATGGTGGACCCATGTGCCTTTTTTTTCAGAATGAATTGATTTTGAAAGAAATTGATTGTAAAATACTGATGTTGAATTAATACAAATTAAATAGCTTCTGTTATCAGAATGTGTGTGCACACATATGTATAGAGGAATGTATACTCAGCACTTTTTAAACTGACATACCATTGAACCTTAGAGTGGCTGTTTTCTTACTGGTTATTACATAGCCTAAGTATTCCTTTTTATTTAAACTATTTAATGGGATTTCTTTGAGCAAAAGGAAGTCTCGGAAGCCAAGTTGTGGGAGGGAAGGTTTTGCTTGTGATCATAATTAATGGCCTGCTACAGAAAAGTTATACCGTCTATGAAGTCAATACAAATACGTTTGCCATCATCTTCCAATTTCCTCATTTTATCAGTGTTTTACCACAGCCTTCAGCACCTTGCCCAGTCCCTGCCATCCACAAAAATATTTTGGTTAAAATGATCACCATGGTCAATCTAACATTCACTTTGAAAACATGGCGCCCTCCGCTTTTCTGTCCCACGGAACACCAACTGCCAGAATCAAGGAAGGGAAGGAAAAAAGTGGCCTAGACTTTAGGCCTGTGGCCTTAGACCATTCACGCGGCGTCAGTCGCAGCACTGAAAAATGGACAAAACTTCATTCAAGTTAGAAGAGTGCCATGTAGATACTGCTACATAATAGCTTAGATGTAAATCAGGGGTAGAGACCAAGAAAAGCCATGGTCGTCTGTGAGCGTCTGAGGGAAATGTTAAAACATACTGAAAATAGGTGAGTTTGGAAGGAAGAGAACAGCATATCTTCAGCAAGCTACACCCCTCTTCCTAGGCCCTGTAGGCAGATTCTAGAGGTGGGCAAATGGCCTCTCAGGAACCACATGTGGCTCTTGGGCACCTACGCTGCGACTTTGGCCAGCAGTGGCAGTCTGGGGGCATGTCCACAGAGCTTCCGCAAGAGAAGCCAAGCTGCCGTTTCAGCTGCTGGAGCCTCATGGGGGCTATAGGAGCAGAAGGAGCACTTTTTTTTCTTCCCTTCCTTAATTCTGGCAGTTGGTGTTCTGTGGACAGAAAAGCTGTGGGCGCCATGTTTTCAAAGTGCTGCTGCTGCTGCCTAAACCCACCAAGCCACTGAGCTGGGAGCCAGAGCATTGATGGGAAAAGGGAAGCTGTGCTGCCCAGTCTCTGAGATAGGGGGAAACCACGATTCATATAATGCGTCTTATGGTTCTTGGCAATATCAAAGTTCTGGTATGCAGCTCTTGGGCTGGGGAAATGTTCACTTCCCCTGTCATACACCATGAAGGAGTCAGTGATTGCAGATCTCCTGAATAAGCTGTCTATGAGGTGGCAGCCAATATTGCAGCTTTGCAGAGTTTAGAGGTTTCCAGGAGTGAGCCAATATTCAGACACCACACGAAAATGGCTGGTTTGACGAGGTGTTTCATAAAAAGGAGCAAATTCAATGTGGATGGAAAAATTAGGGTGGAAATGAAAGTTGAAAGGTATTACGTTTTCTGCTTCCATAGGTATGTCTGTGCTGGATGGGAGAGAATCTTGCACTAATTTTAGAGTGAAAGACAACAGCAAAGGAAAGTTATGTAGTCACCACTTGTAAAACACCTGAATGATCCCAGCAAAAAAGGGACAAAACTAAAATAGCAACTAACCAGTTCTCAAGCAGAAAACCGCTACCTAAACCAGGGCAAACATGTTCCAGAAAGTTAAGTATCACAGTCTACAGTGGGAAAAATATTAAAAACCATAAATTAATAACTCAAATTAATTGGTCCTGCTCTATTGGAAGCATCCCTACTGTAAAGGATCCAAAGGCACTTCTGCAAATGCTGAGTCCATGTTACTGTAATACTTGGATTCCAAAGTCTGGAAAATCCAGTGCTGCTGCTCCTTCCCATAGTCTCATTCACCATGGTCACAAAATCGACTTCCAGCCATTCCTATCCCAGGGCAGTGGAAAAATTCAGGGAATTTAAAGTGAAAAGTTCATGATTCAGAGTGAGTTTAATTAGTTTAGTTATTTACTGTTTGTACCAAATGAAGAGTAAGGTAAACTACCTTGTTTTGTCACAAAACACCTCTTTCTTTTTCTGCATAAAAAGCACAGTCACCAAGTAATCGTTTTAATTAACTTCTAACATAGTGCTTTCCCCTGCAGATCTCAAAGTGTTTTGCACCAATTAATCTGACCTCATAACACAAAGATATAGGGTAGGTAGGTGGTATTCCCATTTTATAAAACAGAAAAATAAGGAATTTGAAATTTAACACCAGCATTTTCAAAAAGCAACAACTGACCTTTGGTGCCTCTTTTTTTCTGGAAGCCAATCTGGAATTGCTTTTCGTAATTGCAGGAAATAAGGAAAGCAAGTCTTACCTTCTCGGGGGGAGGGGGTGGCAGGGGGAGATTTATTTAATATTCTTAATATCCCATCCCTCCTGCCTCAGGCAGCTTGGGGCAGCTAACAATAACCAATCATAAAAACATCAACAAAATTACAATAAAATATAAATAAAATAACCCATCTCCCCCCCCCCCCAATCCACACCCCACTGTACCCATCTCCTCCAAACGCCTGGCGGAATAATATGCTCTTACATAGCCACCAGCAGGTGAGCAGATCTGGGAAACAACAGACGTCCTCCGTAAGGGAGTTCCACAGCAACGGTGCAGCCACAGAGAATGCCTTCCCCATAGTGGCCATCCGCCGACAGCATGGTACCTCAAGGAGATCGCTCCCAGCAGACCGCAAAGGCCAGCTTAGGGCCCAGGGAATGAGGCAGTCCTTTAGATAAGTGGGACCCAGACTGTGGCTGACATCACGCTGGACCTGCCCCCACATGTCATTGCTGGAGCAGGGCTGGAAAACTACTTAGGGACCATGCTTCTTTAGCTGCTTCAGTGCTGACCACGTGTAAGTACGGGGGGGGGGAGGTCAGGGGTCTGAACACAGCCTCCCCCACCCAGAGTGTGTTGGCAGCAGCTGGTGCCATTTCCCCACAGCTGAGGAGTCGGCGAGGTAGGCTGCAGCATGGGCGCTGGCCCAGCTGCAAACTGATGCCGCTTGAGGTAGGGGGGCGAGAGAGAGGCTGCAGGGGGGCCCATCTCTGGACCCAGCGAGAGGGTGCCAGGGACTGGCTGAGGGTGTGCCTGAGTCCCCCTCTCCGGGGACTCCCCGGAGCCAAGCCGGCTTCCCCACATAGCTTTGGGATGGGTCTGAATCAGCCATGTGGGGTTCTCCTGGGCCCATGCTAATTGGCCACGTGGGTGGCTCTGGGAGCAAGCGTGGTGCTGCTTGGGGGTGTGTGAGACGCAGGGGCAGGGTGGGCTCACCTCTGGCTCCAGTGGGGGTGCTGGGGACTTGCAGAGGGTGCGCCTGAGTCCCCCTCTCTGGGGACTCCCCGAAGCCGAACCATCTTCCCCACAGCTGGAGGCAGGGCCAGGTCTGAATCGGCCATCCAAGTGCAGTGGGTATTTTTCCCCCTCACCTGCTTGGCTTGCAAGGGGGCATGATTTGCCCCTTTCTCTTTTATTGCCCTATTTGGGTATGGAGTGCATTGGGAATTTGCACCTTTCCTGGTTGGCTTGCAAGGGGGCATTATTTGCCCATCTCTCTTTTATTGCCCTCTTTGGGTATGGAGTGCAGTGGGAATTTTCTCCTTACCTGATTGGCTTGCAAGGGGCCATTTCCCCCCTCTCTTTTATTGCCCTCTTTTGCACAATGAGGATTTGCCACTCATCTACTTTGGGTTTAAGGGAGCATTTGTCCCTCCCTGTTTTATTGCCCTCTTTCGCATGGGGTACCATGGGGATTTGCCTCTAAACTCTGTATTTTCCTGTTGTGAGACTAGAGCAAGAGGTTATTTATCCATCAGTGTTTGAGGCCCACTTTCAGGCAGCAGCTGAAGCCCAGCTGCCATCCACTGCCCCACTGAACCCGAGTCCCCCTCCCCTGTTGGAACTGTGGCTTGGGGGGAGTTAAACTGACCTAGCATTGGTGCTCACTTGGCAGGGGGTGGGACTGAAGGCAAGGCCTGCTCACCTGGGCAGGGCTATACTAACTTTGGACTTCAGCCCCCACATCCACATCACTTCTGGATCCGCCCCTGGTACTTGAGACACCAGAGGAGGGCGGATTCCATCTATGATGGGTGTCTCTCCCCCCACCCCCCAGCTCACCGGCCCTACCAACCAGCATCACCTCCATCTGGTCAGAATTCAGCCTCAATTGACTCACTCTCATCCAATCCCCCCACAACTTCCAGACCCTGGGAAAGCACTGAGACTGCCTGTCCTGGATCAGATGAAAATGAGAGGTAGAGCTGGGTGACATCAGCATATTGATGGCACCGCCCCCCAAACCCTCTCATGATCTCACCCAGTGGCTGCATATACACGTTGAACAGCAGGAGAGGGAACAGAATAGAACGCTGCAGCACTCCATACTGGAGGTTCAGGGGGGATGAGGAACATTCCCCCAGCACCACCCGCTGGGATCTCCCAGCTAGGGAAGGACGGAACCACTGAAGAACTGTTCCGCTCACCCCAGCCAGATCTTGCAAGCGAGTCACCAACACCTCATCGTCAACGGTATCAAATGCCGCTGAAAGATCCAGCAGAATCAGCAGGGTCCAGGTTCCCCTGTCCAATTCTAGGCACAGATCGTCAACCAAAGCCACAAGTGCAGTCTCAGTGCCATAACCCAGACAAAAGCCAGACTGCAACGGGTCTGGAAAACCAATGCTGTCCAAATGCGCCTGGAGCTGCTGAGCCATTGCCCACTCAATAACCTTCAAACTATATACCCAAATTCAAATTATATATCCAAAACTAGGCTTTCATAAAAATGGATCACTCAAAATTAGATGCCACCATGGAAAGTTTGGTTGCATGTAGCTAGCCCAACATCGTACAAGGAGCAATGTTCTGTTTTAACAAATGAATACTTTAAATGTATTAACAAAATGAATTTCTCCCTTCACTTAATAAACAGTACAGGTTAATGCTTAACTTGACATTTTGCAGCAGTAGGAATTTGGCACTCAATTAGACAATAACATAAACAAATCATTCACTGATTTTATCTAGATGGCATTAGTCTCATTGTTAAAAAATGTTTGCAGAATGCAGTTTTTAATGTTGACAGCCAGACATATAGCAGGCATCAGATGACTTGCAAAATCTCTCCTTTCCTTCCACCAGAACCAGGGACCCATGTTCACTGCATTTCCCTCCATTACTGTCAATAGCCTTTCTTTTGACTGCCCCTTCTGCTATCCTCCTGCTTTAGCCCTGGTCTCTTGTCTCTGCCATTTTCCTTTTTTCATCACGTATTGACTCATTGATCTTATATTACATGCTACTGACTAGGTGACATTTTTGCTGATTTTAGTTCTTCCTCAAGGGATTCCTCTAATAATGCTATACTAGAAAGGTTAGTACCTAGATTAGAAGACAAAACAGTGGGTGCAGCCACATGATGCACTTACCGTGCCTTGGGCAGCCTTACCGCTCTATGGGCAGCCTAACCACGCAATGTAGTGGATCGTGTGCCTGGCGGCAGCCAGATCTTCACCCCACAACAGAGCAGGCAGCTGACTACTACACGCTGTATCCTTGGAAAAAAGCCAAGGATGCAGTACGTAACAGCCTTACCCAAAGTACAGTAAGGCTGCCCAAGGCACAGTAGCATGATGCCACTCGTGTGCCTGGTCCCTGTCTGCTCCACTGCTCAGTGAGGTCCACTGTGGGACTATGAGCAGCAGGCACTAGCTCCAGTCCGACACGGTCACAGTAGTTATGGAAGGTCAGCCTTGTCCTGTTTGTTTTGATCAGTTTCAATTGGTATCATCCTCCGATGTAGAGTTTGTGCTTGGGGCGATGCGGACAACCACTTGTGAATTAGATTCTTGCCTGTTTTGGTTGGTGAAAGCCAGTCAAGAGATATTGGGGCCATTGCTAACTGGTATTGTTAACACCTCCCTTTGGGAGGGTAGGGTGCTGGACACCCTTAAAAATGCAGTTGTACGGCCCTTGTTTAAAAAAACATTTTTTGACACCAACATTAAAAAGGAGATAGAGCAGTCTTTAAACTAAAAACTGCGGGAAAGCTGACAGGTGCTGAGCAGCACGTGGGTCGGGCTGAGGCAGCTGCAAAAGATGCTGTTATTTCAGGGGAATTGGAGTATCCTAATATAGAAGACAGGAAAAATCCCCAAGGAGCTCAGGTGGAAATCAGTTTGCAACAGTCAAACTCTCTTGATCCCCAAATAACTAAAACAGTTACTTACAATAAACAGATTAAAAATAAAAAGGATACATTTAAATGTCTATATACAAATGCTAGAAGTCTAAAAAGTAAGATGGGAGAATTAGAGTGTATTGCATTGAATGAGGATATAGACATCATAGGACTCTCAGAGACCTGGTGGAATGAGGACAAACAATGGGACACGGTATTACCAGAATACAAAACGGCAGAGTAGACCGGGCTGGTGGTGGTGGTGGTGCTATATGTAAGAGACAACAGTGAGTCAAGCAGAATTAATATTGTAAAGGAAGCAAACAGTACTCTGGAATCTCTGTGGATAGAAATTCCATGTATAGCGGGGAAGTGTATAGCGGTCGGCCTGTATTATTGTCCTCCTGAGTAGGACAGTGTGACTGACTGTGAAATGCTAAAGGAGATTAAACAGGCTACTAAAATCAGAAATGCAGTAATAATGGGCGATTTCAATTACCCTCATATTGACTGGGTGAACATCTCCTTGGGACGGGATGCAGAGACAAAATTTCTAGATGTCATAAATGACTGCTTCCTGGAGCAGCTAATACTGAAACAAACAAGAGAAAGAACCACTCTGGATCTAGTCCTAAGTGGAGTGCAGGATTTAGTGTGAGGGGTAATGGTGCTGGGGCCACTGGGCAATAGTGATCATAATATAATCAAATTTGACACACTCACAGGAGGGGAAATGCCAAATAAAACCACTGTGGTAACTAGAAAGAGGAACTATGTAAAAATGAGGAAGCTAGTTAGAGGGAAACTTAAAGGAGCAGTTGCAACAATCAAATGTCTACAGGCAGTGCGGAGACTATTTAAAATCATCTTGAAAGCTCAGATTAAATGTATTCCACAAATTAAGAAAGGTAGGGAAAGGATCAACATCTGCCTGTGTGGTTAAATGGTGAGATGAAGGAGGCTATTGGAGCCAAAAGGGCATCCTTTAAAAAATGGAAAGAGAGTCCCCTGAGGTAAATAGGGAAGAGCATAAGCGTTGCCAAAGTAAATGTAAAAAGTGAATAAGGCAGGCCAAAAAGGAATTTGAGGAGCAACTTGCTAAAGATGTTAAAACTAATAAAAATAATAATTCAAGTACATCAGAAGTAGGAAGCCTTCTAGAGAGTCAGTTGGGCAGTTAGATGAACAGGGGCTGAAAGGGGCTCTTAGGGAGGAAAAGGACATTGCAAGAAACTGAATGAGTTATTTGTTTTGGTCTTCACTGCAGAGGCTGTTGGGGAGATAGAAAGTAAGGTTCAGGTGTGGGTAAGTGAGGAATTGGAAGAGCTGTCACAAATCAACGTGACTCTGGAGGAGGCCCTAGAGCAAATTAACAAACTAAAATACTAACAAATCACGAGGACCAGATAATATTCACCCCAGAGTTCTGAAGGAACTCAGATATGAAATTGCAGACCTACCGTTAGTAATTTGTAACCTATTGCTAAAATGTGCCACTGTATCAGAGGACTGGAGGGTGGCAAATGTAACCCCGATATTTAAAAAGGGATCCAGAGGTGATCCTGGAAACTACAGACGAGTAAGCTTGATGTCTGTGCTGGGCAAAATGGTGGAAACTATCATTAAGAACAGAATTGCTGGGCGCATTGATAAACATGGCTTAATGGGGAAGAGTCAACATGGATTTAGCAAAGGTAAGTCATGCCACACTAATCTGTTGGAATTCTTTGAGGGTGTAAATAAGCAGGTGGACAAGGGAGACCCGGTAGATATAGTGAAAATCAAAAAGTCATGAGATAGGAGATAGTGTCTTACTATGGATCAGTAACTGGTTAAAGGATAGAAAGCAAAGAGTAGGACTGAATGGTCAGTTTTCACAATGGAGAGATGTAAAAAGTGGTGTGCCTCAGGGACCTGTATTGGGACCAGTTCTGCTTAATGTATTCATTAATGATCTGGAAAAGGGCGTTAAGGGTGAGGTGATAACATTTGCAGATGGATCTGCAACAGGATCTTACGAGACTGGGTGCCTGGGCATCTAAATGGCAGATGAGACTTAACGTGGACAATTGCAAAGTGATGCACATAGGGGAAAATAACCCAAACTATGAGTACACAATGCTTGGTACTAAACTAGGAGTTACCACTCAGGAAAAGAATCTGGGAGTGACTGTGGAGAATACACTGAAATCCTCAGCCCAATGTGCAGCAGCAGTCAAAAAAGTGAACAGAATGTTAGGAGTTATTCGCAAAAGGATAGAGAATAAAACTGAGGATGTCATAATGCCTCTATACAAATCAATGGTGCGACCACACCTGGAATAGTGTGTGCAGTTCTGGTCGCCCCATCTCAAAAAAGACATAGTTGAACTAGAAAAGGTACANAAAGGGTATGCAACGACTTCCATACATAGAGGCTTGACAAACTGGGTGTCTTCAGCTTAGAGAAGAGAAGACTGAGAGGGGACATGATAGAGGTTTATAAAACCTTGAGTGGTGTGGAACGAGTAGATATGGAACGGTTATTTACCCTCTCAAATAGTACTAGAACTAGGGGACACTCCATGAAACTAGCTGCTGGCAGAATTAAAACAAATAAAAGGAAGTACTTTTTCACTCAACGCATAATTAACCAAGGAATTTGTTGCCAGAGGATGTTGTCCGGGCCAGTAGTATAGCTGGGTTTAAAAAAGGACTGGATAAGTTCTTAAGGGCACTACTTATGTTCTTAACTCCCCGGTCAGCTATCACCCTGTCTCTAACCTCTTTTTAGGGAAGGTAATCAACAGGTGTTTACCTTGACAACTCCAGACTCATCTCAACACTGTTGGATTCCTGGAGCGTTTTCAGCCAGGTTTTCATCCTGTGTATGGCATGGAGACCGCGCTTCTAACCTTGGTCAATGACCTGTGCCTGGAGACTTACAAGAGGAATTCTACCCTGTTGGTCTTGCTAGATCTTTCAGCGGACTTTGACACAGTTGATCATGAAGTGTTGACACAATTGTGGGACCTGGCGGGGGTATACAGGACTGCTCTTATCTGGTTCCATTCGTTCCTGTCAGGGAAGTCTCAGCAGGTGGTGCTGGGTGATTGCTCAGCGTTCCCCCCGTGACCCCTCCTGTGTGTTCCCACAGGGTTCCATCTAGTTTCCCCTCTTGTCAATGTGCATCTGAGGCCACTGGGCGAGGTCATTCGGAGGTTTGTTGTGAAGTGTCATTAATATGCTGATAACACCCAGCTTTACCTCTTGTTTTCATGTGACTCAGGTCCTGCAGTCTTGCCACTTACCCATTGCCTGGCTGTGGTTCAGGACTAGTTGAGGGTGAGCCAGCTGAGGCTGAATCCTGACAAGACTGAGCTGATGATGGTGGGCTGGCCTGGTGAACTGGAGGAGACTGGGACTGCAGTTATTGATGGTGTCCCGCCCCTTCTAGTCACTCAGGTTCACAGCCTTGGGAGTGCATCTGGACTCCATGCTGCACCTGGACCATCAGGTTGTGGTTATGGCCAGGAGCACTTTCCCCCAACTCCATCTGGTGAGGAGTCTGCGGCCTTTTCTTTCTGATTCAGACTTTTCCACTGCCATCCATGCTTTCATCACCTCGAGGTTAGGCTATGAACTCTACATGGGGCTGCCTTTCATGACTGTTCGAAGCTGCAGTTGGTGTAGAATGCAGAAGTCTGGCTCCTTTGGGGGATGGATCACCGGGAGCACATTACACCAGTGCTCTGGAGTCTGCCCTGACTACCTATAGCTTTTTGGTCACAATTCACGGTGCTGGTTTTTATCTTTAAAGTCCTAAACAGCCTCAGCCCCACATATCTGAAAAATCAACTGTCCTACCATGCTCAGTCATGGCCCCTGCTGTCAGTTGTGGGTTTCATCTGTTACACTTGTCTGTGGAATGGGAGTGCACCTCAGGGGGGTGGGGTCATTCTCAGCCGCTGCCCAAGTATTCTGGAACTCCCTTCTCCCGGAGATTTGCTCACGCCCGAGCATCTTCCGGAGGTGGTGCAATATGTTTTTGTTTGGTAAGGCATTTGGCAGGCAGGGGTAGAGTTTGACTGGAGGGCTGTGAGCTGGGGTGAGGAAAGTATTTTGGGGTGGAGCTTAAGGGGTAGGGTTTCTAGGGCGGTGAATGGGTTTTTTATGTTTTAGTGAGGGGGTGTTAATTGATTGTAAGCTGCCCGGAGCCATCATGAGAAGAGCAGCATAAAAGTTTAAATAAATAATAAAATAATTCAAGGCAACAGCGGCAAATGGGTTATCTTCCAGCAGCTCTTTTTTACATTTAAATATCTAAAAAATAGGTCACCAAGTTTATATCTGTAGAATTTCATGTTCCATGCTTCAGCTTACCTATAGGATTTCTGCAGGGGATTTTGTCCACATAGCTCTTGTTCTCAGGACTGAAGCCCAGCGTCCTCTTTTAAAATCTGGAAGGACCAGACCTCCATTTTCTTTTCACTTTGGGAGTTATTTTCCACTGAAACCTGGATCTCTTTCCCTTCCAGATAAACTGACCAGTTACTTTACAGAGTTGCTTGGAAAAAACAACAACTTACAAGTATCCTAATGGGTAGGACTGACAAAGTACAAAACCTTGGGCAGTACCATCATCTTGATTATATTAATTCTGCCCAGTCAACTAGCAGTAATTTGTTCCCATGCTTTAAGGTGAGCTATATTTTGCTGGAGCATTGGTAAGACGTTGATTTTATAAAGCTGTTTAGGGACTTGAGAAATTATCTCTAGTAATTATCACCCCAAGATACATTCTTTCTGAACAATTGAAAAGTGCGGAATTTTCCATTTTTATCTTTTTTGCTAAGTTACCTGCAGACACTAGAGCTAAGGATTTCATGTAGTTTATTTTGCATCCTGATAGGTCTCCGTATAGGTCAATGGCTTTTATTAGTTTCTTTGTGGATTGAATAAAGTCTGACTTGCATTCCTTGTGGCCTAATGTGTTACCTTTCATGTCTTTGATTTCTCTTATATGCTGGGCCAAGGGCTCAGAATTTAGGCTTTAATTCCTATTTCAGCTGTCCGTGTGAATACCGCAAATCCTAGTTTATCAGTATGGATTAGTGGGAAATTAGTTATTTGTAAACCCCCAGTCACTAGGGTTTACAACATCCGGATGTCAAAATAATCCTGATTAGTACCCGTGTGAATTACTAATCAGGATTAGTCAATTAATCCTGATTAAAGACACAGAGTGCAGGGTAAAGACTTTCCCTATGCTCTGGGAATTTTCAGCTTTATGGTACATAGGGGCTCATGACTGGGGCACGATCGTATTACCTCAGTCATCACTCCACAATACATCGCGGAGCGCCAAGTTTAAAACCCCGGAGAAGAAAGGGGGGAGTCTCCACTTTTTTCTCCACGTGTGCACAGCTGCTTTAATAAATTATTGATTTTTTTCTAATTCAATAACTACTGCTTTATTGCCCTGGGGTACTGGAATACACCCAGTACATTCACTTAAAGTTTCATGCCACAAGGGCAGGGTGGAGAAAACTGCTGGAGCAGAAAGCGCTGGGGTGGAGGGCTTTTTAAAATGTTTTTAAATGTTTTATATTTGTATTTGTTTTTTGTTTTTAATTTGTTAGCCGCCCCGAGCTGTTTCAGGAGGGGCGGGATATAAATATGATTAAATAAATAAACAAATTGGGAGCTGCAGGAAGGGGAATTTAAGTTCGCTTTCATTGGAGTAAGCGCTGCTCTGTGTGGTAGGGGAAACCACTGGGGTGGAGAGCGGAGGGTTGGAAGGCTTTTTAAATTAGGGCACATGCAGATGGGAGCAGAGGGAGAGGGAATTTAAGTGCGCTTTCATCTGAGTAAGTGCTGCTCTGGGTAATGGGGGAAACTGCTGGGGTGGAGGGGTTCTTTAAATTAGGGCACTTGCACATGGGAGCAGCAGGAGAGGGAACTTCAGTAAAGCTCCGCTCATGTATTGAGGTGTGGGGGAGAGGGGTTTGGCCACTTCAAAAGTGACATTGCAGAAAAAGGACTTGATGTGGTGGGACCAAGTAAACATGGTGCTGAGCATGATAGCAAAGCACCGCGGGATTGAAATTCATCCTGGAGACTCTAAATCCTGATTAACAGCAAGGTTGCATTCACATCAACTATCAAAAATTAGCATTAGCTAGGATTAAGATGTCCGTGTGAATAAATGGGAGTTTGTCAATACTAGCTAATAAGCTAGGATTCAAATGCCTAATTAAATGTCCATGTGAAAACACCCTTAGACTAAATTAAAAGCACCGGGGGGGGGGGGGGGGTAAGGGGCAATCTTATCTAGCTCCTCTGCCTATATTTAAGGTGGGAGTTATTTTGTTGTTAATTAACACGTAACTCTGCTGAACTCTGATGTTTGTGGGGACCCAGAAGTTGTAGAATCAGCCCTGGATGATTCCCCGGATCACTGTTGCATGTGAGTGAGGCACTTTGATTTTCCAGTCCTGCTTTAAACTCTGATCGGATGTTTAGATCTGATGTATTCATCAGAACCGAGTTTTAAGCAGGGCTGGAACTGAGTGTCTCCCTCTCACACGCACAACAGTGATCAGGGGATCGTTATACAGTTTCTGGGGCCCGCCGACATCAGAGTTTAGCAGAGTTAGGGGTGAGTGTATGCTTTGGGAGTTTTATATATTTGTTTTACTCATGTTAAATACTAGTTCCCATTGTATTCCAGTTTTGACATTATTTCTAATAGAAAACGCTGTTCTGTTTTATCAAAGAAACTTTTGTATGGGTGGTTTGTTTTATTCCTATGGTGTAGGATTATTGTCATTCTGTATTGTCTAGTCCATATCTATATGTGATGAAGCCTACTTGATCAGGGCTAGTGAGGGATTTTCTTTCTTCATTTAGTCTGGTAGTTAATGTCTTTGTGAAGATTTTAAAATCATTGTTTAGCAAAGTTATATTGGTCTACAACTGTCACACTTTTCTTCCACTGTACCTTCCTTAAGTAGGAGCACTATTTTCGCATCATAGAATGATTGGGGCAGAATATCTGAATCTAAAATGTTTCTATCCCTCTGCATAATGTGTGGGCTAAGTCTTCTGCAAATACTTTATAGAATCAATAGGAAACCCATCTGGAACCCCTGTCTTATTCTTAGCCAGGCTTTCATTTGTTTCATCTACTGTTAGCTTTTGGTTGGTTTCTGTTAGAGAAGATAGGGATAGTCTGCTAAGGAACTCCTTTGTTCCTGCTAGATTCTGGTTTTTGTGAGGCATAGAGATGCTATAGAAATTAGTAAACTCCTCTGTTTTTGTAATGTCTTGACTGTCACTTAGTTTATATACTATTTTTATCTGGTGTTTTTGTTTTTGTTTGTTTGTTCCAATGAGCGAGGCCAGGGCTTTATCAGCCTTGTTTTGTTTTTTTAATAATAAAATCTTTAATTTGTCTTACTTGGTGTGTTGTTTTTTCTATCTATGGGTGAAAACAGACATAACGCTAACTCCGCTTTAACATGGTATTAACATTTGCTATACATGTTGCAAGGCTGTATTGGTGCCCTCTGCAGCGCTACAACATACATAGCAAATGTTAAATTTGTGTTAAAGTGGAGTTAACATTATGTCTGTTTTCACCCTCTATGTTAGCTATCAGGCCTCCGATTTTAGTTATCTCTTCCAAAGTGTTACTTTTAGAAGAGGTTTTGTGCAGTTGTTCCAATTTCCTTAATTGAAGACATAACACTTTTAACTCTATTTCTGCACTTTTTAAAAACAATGTGAGTCTACGGAAATGTATTTGCTTCCAATTACAACTTTAGCAGCATCCCTGCAGGACCGCCTTACTCCTCAGGCTCTGGATCGACCCCTGTGGGCGGCCGGGAGCACCTTTCTCAAAGTCCCCCGGGTATCTCAGGGGACGACTATGGAGAGGGCCTTCTCGGTGGCTGCACCGAGGCTGTGGAACTCCCTCCCAGCAGAGGCCCAGGTGGCCCCGGCCCTCCCCTCCTTCTGACATCAATGCAAAACCTGGCTGTTCAGTCAGGCTTTTGGCGAGGGAGATGGGTGAGGGGATTGAGGGCTAGGAATGTAGATATAGACATATACAATATATTTGCTAGCCTCCCTGAGCTGCTCTTGCAGGAGGGGCGGGGTATAAAATACTTAAATAAATAAATCCCACACCACTGTAAGTACAATTTCTGATTGGCCATTGTTTGTGAAGTACTCATGAATGGTTTTTCATTTGTTCCTTCATTAATGTACATTGAACGATATGCCTGGTTAAGAATGCTAGACTCTGGATTGTGTGTGTCATTTAGTTCCCCAGGAATACAAAGGAAAATGTTGCTGGGTAGCGAATGGAGGATTCCATATCTTTCTTGTAGAGCATTTCTCTATAGGAAAATCATTCCCTCCACTTTTTGAATGTGTCTGCTTTTAAATCCAGGAACGTATATGTTAGGGGTGGGAAGTTTGGATTCAGATTAATCCATAAATGCTCATAATTGCCAGTTATGGATTAATCTGTATCGAACCACAACTGTGGTAAATACACCCATTGCAGTTTGATTTAAAATCTAAAAATTAAAAAAAAACAAAAAAACTGTGCATGCACAAATGGCCACTGGATCATTCTGCAAATGCGTGGCCTTTTCCAAAATGGTGGCAGCAGCGTTGCCCCCACTTTGAAAAAGGGCAGCTGGTCTACACTTGTGCGGTGGTCATTTTGCACATGCACAAACTGGTTGCACTTTTCTGCCCTTTTGGAAAAGACTGCCCATGACAGACAGAATGGTGGCCGCATGTGCAGTGGGTTTATTTTAATTTTTTTATTAATTTAAATACTAATCTGTAATACCTCTGTACACCCACCCCGTAATAAATATATTGGAGTCCCAAATTCATGATATTTTTTAAATTTCACAATTATGGCTCTCAGGGCTTCACCATGTTTTGGTTGGGTTCTCAGGGCATGGTGTGGTCTTATCAATCTCAGGAGGGGGGCATTAGAGGAATCTTTCCTGAGGTATTCCATAAGTTTCTGTAGAAATTGTATACTGTCTTTTCCTTCCTTGCCCATGGGAATGCAAACAAATCTTAAATCACACATTCTCAATCAGTTTTCCAGATCTTCCACCTTACTAAGCAGGAAATCTTTTTTCTTTTGTGCAGTTTTCAAGTTTTTTGCCCATCCCTGTCCTCCAGATCACTGACCCTGGAATCTACCAGGTCCAATCTGGCTTTTAGGGTGTCAAATGTGGTATCCAAGGAAGTGACAGATTTTTTTAGTTCCCAGATTCTCTAGAAACATATTTTGGCCCTCTGAGTTCTCTCAGTAAATGCTCTTGTTACGTCTCTGAGACTGCAACAGCCATTTTGTTGATAAGTCTCAACTGGCCTTCCCTACTCTCAATTCTACTGAGTGCTGAGGACTGTAAAAACGCTTGAAAGTTCTCTAGGTTTTCTTCCTCCGACTTCTTTTCATTCCAGTATCACTTGAGTGTGTTTGGAGTTTTTTTAGATGTAAATCACTGGTTTTGACATATGTTAGGCCCTAGGGAGCAGGAGAAGAATTTCTGCTATTTACACATGATCAGTGATCCTCAAAGGTTTTTAAACATAATGTCAAGAAAGCCGGTTTAATTGCCATGTTGGATAAAATGTCACTGGCCACACTAGACTTGCAAAGTTGCTAAACTTCTCAAAAGAGACAGTTTCCAGGACTCAAATATCCTGAGAAAAAACAACACAGGTAGGTAGACATGGTTTATTTATTAGCTTTGTGCACTCAAAAATAAAAAAATCACAATACATAGACATTTACAAACTGCTAAAATTAATTGCAAGGAAACATTAGAAACAGCAATTAAGATTAACAATGAAGATGGTTAGAACTGATTAACATGACTAAAACAAATCATTTAAAATACAATTACAATTATCTTCTAACAAAGATTGCGGATGCTTGTACACTAGACAAGATGGGAGCGGGGAGCCTTATCTGTAATCCGTGTGTGAAATTATGGCAGAAATCACCAAAGAATGTTTTAAACCCTACGCGCACACATGGAGTTGCACATCACCACCACCACCACACACCCCCCCCCCCCCCCACTATGATAGCTGCTCATGACANTCTTATAAAACCATAAAAACATTAAAACTAATATAAAAATCCTTAAAAAAACCAACAAGCCAATCCCCCACAAAACCCACCTAATACCACCTATCCCTTCCCCACACCCCAATCCCAAAGCAACCCCTATTCTCTGCGCACAAAATGCCTTAAAAAAAGAAAAAAAAGTCTTACACCGCCTGCAAAAGACATTCAGACCCAGGCTCAAAGAAACCTCCAGAAGAAGGGAGTTCCATAGCACTGAAGCAGCAACTGAGAACATCTCCCTGCAAGCCTGTGTTGTATGAGCAAGGCTAACAGGCCAGCCTTTCAGCGCACCTTCTCCAGAAGGGGAATGGACCAGTTAGGTTGGTCCGCCCTCAGAGGCTGATGGAACCGCAGCGGTTCCAGGAGGCTTTGAGGGACTTAACCTTAGACCCGGATGGCCGCTCTGCAGATGAGCTTGTCCAGCATTGGAACATCTTGTTGGGGTAGGCCATCGACAGGGTGGCTCCGAGACGTCTTCTCCCTCCGTCTCGTCACCGCAAGGCCCCTTGGTTTACTGAGGAGCTGCGGTGTATGAAACAGGTAGGTAGGAGACTAGAGCGACGCTGGCATCGGACTCGCTCTGAATCTGACCGACCTCTCCATAGGACCCACTTGCGGTCCTATGTTGAGGCAGTGAGGACAGCAAAGAAGGAGTTCTTTGCTGCCCTCATAGCGTCTGCAAAGTAACGTCCAGTGGAGCTGTTCCAGGTGGTGCAGGGGCTGGTTAGTCCGGCCTCCCTCCGCCTGGACGGGGACTTGTCCCAGGCCCGCTGTGAGGAGTTTGCCACCTACTTTGCAGACAAGATCGCTCAGATCCAGAGTAACTTTGACACCGGATTGGAAGCAGCAAATGAGGGGCATGAGGTTATGGAGGCACCGTCTGGTCGATCTTTCTGGGATGAGTTTCAGGAAGTGATGTCGGCTGATGCGATGAATGTCCTGGGGTCTGAAAGAGCCACTAGTTGTGAATTAGATCCATGCCCGTCCTGGTTGGTCAAAGTCTCCAGGAAGACCTTGGGAATGGTGCTGGCGAGGGTAGTGAACACGGCCCTTCAGCAGGGGAGGTTTTCACCCAGTCTCAAGGAGGCTGTGGTGCGCCCCCTGCTGAAGAAGCCATCATTGGATGTGGACGCACTCGCCAGCTACTGACCTGTCTCTAATCTTCCCTTTTTAGGGAAGGTTATTGGTATATGGTTGTGAGATGCCTCTTGGCTAACTGACACTCCCCATCAAACCATGGCTGATTCTCATTGTCCATCCCCAATTTGTTAATTTCTTTTTTTAAATTTATTTATTTATTTTATTATAGGTGATTAAGTTTATTTATTTTGTTACAGATTATTAAGTTCCTAATAGGGGCTTTTGAATACAGACAGAGATTTCTGGAATTTAAACCTTTATCTGCCTCTGATTAAGGTTGTAAGCTTTTGAGTCATGACATCTCATTAATTGGTTTCAACTTATTCGCCATTTCATTGGGGACTTAAATAACAAGCCTACCCTGGGTCTTATATGAGATTATTGTTGCTTAATGAATATAATAAAGTAACTTCTGTTGCTCAATTTCTTAATTTCTATTGGATTGGACTTCCTAAAATTTGAATCCTGTTTTTTGGGAATTAGATATTAAGCCCACTTCAGGTTTTAACTGAGATGTTAATCTTTGTTCAATGTAAATTATGAAGTGTTCTTCTCTTATTGATCATTATTTTTATGTTTTTTAATTTTCTCTTTGGGTTTTTAACCAGTTCAAATGTAAGTGTATGCTGTTTTCGCTTCTTAGCGGACATATTTATGTGTTTGTCTGGCTATGGTCTTTTGGCTACATCTTAATAAATTAATTTGAATTTGAAATTTATTAGCCACCCCCTCATGCCCACGGCATCTCGGGGAGGCTCACAACATAAAAGCAACAATTTAAAATGAAAATTTAGCAAAAAAATTATAAAACATCTAAAATGTAATATTTCTAAAAAACCCACCCTTCCCACCTTTTTATCCCCACTCCTCCCCTCCTCCGAAGGCCTGGGAGAAAGCCAAGTCTTGCAGGCCTGGCACAGACTTGGGGCCAGACGAGCTTCCTCCGGGAAGGAGTTCCATAAACACGGTCCGGCCACCGAGAACGACCTCTCCATTGTGGCCCCCAGCTTTACGTGGGGGACCTCCAAGAAGGTGACCCCGGCAGACCAAACGGGCCACCCCGGGGCACAGAGGGTAGGTGGTCCCTGAGATATTGGGTCCAAGACCGTGTAGGGCTTTATAGGCCAAAACCAACGCTGGCTCGGAGGTTGCAGGTAGTGCAGCACGCAGAGCATGAGTAATATGCTCCCGATGGCTCGCCCCTGTCAGGAGACAAGCCACCGCATTCTGCACTAGCTGCAACCTCTGAGCCAGCGTCAAGGGAAGCCCCACGTAAAGCGTGTTACAGTAGTCCAGCCTCGAGGTGTTGAAGGCATGGATGAGGGTGGCCAGGTCAGGTCTGGAGATATATGGGCACAGTCTCCACACCAGATACAGCTGGTGGAAGGCCGCCTTCGCCACCATCTCCATCTGCTGATCTAGGCAGAGACCCGCGTCCAATACCACCCCCAGATTCCGAACCTGCTGGGCTATGGGAGGGCGGACCCCCTCTATGAGCTAACTCATCACCTGAGCCCACTGGGGCTATTGCAAAATCTAATTTTGTGTCAAGAGACAGAATCAAAGGTAGATGGTCACTGACTGTACTGATGCCTATCTAAAATCTTTTATGAATGGCAGAGTGTTAACTGATGTTATTATGTAATGTACCACACTAGTCCCCTGCGGGCCCACAAAAGTGAATTCCCCTGCAGGGTCCCCAAAACCTGATCCATTAAGGGCACAAAGGTTTAATTCCTGCATGAAGCTAGCAAGCCTCAGCCCAGAGAAATTAGTCTTGGTGTCCGAATTCCGAGCCTGCAGGGGGTCAGGAGGGTCTTGCTTTTAAATTTCGCACAGCATAGTTAGCTGGTTATCACTGGAGCCCATTCTGGCATTGAAATCTCCTAAGAGGATAATTAAAGCCGTGGGTTGTTTAGTTAAATTAAATATTTATTCATGTTCAACAAAGCCATAACATATTACAAAAGACAAATTGTCAAATACAAAAACACATAAACAGAGATATAATTAGATAATCAAAGCCTTACACCCACCAGCGTATATATCCCTGGGATCAGGGAACCCCAGTTTGAACATAAGGGACCACATTGTCAACTCTCCCATCCTTAAGAATATCATATAAAAAGTGAGCCACATTCTTGGTTAAAGTTGCATTACGCCCTTCAAGACAAACAAGCAATAAAGGAACCGGAAATCTCAAGTCCTGTTGCTCAAGGCACGCTGCCAGCCATTGCCTGCCCAAGCCTACATGGGATCTAGACAGCAGGATCGCATCGTCTGCGTACAATAAAATAGCTATCTCCTTATTCCCAATCTTAGGGGAATGGTTGTCCATAGAAGTAACAGACATAATTAGATCATTTACATAAATGTTGAAGAGCGTGGGGGCAAGCACGCACCCCTGCTTGACCCCACGCTCTGTCCAGATCAAGCCGGACAAAGAGCCCGCCTGGTCAATCCTCACACGTAGGGAGGTGTCCGTGTACAACCTCCTAATAAGGAAGAGGAGCCTTGGATCCATTGAGGTTAGTGATAATTTGTGCCAGAGATGGTTCCTAGACACCAGGTCAAACGCTGCCCGAAAATCTACAAAAGCAGCGTAAAGCCCCGTATTGGAGGAATATTTGCTAACCAAATGAGATAGGACCAAACAATGATCAGACGTAGAGCGGCCCGCCCTAAAGCCGTTCTGCTCATCCCTTAGAAATCGTTCCCCCTCCAGCCAAACCTCCAATTTACCCAGTAAGAATCTGGCATATAACTTCACAACAACGCTAAGGAGGCTTATAGGGCGATAGTTCTTGGGCTGCTCGGGAGGACCCTTTTTATAGATGGGGACCACCTCCGCCTGTTCCCACAACTCCAGAAGCTTCCCTGTTAGATTGATTCCAGAGAATAGACGGGCCAAAACAGGGGCCCACCACGTGGGATTAGATTTGAATAACTCCACTGGCAAGCCGTCAGGACCTGCAGCCTTTCCTTTCTTAAGTTTCTGGAGCAAATCCATCACCTCCTCCTCTGGTGTAACCAGTGGCCAGGGTGGTAAAGAGCCCAGCACTGCAAAGGGCACATCAGGGGCTGGGTCCAAGGCAAACAGCTCTGAGAAGTGAGACTCCCAGACCTCTGCTTCCACCTTCGAGGAATTTACACTTCGAGCCCTCACACAGCCCCTGACAAGTCTCCAGAAGTACACTGAATCTCTATTCCTTGCCGCCTGCTCTACCTTCTCCCATTGTTTCAGATGGTTCCCTCTTTTTAGAGCGTATAAGCTGCTTATATTTAGCCCTAATCCGGCATAGGGAACCCAGATTACAGGGCGCTCTATCCCGACTAAACTGCCAGTATGAAAACCTCAGTTCTTTCCTTGTCAGGTAACACTCCCTGTCAAACCAAGGGTTCCCATATACTCTGCAGCCCACTACCCTGCCCTGGGTGCTAATTCTAAAAAGCTCCTTAAGGTCGCTCACAATTGTTCCATAGCCTGCCAGAAGATCCTCCATATCCTGGGCTACCTCCATCCCCTGTTGCCATGTTAAGCCATCAGTCAAGGCCAGAAGCTGGGTGATATCCCCTCAAGCTGCTGGCTCCAGCAAAGTTTAGCCAAAACCTGGGGCTCTGGGTGAGATAGCAGAGATCTCCCACATACTAATTCCTTCCTCCCCAGAGTCAACTGTACTGGGAGGTGGTCACTTCCTGGGTGAAAACCCACCTCGAATCGTTCGACCTCGGAGTACAGGGGGCCTGAAATCATCATCAGGTCTAACATGCTGCATCCCAATATTGACAAAAATGTAAACTCAGCTGGGCAATCCTGCAACATCATGCCATTTAGGACTATCAGATCTAAATTGACCATCAGCTCTAACAAATGGAGTCCATTGCTATTCACACTCTGATCCTTGGACCTCCTCAATGGTCGCTCACCAAGATCCTCCATAGTCCCATAACCTCCAGCGCTAAATAGGGCCTCATCAGATACCCCCAGTCGGGCATTGAGATCTCCTACCAGAAGAATCCCAACCCCTGCATGCATCTTTTCGATAGATTCTATGAGGAGCGTTAACTCCTGCCAGCAACTTTCCCTGTAGTAGCATGATGTACTGGGAGGAATATAGGCGTTAATGACCGCCAAAACCCCCTTGGGGAACTGCAGCATTATTCCACAACTAAAAGTACAAGACCCAGGGAGTGGGTAATAGACCTCAACCAACCCCCTGGATACAAGGCAAACACACCCACCACTTGCATGGCCCTTCCTTCCTGTCGATAACGCATCCACAAAAAAGGAATCAAGGCCAGGGAGAGAAAAAGAGCCCTGGTACCAATGTTTAGTTGCTAAATCCTCTACCAGCTTTTGTAATCTAATCCCATACCTTTGGCCTATAAGTACCTACATTACTGGAGGGGGGGATATAAACTGTGAGAAGTATGAGCATATGTTTCACGAGTTTCAGAACCAACCCTAAAGCAAATGGAGAATCCTTAACTATTGAAAGAACTACCTGCTCTACCTGTTCTACCAGTAAACAACTCAGCCCGCCACTTGGGCGTCCCCGGGTAAAAGAAGAGATAGCTGGAATACAATGGACTCTAAATTCTGGCAACTCAAGATTATCAACCTCCCAAGTTTCCTGAAGAAATATGATATGATACTCCCTTAAGTGAGCAATAAATTCGGGGTTCCTAAGATGGTTCCGCCATCCAGCAGAATTCCAAGAGCAAATGTTCAGAATGCCAAGATCCTGTCTCAGGATATTTCACAAGGGAACCTCCATCTGCCAAGTCAAAAGCTCTCCTGACTCCCATACATGTGAACTAGAACCTGCTATAGGAGATCCTACCAAAGGTGCCCCTGCAGATGCTAGATTAAAGGAGGCATGTCTTGGAGTGTCATTAGAAATGGGGTACAAGATGGGGGAGGAGTTGGACAATATTGGTACCTCCATGTCCATCATAGAAACAAGATGGGGAGAAGTGGACTTCTGAACCTGAGAATCCCCCTTAGCCCTTACATTTTGGGTGTCAGAAGATAATGTTGGCAATAGCTCAGACTCCATGGCCAGATTTAACAGCCTTTCCGCAGTTAGAATCCCATTAAGTTTCCCACTGACATCCTGACAGGTTTCAAATTTGGTATTATGACCTACTTGTGAAGAAATAGAAGGACATCTCATTGGAGTACTAGGATCTTCCTTAACCAAGGATAAGGGGCGAGGTATTAAATCTACAAATACTTCCCCAAGCACTACCCCCCATGAGAAGAATAAGTCAATGCAAGATAACAATTGTGCTACCAAATTAGTAGAACGAAAATAAATAACGAGCCGTTGTAAATGTCTGGAGGCATAAAGGGCTTGGAAAGATTCTATCTGCCAATAAGGTATATTCTGCCTAAGGATACTAGATAAATGATGATGAATTGCCCTTTTTGATTTCCATTGTGGAAAAACACCATCGGGTAAGGGGTGTATCCTAAAGGATAGGGCTTTCTGACTTATCCTCAAATTCTCCCCTGAGCCAAACTGAGTAGAGTGCATGCTAGTACCAGCTGTTGTTGATACAGGTAGCTTGATCATCTCCTGTGAAGTCGCAGGGGCCTTCTCAAGTGGATTCTGAGAGGCAGAGAGCGGCTCCTTAAAAACCGGAGCCAAGGCTGTTTTAAGGTGTTTATGTGCCTCTTTTCCCACCCTCCCAGCTCTGTATTCCATCACAAAATCTGTGGCGACTTCTAGCTGTGCTTTCTGGGATTGCAGAAGAGATGTAATATCTGCAAGTTGCTGAGCTAACTTCTTAATTAAATCTGCGATCATAAAACATTGATTTCCCAGCAATTCAAGCGGAGTGGCCTCATACTTGGAAGAACCATCAGAGGTATTAGAATCGTCACCACTTGACACTAATAAATCCAAAAGCCTAGGGCTTAATGGTGGATTAGACTGCTGCTGATCCAGGGAAGTAATAATAGAGAAACTGGAGACTGACTTAGAGCCATCCCCACCCCTAGCTGTCCGATCTATCCCAGCTCCACCCTCCTCCTCCAGGGCAATCAAATAAGGGTCCAATTTGAGCTGTTTTGAATGGAGCTGCTCCTTCTGGTGGGAGGCTCCTTGTCTACGTCGTTTCCTAGTAATTTTATAATCAATACCGTGGTGCAATATACAAGGCAAATCCTGGAAATACCTAAGGTTCCAATAGGCCCCTTGTAGCTGCCACAGTTAAGCCACATACACTGTCCTATAATTAGCCAAGGATCAACCTTCCAATTGCACCTCTGGAACAAAAAAAATGTAAGGTATTCGGGCAACCCACCAAGCTAATCACATGTGTCTCCAAGCCCAGAATTAAGCAGACAATTAGATACTGGGGAACAAGTCCCTGCATCTACCACCACACTGAACATGCAAAAATCCAGCAGTAAATCAACTGTAGTCTTTAACCTCTACAGGGAAAACTTGGCTCCTGCAAATTTAGCTTATTAGGTCCTAGCCCTTCGTGGGGTTCTGTAGTGGAGGTTTTAACCCCTACGAAAGTAATTTACTAGTCCTGCCCCCTCACAGGGTTTTAGTTACAGGAAGCAACCCCCAAAAGGACTGTGCAAAGCAACTCAGTCCAATGGCCATCGAGAAGGCATAATATTCAAACTTTCCCAGAATCCGTACACAGGGTTGATGGATTTCCTTCCAATGTCCGTTATTGAAATATGGGTGGCACCCACACGCCCCACCGGCGCCTAAGACCGCGTACACAAGGGTGTGCCCTTGCGCGTGCAGCCCTTAGGCACCCTGCCCATGGCACACACCCATGGCATTGCCTTGGGCTTGCGCTGCTTTAATGGGGCCTGCCCGGAAGCTGTGTTGTCACCAGGGCCTGTTCGTGCGCCTCCCAGCTGCGGCACTAACAAATTCAGCCCCTGCCTCTTAGCTGCTGGCTGCTGGCGATCCCGCTGCTGCCTCTCAGCATTGCCTTGGGCTTATGTTGCCTTAGCAGGGCCCACCTGGAAGTTGCGTTGTCACCCAGGGTGCCGCGCACAGGGCCCGCTCGTGCCCTCCCAGCTGCAGCGCTAACAAATTCGGCCCCTGCCTCTTAGCGGCTGGCTATCCCTCTGCTGCCTCTCCTTTACGCCATAATGAGTTCCCATTAATTGTATTAAATACATTTTTAAGATCAATAAAGGCTTCATACAACATGTTCCATCTACGAACACGGTAGTTGTGAACAAGATAGTGGAGAATAAAACAATTCCTTAAAGCTGAAGTTCCCTCCCTAAAATCTGCTTGTTCTGTCTATAGCAATTGCCTCTTTCTTTCTTTCTTTCTTTCTTTCTTTGGATAATGTCTTACTATATATTTTAATCCTTTTTAACCTGTGTTTAGCTAACCTATATGCATAATCGTACCAACAGTTTTTGTTTGGATTATTGTACAGAGTCGTACAAGTGGACTTAGCAGGGATAGTCAGCAGCAGTTTAACAGATTTTTTACAGTATAGCAAGGGCACTTATTAATTCTGAGACATCCAATATGCTAAGCACCCTCATTGAATTCAACTGTGCTGTGTTTAAAAGTGCTAAGACTGTTCCAGTTGATTCTTCTCGAGTCACTCAATGCTCTGAACTGGGATAGGTTTTAACAGGACAAAGAGACTCACTACTAGACAGGAGGGAGACCAATGGGAAATGAACACTTTCTGAGCTAGTAAGTATTAAAAAAAAATCTGTAAATATTATATGAAAAGAGAGAGAAGCTGGGTCCATAATATAGTACTAAGACTGTTCCAGTTGATACTTCTCGAGCCACTCGATGCTCTGAACTGGGATAGGTTTTGACAGGACAAAGAAACTCACTAGACAGGAGGGAGACCAATGGGAAATGAACACTTTCTGAGCTAGTAAGTATATAAAAAAAAATCTGTAAATATTAAATGAAAAGAGAGAGAAGCTGGGTCCATAATATAGGGTATTTTCAGACGTGACAGGGCGACTTCGCCCCGTCACGGAACCAACCCTGAGATTCCCTGCCGGGATCACTCTGGCATGGCCAACAGACATGCCAGGGGATCCCGGCGGGGAATCGGGGAGGGGGAGGGGCCGCGTGGTGCAACGTGTGGCCTCATGGCCCCGCCCCCCCACCGCCTGCCCTCTGGGGAGACAGGCGGGCGCTGCGGCCAATGCAGCCGCAGCGCCCGCCCAAATGACCACGGCCCGGAATCCCGGTGGGGATTCCGGGCCGTGATCGCCATCCAGACGTGATGGGCCCCTTCATCCCCGCTGGGAATCTCATTCACCATGCGACCGGCGCCGGCCCCGCGGGTTCAGCCGATCGCATGGTGAATGTGATTCCCGGCGGGGATTGAGCATGGCTAACATTGGGGGAGGAACTTCCGGTTCCCCAACAGACGTTACGGGACCATTCCTCACCACAGGGAATTGACTGTGGTTGAGCGTGATCTCGTAATGTCTGAAAATACCCATAGTCAGTAGCACTCCCCACCAAATTAGTGTAAAAAATCCTTCTGCATCACCCGATCTGCTCCCATTTCAGACTACAAGATCAAACTAATAGCAGGTGGGCTAAAATTCTTCCCAAGGCGTTGCAATGAGAATCTTTGTAAGTCCTCTCTGGGATCCCAAAGCACATTTCGAGTCCTGATGATAGATCTAGAACATCTTCCGTGCCCATTCTAGCAATAAAATCTCCAGTTAGAAAAAGAATGGAAGAGGAATTATTCCCAACAGCTATCTCCAGGGTTGTCTCAAGTTCTTCCCACAATTTAACATTTTAATATGGAGTACATAGAGCATATAGAGGTGGGATATATATATATATATATCTGCCTTTTATACATATACATATATAACTATATATAACTAAAAATCAACAAAGATTTAAAGCTACCCTAAAGGTCAAAAGTTTTAACCATTGTGAAGAAAAGAGAATTAATAACCTTGAGGAAATTTGAAATTAAGGTTACTAATCCCCCAGATACACGTCCATTATTTAGAGCATTTGTTGCCAGGAATTGTTTAAAAGTTAAGAAACTCAGCATCAATAAATTTTGTGTTGATGTCACTTATGTTCCAAGATAAAAAATGTATCAAAGTGGTGTCTGAGTTCAGTCATCTGGGAGATGAGCGTGGGAGTTGTTCAGTAACTAGGAACTCGTGGAAAACAGTCCCATTCCTTCTTTCTTTAGATTAGACTAGATATGCCCTAACTAAACTGTTTTAACAGGATGGTGGATGCCTATCAGACCCTACCTGGTCTGGGTAAGAAGATATGGATGGACTAGAGCTTTATTGGGATGTGGGCAAGTTTGTGGATTTGGAGATCTCTGTATGTTTTCTCTGGGAAGGTTAGTGGTCTTCTCATCATACTAGGAACAGAGTTACTAGGAATTACTGGGTTGGATACAATACCAGCTAAACTTGAGAATAGAATATTTTTGTGCCAGGGTATTTTCCACATGATTGGTAATTATTCCATTATCACACAAGCGGTATTTTAGACTCCATATTTTTGAGACTGTATGCCATTGATGAAGGACAGCTTTCCATCTTAGTAGGGATTTTTTTAGAAAGAGGATACACCAAGCATATCGTCTCTGAGGAAATATAAAGATTAATTATGTCAAAATATTTGAAATATGTCCTCAGCAGACAGAGACTGGGGAGACTGATAAAGTATCTGAGAAATTAGAAACCAAGGTGGATGCCCATTTAAATCTGGTATTTTCTGGCCATACTTGAAGGGCTCTTTATTGGGCAATAGCTCTTGTTGATTTTTCTGTATGCTTATCCTTAAAGCCTTGTTCCAGGGGGCCTGAAGCATTGAAGAGTTTATCTATTGTAAGCCACGATGATTGAACACGTTGAAGCTTCTTGAGATCCTTCAGTAGGGTCTGGTATTATCTGGGAAGGATGATCAAAGGCCCTATTATGTAGGGTTTGTGCAGCCACATCTTTCATTATAATCTTTTGAATTAGGGTTTAATCTTATTTGTCTATGAACTTTGAGAGTTCATGCGAAAGCCCACCTAGTAAAAAATTGAAGTAAAAAAAGGCTTCCTTTATAGTAATGATATCTTTAGTTGCATCTGTCATAGCAGAGATCAACTAAGGCAAAAAAGTATTGTTTTAGGAATGCAGACTATTAGGAGTAGGTAATTGTTCTATTATTAATTAAATTTAAAAAAACATCTCCAGGAGATCAGTTTCCTTGTGGCATGGGCTCTTGCATATGAGGAGTAAGCTGGTTTGGTTTGGTAATTAACACCTTCAGTAGCTATATAGGTATTGTCCTCATCATAGTTAGATACCTCAGCTTCCTCTGAGATTAGGTCTGGTTTGAAAAACATAGTAAATTTGGTTTGAACAGGGCAGGGGCAGGATTGCCTGCTTTAGGTGGGGCAGCTAAATAATGAGTAACACTGCCTTGGACTAAAATATAAACATTTTCCGAAGTATGCATGTTGTCAGAATTAACAATATTTTCTAAAAGAGGAGATCTATTGCTACATGTATCACACATTAGATTTGACTCTCCTAGACCAGAGTTCCATTCTATAGCATAAACTCCCAGGCAACAGTAGTTTGGGAAACAGATCCTTACCACAGGAAAAAAAATCAAAGACAGACTATTTGAAGACTCAATATATCAGTAACTAATTGCAAGGTAGGACTCAGAAAACTGCCAACGGCAATCCTGGCCTGTAATATCTACAGCATGGCTGTAGACAGTAGTTCAGTCCCCACTTTCAAAGAGATCCAGATTCAAGTGGCTCACTAACTCGAACAGTCCCAAACAGCCAGCACCCTTTTGTAGCTGTCCCTCAGCCAGTCTCCACCCGAAGGCTGCGGCCTCCAAGACCCTAGAGTTCTTTTGTACCTGGTCAGGGGAGACAGATGGAAAAACTCAGGACTAATGATCAAGCAACACCAGCAGCTCCAAAGAGTAGAGATCCAGCCTCCCAACTGCCTCCAAGA
The DNA here is from genome assembly GCA_003113815.1 of Sphenodon punctatus. Taxonomy (NCBI): domain Eukaryota; kingdom Metazoa; phylum Chordata; class Lepidosauria; order Sphenodontia; family Sphenodontidae; genus Sphenodon; species Sphenodon punctatus. The sequence goes on along the minus strand of QEPC01007559.1, from coordinate 14,210,610 downwards.
CCCTAGAGTGCTTTTGTACATGCACTCTTTCAGCAATGATCTGTCCCTGGCTGCAGATCCTCAACTATGCCAGCTCCTAAGTAAGCATGGAAGCCACCTTCCAGCCTATTGCTCCTGTGCTGGATAACCCTGACAAACAATATGAGATTTGTTTCTCGGTTTTCAGACACTCTCTTTGGAATACATACTGTAAGAAGTGGGTTCACACCTTTGTTTACATGTATGAATCATGATAACCTCCTGCCTCTATATGCAGAAAGACACAGCTAGGCAGTAAATGCATTCCGAGGTAAGCAGTCAATTAAAATCCCCACCTGTGAACGTTCTTATAAAAACATTACGGAAACAGGAAAATATTCTGTTTGACCAGTTTCGTAGCAACCATAATAAAAAGGCAATTTTTATTTACATTAAAAATAAAGCTTATGATTAATTAAATTGTAGCACCCAACAGTAACTCATTACACACAAAACAAGAATTCTAGTGATTCAAGCAGCAGCTTTAGCTTATAAAACTATAACAAAGATTCAACACTCACAAACTGATGATTCTCACAAAAGGGCAAAAACGGTTTGGTTATTCTTTCCAAATGTCTTTTCCTGTAGGCAGCTATCACACAAATTTGGATGTGTAGAGCAGGGGGTTTCTTATTAAGCTGTTAGTTCTTTGGCAAAGTGGAAATCTTTCTTTCCTATGTAGATTTTGGAATTGGCCAGGTGAGATTTGTTAAGTTGCTTTTTCTCAGTGTCTGGAATGAGACCCTATACCAAATCCTCACCATTGAAGTCACACTTACCAGTTGGAAAATGGCTACTTAAAAGGTGCAGGTATTTGCTCTGCTAAATTTAAAGGAAGAGACTAAAACTGGCATGCTGGGAAAATCCTACACTTGGACATCATTACCCGCCCTCTAAGAGCCCTGTATGGCCCAAACACTTGCACGGTCTCACCAACAGTAGAACATCTCATCTGAACTACTTTGTCTCCACTTAGGGGACCAACATGGCAACCACCTTCTTCCTCTAGTCTAGGCAACAGGAAATCACTGGAGAAGGTGCTCTGGGAGAAACAAGCTTTGGCAGCATAGACTATCACTTATCCCACTTCCATTGGAACCCAGCTGTGACTTGCAGCTTTATCATCTTACTCTTAGTCTTTAGGCTGCATGTATTTGACAAGATCATTTGTTTAGCAAGGCGTAGCCATTCAGAAATGTAGCTCATTTCCTTTTGGCACAACACAAGTGTAGTCTTTCTCCTTGATAGTTTCTGCTCCTTCCTTGTGTACATTGCTACTGTCTAGAGTCACTGTGATGCTGAAGGAGCACAGCCTGCCACGCACATTATTGTAGACTCATGCCATATGGTATATAGACCTGGCTGTGACTGGGTCAGTCAGTGCTAACTACTGGGCAGTGCCATAACCCTTAAGGCACAAACCTTTGTTTACAGAACCTCTAATGAATCTCCCATGTCAAACTATCTCCACCCAGAAACTCAAACAACGAAAGGAAGGACTTAGATTGTACTTTGTTCGTACATAGCACCTTCCAGCCAGCACACTTTCTCGGTTTTCAGGCACAACCATTTCTATTAGAGTTGTATGCACCTATGTAAAGTTTGGACAGTAGATATTCCCATTTCATAGGTTAGTCAAGCCAAGAAGCTACGCATCTAGCCAGTAAAAATAGCAGTAAAATCCAGGAACTCTCTCAGCTCCCAATCCCATATGCAAAAAGTAGTCCAATCCCTTTCCTACCTTTCTTGTCATCTGACTACTAAACACAAAGTGCTTGGGGACATTTATTTAAAAAACAACAGCAGCAATAAAATAAAACACTACTGGGAATAAATTATGTGCAGCACATACAACTGGACTATTTTAGCTTCCTGATCTATACAGTGGAAATGTTATCTATGAAGATACAATTGACTCTGCTAGAGCAAAGTATGCTGGACATTGTAACATTTACAAGGTATCTGGGAACATTTCTCACATTAGGTCCATGAGTCTGGACAGTTTTCCTATCCACTTATTATTATTATTATAAGCATTTAGATAGCGCCAACGATGTACCTAATGCTTTACAAAGAGTAAGATAGACACGGTCCCTGCCTGAGAGCTTACAATCTAAAGACAGGGGGAGGGGAGACAGGGAAGGGGGAACAGAGAGAGACACAAGGGAAGCAACTTTCATGAAGATGTGAGAGTTCAGGTACATGTTCTTGGCTTGGTTACAGAGGCAAGGAGTCTTCAGGCAAGGAGTCTATCAACAGCCCTGACGAATCATGAAAACAGAGGATAACAATCTTGTGTACAGATGGCAAGGAATAATCCCATAAATTAAAGGTAGGGAAAGTGTCCTTATTCCAGTGACTGAGGATAAATTTCCTTGTTGCAAGGCAGTCTAGGTCCAGAGTCTAACTTCAGGAAGTCTATATTTCAAAATATTGTTCACATTTACAATAGTATCCTGAAAATGCTAAACACTTTCCAAACATAGGAATACAGTCCCTGCTCCAAAGAGCTCACAGTCCATAAAACACAGCAGTGCAGGAAAGGCATACCAACACATAAACCAACACATATTGGTTTATGTGTTGGCATCCTCAGTGTGCGGAATCCTCCACAGCAACCCCACCATCCTTACACCCCACCATCCCAACATTCCACCTACAAAACAAGGAGAAATAATTATGAATGATCAGAACTCATCTAATAAACAAAGCACATAAACAAGTGGACAACTTAGTCAGCTAGTTTCCTGTAGGTGTCAAGGAAGAAGTGGGTAATCAGGAGAGATTTAAGGGGTGAAGGAGTAGTGGTTTGTCAGAATGGGTGTTCCACGAGTAGAAAGGCAAGATGCAAGCGTTCAGACAGCGGAGAAATGCAACACAGAGTATGGCCTCATTGGCTGAACTAAGGAAGTGGGAGGGCAATGCAATAAGAAATCAGTATATAGGTGGGGAAGTGCCGAGCTCTATGCAGGGCCTTGAAGGAGATTATGGGTTTACATTAGCAAGATGATGGGGGCGGGGTGTGTGTGTGAAACTGTCCATGAATGGCACTGTCCATGAGCGGCACTGCCACAGAGCACCCGTGCAGGTGGAGTGAGCGGGGACCGCTTCAAGCAGGTGGCTCCCCTGGCCATGAAAGCGGTCACCATACATTTGACTGGCCCCGCATGGAGCACTCTGGATTTCATGGCAGTGCTCTGTGCATGGCCACAAGTGGGTGCTCAGTGGTTCACGGGAACGTGCATCTGGACACTCCACCTTCAGACAGGCAGTCAGCTCCATGGGTCCTGGGTGACCATGCAGGGTAGCATCTCATTTGAAAACACTCTATAAAAAATAGAGAGGAGGCGGCAATCCATGGAGGAATTTGAAGAGAGAATGATTAAGCCAGAATCATCAGGTAAGGCATCCCCATCTCATGACCCTTTCTCATGTAATCGATGTACACAATAATCAGGAAGCAACACCTATGGAAATTACTCTGCAACATACCAAGCCATCTACTAATTGCAAGGACGCCTCTCTAGCTACCACTGGTATTCTCTTTATCTGAGACTGTCAGGGTTCCCCCAACCCATCCCAGAAGTCAGGCGCAGCTCTACCCACTCAGTGATCCCCATTCCTCCTACCCACTCTAACAGGGCCTTGTCAGAGAAGCAACAGCCATGCCACTCCCTTCAACTCCAGCGTGGGGCAGCCACCCGCACAAGTGACAAGACTGCTCCTCAAGACAAGACACTAGAAAGCCCTGGATCTGGGACAGGAAGACATTGGCCCCTGCCTTACTGGGAGCATTGCCACCTGCGGTGGTTTATTAGTACTCAACACTCCCATAGGCCAAAACGGAAGTGTCAGGTAAAGAAATGACCAAAGGGGGCAATGCTACTTGCTGGAGACATAGTCCTGTGAGAACCTAGTGTGCCATGCCCCTTCCCTCCTAGTTACCACGCCTCCCCACAGCTGCACATAGTTACCACACTTGGTTCTGCCCCTCTCAGTTCAGTTCAGTTTATTATCAAGCGTGGTCATAAACCATTGCATTGAAAACAAACAGACATACAAATAACCGCTGTTGAAATAAGAACATTCGTTGGCATTATAAATAATAATAATACCTAACAATACGGCTACATACCAAAACATTGAGATACAAACCCTAAGCTGGGTTCAACCTCAGCTGCAGAATAAATATAACAAGCCAAAGTCACCCTGAAAAGATATTGTCCTTCCCTATCACCCAATTCATCTCCCCACATAAACAATTACACAAATAATAAAATAACTAGAAATACCTTACTAGGTAATATTAAGTCAATGCTCTTAACCCACATGGGGTCCACCCCCAATTAAATTGACTCAATCAATCAAGATCTTTCTACAAATTATTATTAATCATTAATAGGTTTAAAATGCAAAAATTTTCCCCTAATATGCACTGCCTGGAGTAAGAATGAAACAACATCACAGTTGACCTGGTGATCTGAGCTATATATAAGTAACCCCAAGAGGTACCGGCTGATCTGCCAGGAAATTTATCAATATGGGGGACAATATATTGGTCTCTAGGGCCATCGTACAGGTGGCAGAAGAGGAGAATGTGTTCCACAGTCTCAACTGTAGCATAATTGAAAGGACACAGCCTTTCAAGAAAAGGCATCCCCCGGAGCTGACCCTCAAGCACCCTGGAGGGAAAAGAATTCACTCGTGCCTGGAACATTAGAGTCTTAGCCTTCTGCGAGATGGGGGAAAGTAAATAATGTGCCATTTGTCCCAAATCTGGCACCCAATTAAGATATGCTCGCATGTGAGCTGAGGTATTGATGTTCCCTATCTCAGCGTGCCTTCCAATATCACTTGTCCTCATCAGTATTTCTTTCTTAACAGTGCCCACTGGCTTGTGGGATAAGTAGTCCTTAGAAATCCCAGACTTTGAAAGAAAAGCCTCTACTCTCATCATCCAGGGATTAACAAAAGAGTCACAGCACACCTCCGTCAATAGATCTGGGCAATCACCAAAAACCAACTTGATCCAGAACTTCAAGGATAAATTCATTGTAACCTGTGCCAGCTAATCTGACCTAATTCCACTCTAGCTGCTGCATATGGGGTACTTTGTGGATTCCCCAGAATACCCATCAAAAACCTTGCTTGCACCCCCACTATCTTGTGGGCACAAAACGGGGCCCAGAGCTCAGCGCCATATAGGAGCTGGGTCCTGACCTTCGTATTAAACACCTGGACTGGCAAACCAGTGGTCACTCGTCCCCGGCTCATAAAGAGTCTATAAATAGCCTGGGAAGTCCCATGGGCCACAGCAATAGCCCTATCTACATGTCCCTGCCACGTACCAGTCCTGTGGAAGAGAAGTCCAAGATAATGAAATGTAGATACCTGTTGTATCAAATGCCCCTTGATATTCCAGGGGTAAATTTTCTTCCTGGCTGAAAAAAACATAACTTTAGATTTATGGTAATTCAGGGTTAACTTGTTAGCAGTGCAGAAAGCAGCGAAGGAGTGCAGTTGCTGGATTAACCCAATGCGGGTTTGTGACAATAAAGCCACATCATCCACGTACCCCAAACATCCTACCAGTCTGGTACCCAATCTGGGAGGAAATAAATCTCACATCAGCCACCTGGCCGAACACTTCATTAACAAAAAAGTTAAATAGAAGCGGAGCCAGTACACATCCCTGCCTAACCCCAACCTTGGTGGCTATAGGGGCAGTGACATAGCCCGCGGAGTCGACCCTAACCACCAGGAAGGAGTGAAGATACAGGGAAGAGATTAGGCTGACAAGTCTCCCGTCCACAGAAGAGCCCCGGAATTTGCTCCACAGTATATCCCTATCCACAGTATTGAACACAGCCTTTAAATCGAGGAAAGCCACAAAAAAGCCCCGTTCCTAGATTTATATTTAGTCATTAGATGATACAATATGTGGCACTGCTCGATTGTGGAACAGCCCTTCTGAAACCCGGCCTGCTCTACAGCTAAGATTTTGGAGTGGGTCATCCATTCCAGAAGCTTGTTCTGGAGATACTTAGCATAAACTTTCCCGACCACAGACAACAAGCTAATAGGTCGGGAGTTGCCTGGGTCCGATCTCAGTCCCTTTTAAAAAATAGGGATCACCACCGCTTTCCCCCACTGTGCGGGTATAACACCGATGTTATTGATGGCCATAAACAAGGCTGAAAGTAGGGGGATCCACCAGTCCCTGAACACTTTGATAAACTCAATGTGGATTAGGTCCGGGCCCGGGGCCTTATGATTTTTAAAAGAGTCTACCAGTATCTCCACCTCAGCACCGGTTACTGGTTGCCAGGGGAGAGAATCCTCAACATTCATACATGGCGACTCAGTAAGATGATTCTCACTTTGACTGCCAAAGATAGCCTGGAAATACTCAGTCCATGTATGCGGAGGGATCGGGAATGACACCTGTCTGACCCCACTACCAATTGACCCATTCATAAGTCTCCAAAACTGTCGCGAGTCCTTTTGTTCTGCTGCCCGTAAAAGACAAACCCAGACTATCCTCAAATAATTTATCTTTCTTTTTTTTAATTAGGATTTTATACGGGGTTCTGAGTTCAAAATACTCCGGGGGGGAGCCTATTCATTCCCTCCCTTCTGTAAACAGCATATAGAGCTTTAAGCCTGACTCGGGTCAGCTGGCAGTTCTTGTCATACCAGCGCTTATTCTTCCTGGCCCCCCAAAAACACAGGCTCCCTAGCCAAGGCTTGAATATGCTGACTCAGCACTGAAACAAGTAGCTCAAAGGATGCAACCGTCTCCTTATCATTGGTGGAGCACAACAATTGACTCTTCAGATGACAAATAGAGGGCTGCGTTATTAAATCAGCAAGTGACTCAACTAAGAGTCATCCCATCTCGGCGCCCTCAGTCTGTCCAATTGCAGGGCCTCTACTTCCAACTGCCTACTGAACCCTTGCATGGGACCGAACCGAACAAGCTCCAAAATAAGGGGCAGATGATCCCCCACCAGTTCGGTCCCAACTGCAAAGTCTGTGACTAAGGGAAGGATTGCTGAGAAGACCAGTATGTAATCCACTACGCTGGACCCTCCCACGCCTACAAAAGTAAACTCCCCCTGTGGGTCCCTAAAGCCTGACGTGTTAAGAATATGCAAATTGAAACCTATTATCAAATTTGCCAGCTTAAGTCCAAGGGCATTTATATGCCCATCCTTGGATCTTCTAGAATCCAGTGCCTCCGGTAAGGTATCTGAGGCCGTCACAATATGGTAGCAATGCATTATTGTCAAAGCCCAGTCTAGCGTTAAAATCCCCAGTGATAACAAATAGACACCCCCCCGGATAACTGGAACTAAGAGTCCTCATAAACTCTTCCAGTCTATCCCATAAGTCGTCCCTATAAGTTCTAGAGTTTCCTGGGGGTATATAAACTGTAAAGCAGATTAAGATGAAATCCTCTACCTTAGCAGCAAAACCCAGAGCCAACTGTGGGGAGGAGATCACTGAAAATTCCTTAAATTCCACCTCCTGAGCAATAAAACAAGCCAACCCCCCGCAAGCCCTCCCCTTAGCACAATAATTTATCGCGGGTAGATGATAGACCCTATACCCCTCCAACTCCGGAAGCTCCTTAACCCACGTTTCTTGGATCAGGATGACGTGATGTTCTTTAAGGTAGGCAAGGAAATTCACGTCTTCTATATGCCTTGCCCAACCCGCTACATTCCATGAACACAGCTTTAAAAGGCCCAAGGCAAAATGGGAGATTGTCACAAAGCTCCCTGGGTGATTCTATCATGATCACCACAAGGCAGATCCGCCCCTCGTGATTCTTCAGGACCTGACCGTGGAGGGGGTCCCATCAGCTGCTGGCTCTGCTGAGGGGGGCCAATAGATTGGGCTATACCTACTTCTGAGACTAACCTTAAATGGGTCTGCTGATCAGAAGGTATCAAAGCTAACTGACTCTGCCCTTCCACTGGCAATCCCGCCAACTCACAGATGGGCCTTTCCTTAGTCAAGGGGCCTAATGATTGCTGAGCAGGGGGCAACAGCTGTGTTCGCTCCGTAAACACCCCCCCTCAGGGGCCCTGCTTCAGCGAGTTTTCGTAACCTTATATTAATGGGCTCCAGTCTTCCCTTAGAAGCCCGAACATCATTCCCCCTGGAAACCCCGGCAGTCTGATTATCAGTATGTCTGGTATCCAGATGCTGAGCTACCCCTTGAGGGCTCGCTAGCTGAAAAGCGGAGGGTCAGGTCTCCAAATCTTTAAACACCTCCCCCACATAGACTCCCCAAGAGGCCAATAAATGGGCCTGTTCCAATACCCTAAAAGCGAAAGAGGGACAACTAAAACAGACAGTCTGTGCATATACCCATATGAGGGCAAGACCTGAATGGAGTCAATTACCCCAAATGGGACCCACTCAAGTATAGTTTCCAGATGACAGGCAACGGCATTCTTGGTATTCCAAGGAGGGAGGTGGCCATAGGGCAAAGGGTAAATCCTAAAGGCCAACCCCCCCCCCAATATGGGAACCAGGGTAGTCCAACATAGACCCACACTCCTATTAGTCGGAGACCAAGGGCTCATCTTTTTACCCAGGGAGTTATCGGGACTACCTTGCTGAGGTGACACTACCAATGGCACCCTCTGAGGATTATTAGAATTCAAGATGCCACGTCCATTAGAAGATTCCCCAAGCGCCTCCCTTTCCCTGTTAATCAGACATTGCAGTACTGTAGTTAACAAACCCTGCTGCCCCTGAACCAACATAACCAAATCACTGATTTTACTCAGCAGCTGGTTAACCAATTCCCCCATCGTGGCACATTGCTTCTCAATTTGTTCGAGGCACAGACATTCCATGGGGGGTACCGGACTAGATGTAGCAGATAAATCAGAGTCGTGTGTGAATAAGGGGTCCAGACAACACAGTTTTGGATCACAATGCCCTGCCTTCAGTTGGGCCTAATCAAAACTTGGGGAAACATTAGGACCCCGGGTCGTAGCCAGTTCAATAGGAAAAATCAGCAAGCCCTCATTGGGAGCCTGGTTGTATGAATGAAATGAATAGTACCTATCCAGGCGCTGTTGCGATACTTGAGGCTGCTCCGCTGATGATGCCTCAGTGTGGCGAGCAGACCTCTTGGCAGCTCTTCTCCCACCCATTGCTATGCAATGGCCAACAAATACTACTGTTCTACCTCCCACCCGGCGCACCCCCACTATCAAGCAGCACAATCTAAAAAAACACTCAACAAAAGCACCCGATCATGGTTCCAACCCCCAAGTCCCCAATGGTCCCCGAAGGGCCCCAAAGGGCCATGCCCTTTGGCTGCGGCCCTTTGGCACACAGCCGCTGGCTCACGGCCTGCAGCGCAGCCGCAGATGGTGACCTTAAAAAGCCCCCAGGCAGCTCCCGGTGGCAAGCGGGGAGGGCGGGGGGGAGGGGACATCCAAGTTCAACTCCCCCACTCCCAGCACTCACGGTCCGTTCCTCCCACAGATGGAAAACAAATTCCCAGAGCAACAACGGGCGTGCAGAGCCAGCAGCCCCCGGGCAGCTTCCGGTGGCAAGCGGGGAGGGTGGGGGGGAGGGGACATCCGAGTTCAACTCCGCCACTCCCAGCACTCACGGTCCGTTCCTCCCACAGGTGGAAAACAAATTCCTGTAGCAACAACGGGAGTGCAGAGCTGGCCCAGCGGGAGCAGCAGCAGAAGCTACAGGTGGTAGGTATCGCTCCCTGCCCCTCTCTGAGGCTATAAGAATTATCAGCCCAGAACACTCTGGGTTGGCTATCTGCAGTTGGAAGTTTGGAGCCAGCCTGCTGCATTACCTTTCCTAGGACAGGTTTGTTAATTCTTTCTTTGCTATTCATATTGCTCTGCCTTTAGTTCTCTTACTACTTGCCCCTCATGTTCTGCATTTAATGTTCCTCTTGTTCCCTTCCTTCACATGCCTCTGTGCCCTTGCACAGTGTTGTTAATCCCTTTTCCTTCCCTTCACCTATTCTCTGCTCCCTGCATTCCATAGCCACAGGTTGCAATCCTCCCGAAAGTGCTTTTTTCTGTTTGTTTGCTGCTTTCCCCCTGTTCTGGATTTCCAGTACTTGTTCTTGTTTTCCTCTCTCCTCCTTTCTTTCTCAAAACTCTTTCTTACAAGCGTACCCTCTACATATTCCTTCTTTTCTCAGTCTGTATGGTGAGCTGCATTTCCTCAGGTCAGAGGGCTGGAGTTCCTTCCATTTAGAGGGCAGCTGAAAGGTCATCTCTCCCTCTTCTGTGACAGAAACTAAGGGCGCAATCCAACACTCATTGAAGTCAATGGCTAAACACACATTGACTTGTATAGAGCTGGACTGCGCCCTAAGTGCGCAGTACTTGGACCAGGAGGTAGTGGGGACTGGTTCTTGTCTTGTTTTAGCCAGAAACTCACTGGGTGATCTTGGCCCAGTCACATTCTCTCAGCCTAACCGACCTCACAGGGTTGTTGTGAGGATTAAAAGTTGTGTTACATTGTTGTATGTAAAGCGCTCTGAGTGCCATGGCAAGGGACCACTATATAAAAATAAAGATTATTACTAAGATTATCAGATCTGAGGAGTTATGAAGCACAGGAAGCTAAGGGTGATTTCAGACGTGCCGGGCCGCCCTTTGGCCCTGGCACGGAATTACCTTTTAATCCCCTCCAGAATCCGGCCGGCCTGTCAACAGACGTGCTGACTGATTCTGGAGGGGAATCTGGGGAGGGGGCGGGGCTGCGCGGTGCAACGTGCGGCCGCACAGCCCTGCCCCCCCCCGGCCCCCTGCCCTCCAGGAGATGGGCGGGCACAGTGGCCAATCCAGCTGCTGTGCCCGCCCGCCCCCTGGGGAACTGGCCATGGCCCGGAATTGGCGGCGGTACCATCTGCCGATTCCGGGCCGTGGGGCGGTAACAGATGTGACGTTACCACAGTCAATCACAGTGAATCCCCCCATGATTGACCATGGTAACGTCACATCTGTTAGGCTGAAAAGAGATTCCCGCCGGCTGTTCATCCCTGGCGGGAATCTCTTTGACCACACTTCCGGAGCTCCGGGTGGTCGGAGGGCCAGAAGCGTGGTCAAAGGGATTCCTGTCAGGGGTGAACATCTGGCGGGAATCTCTTTTCAGCCCAACAGATGTTACGCTGCCACAATCATCACAAGGGGATTCACCGTGATTGACCGTGGTGGCGTAACGTCTGAAATTACCCTAAAATGCAGAGCAGATGCTTAATATCTGCTGTCAAGGAGTTGAATACAGATATTGTACCCATTGATATCTGTAAGGTTGAAAGTTACCTAAACTGGGAATGAGTGTCCCATACATCCTACCAATAGCTTAGCAAAAGATTACAACACACTTACAGATGGATAGAAAAGCAAGACCTGCTTCTTTTATAGGACCTGAGTTTCCATTCATAGTGGTGATAACCAAGTTTTACTCCAATATAAACAAAAGCTACAATCTCATAAGATGGTAAGTCTGTGACAACCTCCCCATCTGTTCCTTGTTTTAGTTGTGTGAAAAGGATAGGTTACAGAATACATTGTGTGTAATTTTCAGTTCATCAAAAAATTTAACTTGGAAACCAAAGTTTAACAATTGTGCGTAATCCCTTCATACACATTTTATAGGGATTCATTCTACTGGTGGTCAACCTTAATTGCTGCAGGAACAAACAGAGGTGTTTTCCCCTTCATGGGATATATCCCCCACTGTCTGTCTGGTCAGGTAAATGCATTGCTGAAAAACAAAACCGCAGCAGCATAGTGAAGCCTGGAAGGAAATGTGGGAACGGTTAAAATGCTGGGATTACAAATTCCCACAATGAACAGGAGAGGCAGGAGAAGAGTTATGTGTGAATGTGAACATAGTGAACATAAGAGAAGCAGGTGCTTGGTCTTTGTCTGGAGGCAAAGCTATAGAACACAAGTTATGATGTACAGAAGCTGTCTGGTGAAGGAGAAATAAATGATTTTCAAAAGCAAGGGTGCTGAAAGTAAGTCGCAATCTATTTTATAGAACTACCCACCCACCCACACCCGCTAAACATTGAGGCCTGTGGCTTTGCTCTGATTCTGAAGGGTTACTGATGTTAAAATGTCCACTAGTTTGATAGATTAATTGGACCTAGACTGAATGGTAGGTCTGACAGCTGGAGATTATTACCTAGAAGGTGGAATATACGGTCCTTGAAATATTGAAGATGAAGTAGTTCAGTTATTGGACCAACATCTGTTGGTGGGAGTATGTGACCAACAGATGTCTCATACATCTGTTTCCCTTCTCTTGCCATTGTCAATGCCCCGTTTGGGCATACATCTGTTGCCCAAATGGGACGCTTTTCAGGAGTGTAAAAAGGTCAGTATAGACTGAGCAAATGCAGGATAGGTGCCTAAGGCACCAAAGCAGGCCCTGTAACATGCATTTTTCATAAGTGTTCCTTAAAATTGTGCATAAGTGGCAATGCTAGGCAGCAGTGACTTGGGAAGGTGTGGATGAGGGACAACATACCTGTCAGACATTAAAAAAACTATGTTAAAAGTCATTGATAGTGGTGGTTAAAGACTAAGACCCAACAGATGACAGTAACTGAAGATTGAGAACTATGCTAAATAAATAATGTGGATTGGGAGGAGTAGAAAACAAGTTTCCAGCAGAAAGGAACTGAGTATTTTCTTCCAGCAGTAGCTGGAAGAAACTTAAATGCACAACCACTCTCCATTATAAACATGGGAGTGCTGAAGCCCCGATTTTGAGGAAACCGCTTGAGCTACATTTCTGAAAAATTATCCATGGCTATAAGTTGTGAGGACCATCATATGCACAAAGTTTGAAGAAGTTCCATCAGGAAAATAAAATGTTATGACGGTTTAAAAATTAATTGCTTGTGGTCAAAATACAGACGTCCTCACGATTTTGAATCATCAATATCTCCTCCCCCTGGAGGAGTTGAGCTCCCAAACATCACAGGTGTGGAGCATGAGATCAAGAACAACTTCTTATGTAATAGGATAGTGATTGGTGCAGCCAAAACCAAGTTATTAATGATTAAAAAATCAGTTCTGCAGGCTCGCACATGCTCAGTTGAGGGCAAAAAACATTGCTTGGTTCTGCAGGCTCGCACATGCTCAGTTGAGGGCAAAAAACACAGCTCGGTTTTGCAGGCTCGCACATGCTCAGTTGAGCAGCTACTGACCTGAAAGGTACGTGACTCTACTTTTAAAAATCACGCAACTTTATGAGAAAGCAGCTCCAACACAAAGACTTTAATTTAAGCTCTAGTCAGTTTCATGTCAGTTACACAGCACCTCACTTCCCTGGCTCCTGGAGAAGGCAGAGGAGCAGAGCCAGGAAGCGGGGCGCTGTGTAACTGACATGAAACTGACTGGAGTGCAAAGTGTGTGTGATGGAGCTGCCTTCTGAAAGATACGTGATTTTTAATAGTAGGGTTTAAAATCTACTTTTAAAAAACGCGTATCTTTCAGAAGCCAGGTATTTTTCACGTATCTTTCAGAATCACGTATCTTTCAAAAGAAAGGTGGTTCTTTGCAGAATAGCTGCCCAGGTTTTTGCAAGAGGAGAACATGGTATTTTCTTAGGGCACTCTTTCTTTCCAGGGTGCACACAGTTGGTAGGAGGGAAGCGGAGGGGGGATCGCACACCTGGCCTGGGGGGTGGGACCGTCTCTTCCTCTCGGACACTGGAGCAAGTGAGAATAATGTAGCGACAGCAGCAGCAGCCCCCAGAAGGGGGGCATTATGCCTACAGGAAGAGTGGGGCAATTACCTTGCCTCCACAATATATTGCCCTAAGGGCAGAATACAGGAACCTGATTAACAACAAAAAGAGGGATTTCTGGGATGCCCAGTGGAGGTCACTCTTGCAGGCTGCAGATACAGGGGACGGTAGGGAGTTTTGGTGTCTGATCAATGCCTCCACTAGGGGTAAGCATAAAACGATTGTTTCGACGCTTCCACCATCTGTTTGGATGTCCCACTTTGAAGAGCTATACAATCTTCCCGGAGGGGGTGGGGATCAGCGGCAGGATGATTAGAATATTGGGGTTGCAGGGACTCCGTTCGGCCTGCGGTACAGGTGGAAGAGGTTGAGGCAGTGGTAGCTTCATTTCGAAACAACTGTGTCCCTGGACTGGACCTTATTCGGGATGAGTTCCTTAAGGAGTATAAATGATTTATTTAATTTATTTTAATTTATTTAAAATTTATATCCCGCCCCTCCTGCCCTTAGAGCAGCCCGGGGCGGCGAACAACATTCAATAAAAACAAAATACATTTTTTTTAAAAAAATAATTAAAAATACAATATGTGGGTAAACCCCCCCAACCCCTTCCCCTTGCCAAAAGCTTGATGGAACAGCCAGGTCTTACATACATGCCAAAACAGCAGGAGAGTGAGAGCCAACCGAGTCTCATCCGGGAGCGAATTCCACAGCACAGGGGCAGCCACCAAAAAAGATCTAACATCAGTGGCCACCCGCCTCACCCGGGGAACCTCCAAAAAGGCTCCCACAGACGATCTCAAGGGTCACACGGGCACATGGGGAGTGAAGTGGTCCCCCAGATAAGCAGGGGCCAGGCCGTGAAAGGCTTTAAAGGTTAAAACCAGCACCTTGAACCTGGCCCGGTACTTTATAGGCAGCCAGTGCAGAGCCCGGAGCACTGGTGTCATGCGCTCCCTGCGACCCACCCCCGTAAGGAGACGGGCCGCAGCATTCTGCACCAGCTGCAGCCTCCGGACCAGCTTCTCGGGCAGTCCCATGTAGAGCGCGTTGCAGTAATCCAGCCTCGAGGTGATGAAGGCATGGATGACAGTGGCGAGGTCGGAGTCTGAGATATGGCTGAAGCTGCCGGACAAGATG
>QEPC01007559.1:14153798-14165427 GCA_003113815.1 Sphenodon punctatus | reverse complement strand
GCACGCTGTGTCCATGGGTCCTCTCTCCCTCCCGGAAGTTGCTTTCATGCAACTTCCAGGAGAGAGAAGGAGGGGCCAGGCACAGCGCTGTGAGGAGGAAGAAGGAGGAGGAGGTGGGGCCTCACATAAGTGGGTGTTCTGGGGTGGGGTGGGGGGCCCCGTGGTGCCGTTTCTGCCTGCCAGTGTAGTGTGGCGCTGCGCCGACCAGAGTCCCCCCCCCTTTTAAAAAAAAAAAAGTGTTTTTAAAAATTGGTTTTTTTTAAAAAAAAAATTCTACACTCACACACCCCTGAACCGTGCCCCCCCCCAAGCACGGGGCCCTGGGAGGCTGCCCCTAGCCGCCCCGCTGTAAGGCTGGCCCGAAAGGGGTCTGTTGATATCATCAGTTGCCGAGTAGCCCCAAATCTCTGCAAACAGTATACGTGAACAGACCTTCATTGTAGGGCCACAGTTGTGGCCCTATAATTAAGGCGGTAAAAACTCTCATTGAACAGCGACTATGCTATTCAGTGGGAGTCAGTAGAGCAAAAACTTCCAGTTGGCGACCATTCTAGCTTTTCTCCAGCAATACGTATTCTGTGATTACAAACAATGAAGGGGAACCCAGGGGTGGGGTGGGGAGGATCCCCATCCCGCACCTGCTTCTGCCTGCTAGTAGTGCTGCAGTAGCAGCACACCTCTCTGACTGGGAGATAAAGCTGTTTGTTTACAAACTCCTCCTCCCCATGTGAGTGATCAGAAGGTTGTTGCCTTGTAAAAAAGGATCTTCGAGATGGCTCCCCACATTCTCACAAGTAGGTTGTGCTCACCATATTCAAATAATAGACCAAGTGATGGTCTCGAGCTCCTCTAGTATAAAAAACACTCTTCCCCCTCAGAATGACAGTTCCTTCCAACCCTTTCTAGGAATATAAGAAAATTCCATGCAGGGCTGGAAGTGCGGGTGTTGCGAGAATGTTATGAGCCATCTCAAAGAACCTTCTTTACAAGGCAGCAACCTTCTGTTCTTCTTAGAGTGGCTCCTCATGGTCTGTTTTTACACGTCTCCGCTGGGTGGTTGGTCCATGGGCGTAGTGCGCCCATGGCCGCACACATCCCCACTCACCCACCACTCATCTGCACCCATGGAGCAACCACCGTTTTCCCCGGTTGCTCCGTGTGTGGGGACAAGATGGGGGGCAAGTAGGGATGCATGTTAGGTGGGCGGGGGCGCATACCGCGTCATTTACACAGAGCTCCCCCACCCATGAACACACAGAAATCTGCATGTTCATGGGTGGGAGAGGCTGGTGTATACAGGGTCACATTCTCAAAACTGTCTTATTTGTACTATCTTAGGTAGGAATTTAGGATGTAAAGCAATATCTATTCTATCTTGGAAAATCTGCAAATATGGTTCTGAGATTATTATGACTGCTATTTCACTAACTCTTCTTTATCAATGAAGTTATTGCTAACATGAATACTGTCTTTAAACCCCCACCTCATAACCAGTTCATTTGCTCCCCCCATATAATTAATTCACGCTGCCCCAGGGGCGCAAATGAACTGGTTATGGGTGGGGGGGGGCAGTGTGATTTGAATACATGAGAAGTGGGGGATGCAAATGAACTGGTTATGGGGTGGGGGCAGCATGAATTGATTGTGGGGGCACAACTGAACTGGTTATATATATTAGTCTCTTTTCATTGCATAATACGCTTAATAGGCTGGCTGAATTTTGGGTGTCTTGTGTGTTTGATAGCAGCACCCCCAGGCCTGCCGACCCGAGTGGCACCGCCAGGCCCGCCGGCAGGCCCATCTTGACTTCTTGGCCAGGGGCCCATTGCACCCTAGCTACGCCCCGGTCTGGTGTGATCAATTTGAATGACAGTGTGAGGCGACAGCATGCGCGTGTAGTGTGTATGGATGAGCGTGTGTGTGATCAATTTGAATGAACGTGTGAGATGAGAGCATGTGTGTACTATATCTGAATGACTATGTGTGATCAGTTAGAATGAGTGTGTGAGAGCACGTGTGTGAGTGAGTGTGTGACCTCTTTTACATGAGACGCACTGATGCAGTGGCATGGGTGGGTGCATCTCATATGAAAGCAGTCGCTTGTGCGCTCCTGTATAACACCCACCTCCACCCATCACCCCTGCACAGAGAAACCTGTGAAAAAAGCCGGTTGCTTCATGTGGGGGATGGCCGAGTGCCTGTGTGCACCTGTCGGGGGGCCAGCTTATGCATTAACAAAACTATTAAGTTTCAAAAGAAGGAAAAATTACCTAGACAAAAAACATTCTGTTTAAGAAGCTTGTTAAGGCGGCATTATAAACTATACTCCAATGTTAACATGACGGTAAATTGTATGTTAAGGCAACTTTATTAAATATCAGATCAATGTTTACATTTTTCTTTTATTGTTAATAAAAAAAATTGTGACTTAACTGAAATTGAACAATACTTATACATGATGAGGAATGTATACAGTTTAGTCACAATACCACACATGCAGCTTAATTTCAGTTGTCATAATTTTTTTTTTATTAATGAAGAAAAATGTATAGATTGGTCTGATATTTAATAAAGTTGCCTTAACATACAATTTACTGTCATGTTAACATCTGAGTATAATTTCTAATGTCGCCTTAACAAGCTTCTTAAACAGAAGGTTTTTTGTCTAGGTAATATTAAATAATTTGATAGCAGCGACTTCAGAAGGCTGACCAAAAGAAAAGAAAAAAGCTAACTGCCCCAACTGTATCTTTAATAGGAGCACACAAGATTTCTTATTCTTCCTGCTTTATTTCCAAGTTCTGATCACAGCAATAAATATTTAGCTGCTTAAATTTCTATTTGATATTCCCTCAGGGGATCCTGGCCAGCCAACTCTATACCATGGCGTTAGAGCCCCACCTCAACCAGCTGGAGGCAGACTTTAACTTTTTTGGCGCATGCTCAGAAGGGATCTGACCCCTGCCGCTCCAGTTGATCATCTGTCTCTAAACCGACAGGATGCGGACTTCCATCCCCCTGTCCTAGGAAGGAGAAAACAGGCATGTTTCTTAATTTCAGAGACCCACCTGAATCGCAGTGCTGAAGAGTGCAGACGCTCCGTTCAGCAGAACACCCCCACCCCACCCCCACCGGAAGGGTTCAAGGTTTTTTTCCTGGGCTCCAGTTCCTGCTGGCTTGGAAACCCGGAAGAAGGGGCATAGCAGGGCACTGGGGTTCTCTGGACTGCTTCTTCCCCCACTGCACAGACACAGGTCCCCTCAAGAAGAGAGCCTATGCCACGTGGCAGCTGGGAAGCCAAAAGTGAACCTGGCGGTGACTCACATGGCAGCAGAAGAGGCCCAGGGGCAGGCGTAGGCCAACAGGGTGCATCCAGTGGCTGCAGGAGCCAGGAGCTGGCTGAGGTAACATCCATGGCGAGTGCAGGGAGTAGGCTCCAGGAGGAGCCGGGACAAGGAGATGCCGCAGAGCAGCGTGGAAACAGTCAGGTCCCCCCGTGGCGAGAGCCCCATTACTGACCCCCCACATGGAGGTCTTAAAAGAAATCCTCCTCTCCCTTAAGGATGCGAAGAGATCTAAACGCAAATGCTTTCCTGGGAAAGGGAAAGCGAAAAGAGACACCGCTTTAAAAGGGGGAACCAGGGCAGCCGGAAAAGGGAAGCATCCAGCACCCCAAAAGGTGCAAAAACAACAACAGTCTGTAGAATCTCCCAGAGCCCTGGCCCATTTGGGTATTAGAAGCTCAACCATCTCATAGCAACCTTAAGAATACATGTCCAGATTCACCGAGAGATGGATTGATCAGATACTGTGGTACCCCTGTGGCCCAGCCCAAGGAGAGACATTCATCTTCCTCAACCACTTCATCCTATCCACATATTATAGAGCAGAGTCCTCTTTACATGCCACTTGTGAAACACTTTATCTCCCCTTGAGGTGTGTGGTGGAGGGAGAGAGGCAGGCAGGAAAATCGCCTGCCCCCAAGCGAAACACTGAAACCACCTTGATAAGAAAGGCCAGTGGACCATATAGTCCAATATATCTGACACAGAAGCCTCTAGTGGCCAGGCTCCCATGACTCTTATCCATGCTACAAATAATTTCCACTTGGCTGCAGAGCAAAGCCCTAGTGGAGGCTCACCTGCTGGCTAGCAAGATTTTCCACACAGGTGTTGAGCAACCCTGCTTTTCCTGTGTCAACAGTGCAGCCACCAAGCCATCCGGTACAGGGAGGTTGTATTCAGGTGCCACAGCCACACCTCGTGCTGGGTTATTGATCCAGATCCCTCGGTAGAGGCCACCCAGGTACCATGTAGAGCTCCAGGTACCAATACTGCCTTGGCTGGTCTGGAGCCATCAGTATTGTGTCTTCTCCTGTACTCAATTTCCAGAGCATGCGGGGAAACAGACGAATGGGCAGGAAGGCATACAGGAAGCCTGCCGACCCAGGAGCTACCTGGACGTCTCCTTACCTGTCCCTGCTCTGGAGAAAAACCAAGGCACCTTCACATTGTGCTCAGAGGTCTGCCACTGGCATGCCTCATTTTTGTATCAGTTTCTGAAAAACCATGCACTTCAGAACCCAGTTGTGGGACAGCACCAGAGACCTGCTAAGACCATCTGCCTCCGAGTTGTCCTGGCCTGCCATATGTGTGGCCGTGGGAAATACCGTCATGGAATGACACCCATTCCAACAGCTTGCAAGCCTCCATTAGGTGAAAGGAGTGGCCCTCTTCCCCCGCCTGTTCAGGCAGAACATGGCTACCACATTGTGTAAATCAGAACAAAAGTGTCCGTGCGCCAGTTCAAAAGTCCCCCACCGCCACCTAGATGGCTCTCAGTTTTAGAATGTTTATATGTAAGAAGCCCCTTGGGGGACAAGATCCCGGTTATAGACATACCTGTGGAATGCGCCCCCCAGCCAAGTATGGAAGCATCCCTAGTAAATAGACAATTGGGATGGCAGCTGCTGGAATGGCACCCTGACACACGCTTCCTTGACCATGCACAGCTTCAGGCTGTCTAGGACTCCTTGAGGCACAGCTAATTGCAGTCCCTTATTTTGTAGTCCCTGTAGGAAGCAGTGGTCTATCCACCACTGTAGCAGGCACCACCTCAACCTAGCCAGGGGAGACATGAATGTTGTGGAATCCATGAGCCCCATTGGTTTAGAAAGTACAGGTTTCCCAAAACCCAAGAGCACCCAGCCCAAATGGCCCTGTATCTTAATCTGGGGTAAATGCTCATGCCCTCATAGCATCCAAGTGAGCCCCAATAAGCTTGACAACTTAGGCAGGGACCAAAAAAGACTTTTCATAATTAAGGAGGATCCCTAAGCCAGAGCAGAAGGCGCACACTTCCCTCATTTGGGCAAGTAAGCCTTCAGAAGATTTGGCCCTAAACAGCCAGTTATCCAAGTACAGGTATACAAAGAACCCCCTCTGCAAAAGGCCTTATTTTAAGACGCTGTCATTATGCAGTACTTGTAATGTCAAACATATCCTTTGTTGGACCTGACTCAATGCCCCCCTTTTCCAGCAATTCCTGGATTTCTACCCTCAAGGCTGCTGCTGCTACTGCTGCAGCTACATCCCCTGGGATCTTGGTACACACCAGATGGCCCCCTAGCAGGAGGCAAATGGAACAATAGTAATCAATCAGTGAGGGTGGGCAATACCCACCTATCTGTGGTGATGGCCCACGAGGCAGCTTCATATGGCTGCAACCTATCTCTAGAGGAAGGTACCCCATGGTCGACCTGCTGGGGTACAAGCCCAGCGCGAAAGGCACTTCTTGGTCGGATGGGCCCCTGTACGGGGGATGTCTGCTTCCCCTACTGAAAGTCCTGCAGGGTTCACAGGTAGCTCACTTGTGCCGGAGGAAAGAACGGGGGTAAATATGGTAGCAGTGGCACCTGGAAGGCTGGCCTGCTGTGTGGACACAGGTCACTGGAGCAGGGGGTCTCCCAAACACCTGGGATGAAGATGTGGCCGCTGCCACCTTCAGACTCATTGTCTTGGCCGTGCAACAGTCAGTATTTAGCTTTCTCAGCTCCTGATGGTCAGTGGCAAAAATTAGCCCGTTTGTCAGAAGGCAGTTTCTCCACCCCATATTGGACCTCGGGAGAGAGTCCAGAGGAGCGCAGCCAGGTGTTTTATGGGAGAGAGATATCTGCTGCCATCTCTCAGGCTCCCAAGGCCACCACATCATAGGACACCCTCGTCAGGTGCTGAGACAGCTCGGTGCCACCCCCACCCCCCAGCTGCTTCAAGCTGCTTCTTTATATAGCCCTCTGGTAGTACCAGCAATAGCTGGTAGCAGAGTCTTCTTACAACAGTGCCTTTTTCTGCACAGATCTAGCTCCAGGGAGTGTCCTCGGCCCAGAGGAGTGTGCACCAGTAACTGACTGTAGGATGGAGAGAGGCGCTCCCTTCCAGGCACAGTCTGTGTTCTCAGGCCCTGCCCAATGGCACCTCCCCTACCAAAAGGCATGAGCCAAAGCAGGAGAAAGTCAGGGCCACCGTCAACGATCC
This sequence comes from Sphenodon punctatus, assembly GCA_003113815.1. Classification (NCBI taxonomy): domain Eukaryota; kingdom Metazoa; phylum Chordata; class Lepidosauria; order Sphenodontia; family Sphenodontidae; genus Sphenodon; species Sphenodon punctatus. The sequence goes on along the minus strand of QEPC01007559.1, from coordinate 14,158,894 downwards.
TCCAATTCTAACAGTCCCAGGACCCGCTCCTGAGCAGACATTGCTCAGATGGAGATGCTCTGCCAGCTGGCAGGCTGTGTCCTTCACGGTGCAGGGTTTCAACCCCCAACAAACCAGACATGCTGCGTTATGCTCGGCCCCATTACAGGGTAGGCATAAGGTGTGGGTGCGAGTCTCTGCAGTGTCAAAAGCCTGTCACCGAAGCAATTCAACTGCTTCAGTGCTTACTACGGAGCCTTGCAATAGCAGGAAATGAACCGAAGGGGGATGGCTGAAGCAGGGTTATATATATGTGCAGGGAGTGATGTCAGGGCATAGGGAAAAATTAAAGAAAAAGTGCTTGTTATTATCCAAGTTGGGTGCTAGATCAGTCTGTCTGTCAGGTCTGTTGACGTTTTGGCGAGCCTGCAAGACCTGGCTGTTCACCCAGGCCTTCGGAGGGGAGGGTGGAAGGGTGGGTTTGAAGAGTTTTTATGTTGAGGGGGTTTGTATTTTTAAAACATTGTTTTAATTAATTTTATTGTGTGTTTTTATGCTGTAAGCTGCCCCGAGATGCCGTAGGCATGAGGGGGCGGCTAACAAATATTTATAAATAAATAAATAAATAAATAAAAAATAGATGGCACCAAATACCTATAGTGGTGAGAGGAGAATGAAGACTGACGGGTTCTCACACCTGCACGAACGGGCCATTAGAAAGTTGGGAGAGGGGACTTGCATACAAATCAGGCACGTCTTTGATCAGGTGTGAATGCCCCAAAGCAAGTGATTGAATAAACACTTTTATATGTGCCATTTACAAGGATTGACTAAACTGGATTTTGCAGCTTGGTCAATCACCTTTGTAAACACGCATAAAAGCTTCAATCACCCACCTTGGGGCATTCACGCGTGATCAAAGATGCACTCTATTTGTATGTGCTTACCATCTCCCAACCTACTAATGATCTGTTTGCACAGGTGTCAAAGCGGCCATAGACCTATGACCACCTAATTCTGGACTCCTGAAAAAGCTCCCTAGTTGTAAAGGTCTGATGCAAGGTCATGCGGTGTCTGACTTAAACATTACAATGGTTATTTATAAACTGCCAGGTAATTGCACAACAGAATTCAATTTACTGGAAAAGTTGCGTGAAGACACTAGAGGGGGAGGTGGGGAGGTGCTCAAAAAAACCATTGGTGGACATGGATTCCCTTGCCCGTTATTGGCCAGTCTCTAACCTTCCCTTTTTAGGGAAGGTTATTGAACGGGTTGTGGCTTAGTGACTTCAGGAGCATATGGACCGTATCAGTTTTCTGGACCCTTTGCAGTCCAGCTTTCGTCCGGGCTATGGCACTGATCCTGCGCTTGTTGCTTTGGTCGACAAACTCTGACGTGAATTGGAACAGGGTCATTTGACCCTGTTGATTCTGTTAGCTCTGCCAGCTGCTTTTGATACTGTTGACCATGGAGATATTGGTGACCTGCTTGCGGGACAGTGCCGGGGTGGGCAGGATTGTTCTTGAATGGTTCTGCTCTTCCCTGGCTGAAATAACTCAGTGAGTGGTACTTGGGGATCATTTTTCATCTCCCCGAGACCTCTTGTGTGCAGTCCTGCAAAGTTCTATTCTGTCCCCTCTCCTGTTCAACGTGTATACGCAGCCACTGGGCGAGGTTGTGAGAAAGTTTGGCATTTGGTGTCATCAATAGGCTGATGACACCCAACTCTACCTCTTCTTTTCATCCGACCCAGACCCAGTAGACGTGGTGCTCATTCAGTGTCTGGCAGCTGTGGGGGACTGGATGTGGGTGGGTCAACAGGCTGAATTCTGACCAGCTGGAGAGGATAGGGGGGAGCAAGGTGGGGTTAGCATCCCCCATCATTGATGGGGTTTTCCCCCTACGGGTGCCCCAAGTTCGCAGTCTGGGAGTGCCCCTCGATTCCCAGCTCTGTCTAGATGTCCAGGTGGCAGCTGTGGCGAGGAGTACATTTTGCCGGTTACATCAGTGCAGCGGCTTCGGCCGTATGTCTCAGACTCTGACCTGGACTATTTAACATGCTCTATGTGGGGCTACCCATGGTGACGGTTCGAAGACTGCAGCTGGTGCAGAATGTGACAGCCCATCTCCTAACGGGGATGGGTCACTTCACCAGTACTCTGTTCTCTGCCCTTGCTGCCAATAGTCTTCCGAGCCAGATTCAAGGTGTTGGTGTTTATCTATAAAGTCCTATACGGCCTAGGCTCCACCTATCTACGGGACTACCTCACTCCCCAGGTTCTGGATCGGCCCCTGCAGTTGAGCGGGAGCGCCTTTCTCGAACTCCCCTGGGTATCCAGGGGGGCGACTGTGGGGAGGGCGTTCTCAGTGGCTGCACCAAGGCTGTGGAACTTCCCCCCAGGTGGCGGCCCAAGTGACCCTGGACCTCTCCTTTCGACAACAATGCAAGACCTGGCTGTTTTGCCAGGAGTTTGGTGAGGGAAATGGGTGAAGGGGGAGGAGAGAGAGACTGGGTGATTAAGGAGTGTGCTCAGGAAGATGAGGATCTGTGCCATGGATTTGTCCCTTATCCTTGTGCGCATGCCTGTATCTTTGCTCCCTTGCTCTGAGCTCAGTCTTTCAGTGTTTGAGGGTAAGAACTGCATAAGATGGTCATATCCAAGAACAGGAAAGGGGCCACATTAAAAAAAGACTATCCACAGACCACATTCCACCTCTACTGTATAAATTCTGCCCTATAATGAAGGCACTATTTTAAAAAACCATGGTAAAAAATAAAGATGTTGAACTGGGACAAATAGGTTTGGATAGGCCCTCATGTTAGGCTACATTTCCCCAAGGAGAGACTGCAAACCTCATTATAACTAAGCAGAAAACACTACAGCAGTAAAGAAACATGGTCACACAGAAGGCAGCTAGTGTAGTAGGCATGGATATTGGATACTCTTACTTGTCTCTGCATTACTAATGCTGGAATACAAATTCAAGTTCTACGGCACTTAGTTCTAAACAGCGATGACTGAACTAAAACTGTTCATATCAACCAATTTTAAAATCAGATGAAAAATGTGCATTAAATGGATACTTTTAACTTTGTGATTGCAGTGTGCTGAAAGCATTACATGGGTTATGGCAGATGATTGAAAACTGTATGCATCATGACAGAGTTTATGGGGTGATAAACAAGACACTGCCCCCAGTAACTAACGATTCACCTGTCTGAATGGTGACCGCTAGATATTTGCCCCAGGGCCACCCTGGAGTCACTCCAGGCCAACGATGCACTGCGTTAGCCCTGGGACTGCAGAGCACGTAACTTGGGTTAACCTGGCCCAAACCAGGGCAACCACACAACTAGGTCTGATTTGTTAGGGTCCCACACCACCCTGGCTCCACTAGCATCAGAGGTGGGGGAAGTGCCCCCCTCTCGGATAACAGCCAGCTAGGAGACGGGAGCGCATAAGTCCCCAGAGGTATGATATATACTCCCCTCTCCCCATCAGCTGTTCACTGATGGGCACGCTAGCACAGGCTCCAATGAGAAGGGGAGTCACAGCCCGAGAAGATGCCTCCCCTAGGTGTAATGCTTGTTCTACCAGAGCCAGACTGGATTGTGCCCCTCTATGCTGATAGCCAGCTGGGAGAGTGGAATGCAGACACAGGAGGGTTGTATGCCATGTTTTGGCTGGATGTCCAGGCCTGGAGCTGGTGGCAGGGAGGGAAGTGAAGAACTATTCCCCAGGATTCAGTCACCTCTGTGACGAGGGGAATTACAGGATCCATGTGGCTCCTCCAGCAGGGCTGTGTGCTGCCTTTAATTCCCGCTCCGCTCCTATCCTACCAGGAAAGGAGTGGGATAGGATCACAGCCAAGGAAGAAGCTGTCCCTGGCTACGACCCCTCCCCCCCCCTTTCCCATCAGCACTAAGCCAGCGCTAGCCCACCCCTGAGCTGACAGCCAGAGAAGAAGAGGGAGATGAGTGTAAGCAGTTGCGCTGTCTCGGGACCACCTGACGGTCGGGGGGCATGCTGGCACGCTCGTTGTCTCCAGGCCACCCAGGGATAGCTGTGCTGGAGTGACTGCACAGCTGTCAGCCAGCATGGATGCGGAGGTGAGAGGGAGTGTGTTAGTGCTCTCTGTGGCAACTGGTACAAGCCCATGATCTGTGCAAGGGGGCTGCCCATTTGAAGGGCTCCCAATGCGGTCCTCACTGGTGGCTGCTGAGTGGGCATCCCAGCAGGTGGTTTTGGGGCACTCCCAGTTCACGTGTTTAACACTTAAGGTTTTTTTGTGATGCTCTCAGGTGCTGCTTTACCCATGACTGCTGCTATGGTAAGGCAGAGAATATAGGCTGTGCACCCAAGACCGAGGGCTACAAGTGGGAATGTGAAGACAAGGCTGTTACGTGTGGTGAGTATATTACTGGTGGTGTGTACATTTCCCCCCTTACAGCAGCTATTCAAGTCACTGCAAAAGATGCCCATGACTATGTGTTGGTGGCAGTCTCTTCTTGCTATTACTAAAAAAGAAAAAAAGTGGGAAATCCTGCAAATCATCATGTAATGCTACTTTGCACCCTACATTGTAACTGATGGTATCACATTAGAATCATAAATACAATCTATCCATCAGGAAAGCCAGCACTGCACACAATAGACTGAAAAATGCACGCTTTTAACTAGAGTCTTTTATAATTTACACCTTGCAGCAAATGCATCTCTCCCAGTAGCAATCATCAAGGTCATACTAAAGCACATTGTTCTCACTACGGTTTGCTTTAGTAATCAGTAGGGGCGGGAAACCGGTAAAATCCAGTATCCAATAATGCCGGTACAGGGCGTACCGGCATTATAGGATTCGACCCGGTAATCCGGTCCAGGGTACCGGATTCCGGGTACCGGATTTTTTTACATTGCAGCCATTTAAAAATGGCTGCAATGTAAAACTTAAAGCCCCAAGTTTAAAAAAAAAACAAACCCTCCCTGAGTCCAGGCTGCGCGGGTGGAAGGGGGGACACCCCCCACCCACCCTGCCCAGCCTGGATTTTTGTTTAAAAAGTAACAGACTGAGAGGCGAGCCCACCCCCCAGCACCAGCGGCCGCGGCGTCCCCGCAGC
>QEPC01007559.1:14123930-14152856 GCA_003113815.1 Sphenodon punctatus | reverse complement strand
GTCTCGGTGCCATAGCCGGGGCGGAACCCAGATTGCAAAGGGTCAAGGAGCCCGATGCTATCCAGATGAACCTGGAGCTGGAGCGCCACTGCCCGCTCAATAACCTTCCCTAAAAAGGGAAGGTTAGAGACAGGTCGGTAACTGGCGAGCGCATCTACATCCAACGATGGTTTCTTCAGCAGGGGGCGCACCACAGCCTCTTTAAGGCAGGGCGGCACCCTCCCCTGCCGAAAGGACGCATTCACTACCCTCGCCAGCACTGTCCCCAATGTCTCCCTGGAAGCTTTTATTAACCAGGGCGGGCACGGATCCAGTTCACAACACGTGGCCCTCACAGACCCCAGGACATCCACCGCATTGGCCTTTGAATTGTGTCACAGGGAAGGACTACTTCCCCCCCCCACCCCAAACAAAATTGTATATAAACTGTAAGCATGACCTAGCTGGTAATATTTCCATGTGTGGAAGTTTTGGTTAGCATTACTGGAAGTTCTGAGAGATATCCAACTATAGGTAGGCAATACTGTTTTTAGACTATCTTTCTTCTCAAAAGCCTGTCCTTGTCATGTTTCCTTATCTATTCCTCCTTAGAAAAGGCTTTTGTGGTTGCAGATATTCTAACCAATGATTCTTGTATGATATCCATGTCTTACCAATAACTTACAGCTGAAAATACACAGAATTTACTTTAAAAGCATGTATGTCATGTTAACATATGTTCAGCAACAATGACACGGGTATTACGTGCATTTCCAAACGTTGTTCAAGTTCTCACTGTAGGGTTTGCCATGTTGGTCCCAAATTTTCAGGCGGCAGCAGCTGCCTGAAGCTTAAATGCACAGCCACTCTCCATTATAAGCTGAAGCCCCAATTTTGAGGAAACCACTTGAGCTGAAAATGTATCCATGGCTATAAGTTGTGAGGACCATCATATGCACGAAGTTTGAAAAAGATCCATCAGGAAAACAAAATGTTAGGACTGTTTAAAAGTTAATTGCTTGTGGTCAAAATTCACAGCGCCCTCCCTATTTTGAATATCTCCTCCCCCTGGATGAGTTGAGCCCCCAAACTTCACAGGCTTGCACCATGAGATCAATAACTGCTTCTGAAATATGACAGTTATTGGTGTAGCCAAAACCAAGTTAATTATTTAAAAAATTGGTTCTGCAGGCTCGCACATGCTCAGTTGAGGGCAAAAAACACAGCTTGGTTCTGCAGGCTCACACATGCTCAGTTGAGGGCAAAAAACACAGCTTGGTTCTGCAGGCTCACACATGCTCAGTTGAGGGCAAAAAACACAGCTTGGTTCTGCAGGCTCGCACATGCTCAGTTGAGCAGCTGCTGACCTGGAAGGTATGTGACTCTACTTTTAAAAATCACGCAACTTTATGAGAAGGCAGCTCCAACACAAAGACTTTAATTTAAGCTCTAGTCAGTTTCATGTCAGTTACACAACGACCTGCTTCCCCAGCTCCTGGAGAAGGCAGAGGAGCAGAGCCAGGAAGCGGGGCGCTGTGTAACTGACATGAAACTGACTGGAGTGCAAAGTGTGTGTGATGGAGCTGCCTTCTGAAAGATACGTGATTTTTAATAGTAAGGTTTAAAATCTATTTTTTAAAATCGCGTATCTTTCAGAAGCCAGGTATCTTTCATGTATCTTTCAGAATCACGTAACTTTCAAAAGAAAGGTGGTTCTTTGCAGAATAGCTGCCCAGGTTTTTGCAAGAGGAGAACATGGTCTTTTCTTAGGGCACTCTTTCTTTCCAGAGTGCACACGGTTGGTAGGAGGGAAGCGGAGGGGGGATCGCACACCTGGGCTGAGGGGTGGGACCATCTCTTCCTCTCGGACACTGGAGCAAGTGAGAATAATGTAGCGACAGCAGCAGCAGCCCCCAGAAGGTAGGAATCAGAATGCCCAGCAAGGGCAGCAGCCGCCTGCCCCAGGCGGATTACGGATTGGGGGGGGCAGGATTAGTGCGGAGCCAGTTCGTGCCCAGCTTTTACCCCAAGGCCATTGCTTTTAACTGTCCGGGAGCGAGCGAGAGGAGAGAATGGGCCAGCGCCGTACCTGCTGTTTCCCCATTTTCGATCACCTGGATGGCAAGGGAGCATCCCCCTTCCCACCACCCCCCCGGCTTTGTTGCTGCTGCGCAGGTGAGGAGGTGAGTGCAGGGCTCGCATTGCGAGTCTCAGGCGGCCCCGCTTCCCCAGGACAGGACAGAATGCACTGGCAGAGACAACACATGGGACTCACGTGGGTTAAGCTCCTCTTTGCAAACAGGCTCAGGCACTGCTGCTTCCCCCCCGCCCCATCCACAGACGATTAATCCCTCCTGAAATGCACTGTAACTTTGGGTCGGTGCTCAAGGGGCAGGTAGGGGCTCCCCCGGGGACCACAGGCACTGGTGTTTAGGTCAATAGCTGAAAAAGAGAAAACCAAAGGGCCTCGGCGGGATCGCTGGTTTGGGCCGAGCCCACCTTTCTTAAAGGAGAGAGAAGCGGATTCACGGGGGTGGAGGGGGGGGATGGCGAATAATTCCAAAATGAAGTCCAGGCTCCTTGGGAACGTGATTTGCTGATGAAACTGACAGGGTTTCAAGTAGGTGTCAAAGCGTAACTTGAGGCAGCCACTCTTCTCTCTGTGTAACCTAGCAATGGACCCAGTTGTTGATGTGCCAAGTGCAATCTGATGGCCCCCCGCCCCCCACTTCCCCTGGTGGGAGATATCTCTCCGGAAGAGCGGCTTGGCCCTCCTTCAGCAGGGAACAGGCAGCGTAGAGCCAGCAGTGACCTCTTCCCAGCTGCCAGCCCAGGGAGGCATTTTCATATCCCCCCCATCTCTCTCACTCACTGTCTCTTACCTGCAACATTAAGCAATAGCTAAGGTGAGTGGGGAACTAGGTGGCAGAGAGTGAAGGGGGCATGGGGTGAAGGGGGAGCTGGGCAGCAGGCAGTGCAGGGTGCATATGGTGAGGGGGGAGCGGGCAGGCAGTGGCGGTCCATAGGAGAAACCTTTACCTTGTACAGAAGGTTCTTCGATATAGCACCAAACATTCTCACAACTCAGTTCTGGATGCTCACTGTTCAAATAGACCACATGATGGACTTGAGCTCCTCTAATATAAAAAGCACTGTCCCCTATAGAATGACCGTTCCTTCCAACCCTTTATAGAAATATAAGAAAAAAATTCCATGTGGAGGTGGAAGAGTGGGTGTTGAGAGACTATTCGGACCCATCTCAAAGAACCTTGTTTACAAGGTAGCAACCTTCTGTTCTTCTGAAAGTGGCATATGCTTTTTTTACATAGCTCTGCAGGCACACCAGTGCATAGCCCTTCCAACTAAAAATTCATAGCTACAGCCCTCCTCCCCCCCACCCCACGCAACATCCTCAGCCCCAATGTGACCTCCCAGCTCCCCAACCTGACCGCAACGCCCCCTTCTCCCACCCCCCATGCAACAGCCCCACTCCTGACCTAACCCCCCAACCACTGCATCTCTCACACATCCCATCCCATGCCCTGACCTGACCCAACCCGTTTCTCCCATCCCCACATAACTCCAACCCCCACTCCTACTTCCTCCCCGCCCTGAACTGACCCCCCNCTACCTGTCATCCCCCCACTGCCCCAAATTGATCCCCCATCCCCTTTACCTGCCTGTCACCTTGTCTCCATAACCCCAGCGCTGCCTCCTCTTCCTATCATCCCTAGTACTATTCAGTTGTTAAAATAATTCCACAATTCAAGTTGTGCAACTACTAATATATTAGTGTACTCATATCACAAAAAAACCTTGAAATTCACCAAAACAAAACTGGCTAGTTTAAAAAACCTTAAATGCACAAGTTTTTAAAACTAAAAACTTTCCTCTTTGAAAACATCACAATATCATTTTGACTATAGCTTAAGCTCCAAAAAACCATACAAATTACAATTTTAAAAAAATTCAACTCCATACATTACAAGACATAAATGCCAAAAAACATGGAAATTTCAGAATTTGATCAATTTAATATTTTATCCTCATCAACATAAATCTAATATATGTACTTAATTCCTTCCCATACATACTTTTATTTATTTTTATTCATTAAACTCACATTTTTTTCATTATTAAACTTTCATTTATCATCATTCGACAATGAACAATTTTTAGAGTGCATTAAATCTGTTCTTTATATGTATACAAGTTGTATACACTTCATACAATGAACGTAACAATGTGACTGTAGAGATTATAGAATTTGTTGTACAGAATGCAGTTATGTAGGAAGACTTATTGCATTCTTAAACTGTTCATTGTCAAATGATAAATTAAAGTTTAATTGATAAAAATGAATAAAAGTATGTATGGCAAGGAAGTACATTAGATTTGTTGATGAGGATAAAATATTAAATATTCATCAAATTCTGAAATAATGTCCATGTTTTTTGGCATTTATGTCTTGCAATGTATGGAATTGAATGTTTTCTTAATTGTAATTAATTTGTATGTTTTTTGGAGTTTAAGTTTTTTTTTAAAACTGGAAACACACTACCTTTTTGACTCTACTAGCTTAAATGCACAAGTTTTTTGTTTTGGTGAATACAGGCAATAGAGACAAAGTAGTAAAGTGATCTTTTTTTCACTTGCATATATTATTTATTATTATTTATTTTATTTTACAGATTTATATCCCGCCCCCTCCTGCAATGCAGCTCGGGGCGGCTAACAACAACAATAAAACATTAAAATTCATTTTAAATATAAATATAAATATAAAATACATCAATCATATAAAAACAGGGCTAGAACACACATAAATAAATGGGCGGGGGATTAAAATCACACACCCCCCTCCCTCCCTCCCGAAGGCCTGGGCAAACAGCCAGGTCTTACAGTTCCGCCGAAATGTCAAAAGGCTTGGGGCCAGGCGGGCTTCCTCCGGAAGGGAGTTCCACAGCCGCGGCCCTACCACCGAGAATGCTCGCTCCATCGTGGCCCGCCGCTTAACACGGGGGACCTCCAGGAGGGCACCCCCGGCAGACCGCAGGAGCCTTAGCCATAGCCATATAGAGAACCATAGCCAGAGGTAGAGTTCAGAACTAGGTTTAGTTACGTTTTCTTCAGCTAGGAAGAGGCAACAGCTCTTTGCTCCACCCCTCACAAGATGGATCTCAAAACAGATAAGAAATGTGCCTCAAAAATGTAGTTTTGTTATATACACAGAGCAAAGTTCAAGTAATTAATGGTAAAAGGCTTCCATCAGACAGATGGCAAAGGTTTAGAATGACATGTTGCCATACCTGGGCCAATTACATTATGGGATGCCATCAGGGCCAGACAGGAATTTTGCCCCCCCCTCCCCCAAGGCCCTTCTCAGGCTGCTTCCCCCAAGCCAAGCCATGCTGTGTGGTTACGGGTGGGGGAGCCCCATGTGCCCATAGTGAATACGGGTGCATGCACGTGCCCACCTAACACATTCCCACTCACCCCCCACATGGAGCAAATGGGGAAAACGGTGGTTGCTTGTGGGTGCGGGTGAGTGGGGGGGGTGCAGCTGTGTGCATGCCCCGCCCACACATACACACACACCCCACCTGGGGAAGCTGTGTAAAAAGGGCCTGTGAGGAATTGGTGGCCTGCTGCTGCTGCTGCAGAGCTACTAGCAGGCAGAGGCAAGTGAGGGACGGGGACCCAGGTAGCAGGCTTCAGCTGCGGGGAGCAGCCTCCAGCAGTGCAGGGAGAAAAGGAAAAAAAAAAAAAGAGTGGGGTGGTGCCAACATCAGGCTTGCCGCCCAAGGCCCAGGGGGCCTGCCCCTAAGTCCGGGCCTAGATGCCATACATGGTAAAAAGTGAGGTATTACATTACCCAAACCTTGATCCACTTATTTCTAATCTGTAGTCACTGTACCTACAGCATAGCTAGTTAGCCATTCACTTCTGTAATTCTTTTGAACTGTAAAGCAGCTCCTGTTCTCATCTTAAAACCTGAGTTTGCGATGGCCTCTGCATGAATATTTTGCATACTTGCATAGTCCTAATAGGTTTTGGCCCTTTAAAAACCTGCTTCCTTTTAAACTTAATTCTTAAATTCAGTTGTTCTCAAGGACTTTTGTAAAATGTGTCCATGGAAATGTATCTTGAAAGTAAAACGCACCATGCCTGCTTGTAGTTCAACATCATCACTATAACCCAGTCATGAAACATACTTGTGAAGTTCTCTTATGATGGAGTTTCTCCTCACGATGCACCTTTTTCAGTTAGAACTGTGCAGGCAGTTAAGCAAACTCGCTTTAAGTATTAGCTGGAATAGGTTTAAAGAGCAACTTCAGTTTACAACCTCAATTTAACCATATCCCACAGGCTGTCATCTATGGGACTAGCTTTGCGTAGTTCAGGGACAAGCTGAAGGCCCTTTTTCTGGGCTCAGAATGGAACTCTGTTGATTTAGACAGTCAAAAGGCAAGTGCAATGTAAATCAGGTCCTTAGATACAGTAGATTTATGCTCTGAAGCTGGTACATACAAAATACTTGGTCAGATTTCAGGGTCAAGGAAGAATTCAGAATTGTTGAAGGTAACACTGTCAAAATAGCATGTTAGAGCATAGCAGTAACAACTTTCAAAGAACATATTGCAATACCAAGTAGAAAATCTAGTTTCCGTTGGAAAGGTTTATTTGTAACATCAATGTAGCTTTAAGTATTACTAGCAAATTGTATGAAGGCAAAACTAAAGAAACGCACCCCTTTGCATTTCTCATTTTTTTAAAAAGTGTCTCCGGTGTATCTTTTAAAGAAGTCAGAGGCCACATTGCACACAGAACCAATGGTGGACACAGAAGTCCTGTTCTTACTCCTGTCTGAAGTTAAAATCTTTGCAATTTAACAGCACGAGAGCAAAAGGCTGAAAAGGTGCACCTGAACACTTTCCCCTCCTTCCCCACCATCTGCTAGTACGTAACAGAGAAGTCTTCCAATCAAGTACATTACATATTCCATTTGAATTACTGGAGATGAGTCAACTGAATTTGTTTTAATTTGCACAGGCATTGATGCACTGAAGTTGCTTCAACTATTTGCTGTTTTTAATTCTCTTTTCCAGAATCGTTAGAAGACAAGTGCCAAAAAATCTCATGTGAATGTGACCGCGATGCTGTCGAGTGCTTGGCTAATGCCCCTTACGAACCAAAGTACATATTTTGGCCAGACTTTGTGTGTGGACAAACGAAACCACAATGTGAAAAAGATTAAAGGCAGAAGGATGCTAGGCTATTCTTTATACAAATTGAAAATGTACAATTTGTTACAATAATAATCTGGTATCGATAAGAGTACGAGTGATTTCTCCCCAGATAGGAAAGGAACACATGAACTAAAAGTGTTTAATCATTCTTGCATTATGAAAAAAAACTTCAACAGCCGTTGCTGGTTGAATAGGATTTATAAGAACAAACTCTCATACAAATGTGAGTTTTCTAGTTAACTCTGCTTACCTTCAAACACCACAACCAGAACCATGACGGGTAACGTTGCCTATAGCCGTGGTTCTTAACCTTTTTGTGGACAGGACCCACCAAAACTTTTTTTTTTTTTTTTTTTAAAAAGTTCAGGACCAGGAGTAACTGGGTGGCAGTGGGTCCAATCCTGGCAGCAGTGGGAAATCTACACAAGGCAACTGGAAGCAGCAGGTGGCAGGAGCTGCAGTGAGCCACCCCCCTTTCTCCCTATTCTGCTCCCAGCAGGTCAGGTGGCCAAAACAAGAAGTGATGACACACACCATGACACATGGGTTCCACAGGACCTAGGAAGCACCACCACCATTGCCTTCCCAGGATCCACCCAAAACCCTCCTAGGACCTGACCAGCTGGTTGAGAAACACTGGCCTACAAGAGCAACTTCACTATGCCTTTCCCTGAAGAGTACCCCTTTTCCTTCATTTATGTGGCTACTTGCCACATACAACTTACGCGGGTTTAAGAACAGGGGAAGAAGAGTGCACTCAGCGCTACAGAGCTATTAGCTAGGGTTATCAGCAGCACTTTCGGTAATCAAGAGCCAGCCTTTTAGAAACCCAATTTGATGCAGTTGTAAGTTTGCACGTCAATCTACACTTTGATTCACACACTTGTACAATTTCATTCATTTTTGAATAGATTTATTTAACTATTTTTCTACCCCACCCCCTCCTGCTCACAGAGCAGCTTGGGGCAGCTTACAAAATGAATACACACACAAAACATGATAAAACAAATGATAAAACAAAAAGGGCAGAATTCCCCCTCCCCATCCCACCCTACTCATCTCCCTCTCCAAAGGCCCTGCAGAACAGCCAGGTCTTACACAGTCTACGGAAAGAGGGGAGGTCTGGAGCCAGGCGGGCCTCTATCGGAAGGGAGTTCCACAGCCTGGGAGCGGCCGCTGAGAATGCCTTCCCCATCACCACCACCCGGGGACTTGAGTTGGGTGTCCCCGGCCAACCGCAGGGGCCGCAATGCAATCCGGGGCCTGAGACGGTCCTGTAGTTAAGCCGGGCCCAGGCTGTTTAGGGCTTTATATGTCATTACCAGCACCTTGAATTGGGCCTGGAAGATAGTAGGCAGCCAGTGCAGAGAACGGAGCATTGGTGTAATGTGTTTGCGGCGACCCGTCCCATTCTGCACCAGCTGCAACCTCTGGACCATTCCTAAGGGCAGTCCCACTTAGAGTGCATTACAGTAGTCTAGTATAGAGGTAATAAAGGCATGGATGATGGTGGCCAGATCCAAGTCTGAAACAGGGCTGCAGCCGTTGTACCAAATGTAACTGGCGAATGCTCCCCTAGACATAGCCTCCACCTGGAGATCCAGGCAGAGCTGAGTTGAGGAAAAACCCCAGACTACAGACCTGTGTGGCCATATGGGGGCCACCACCACCCCGCCCTACCCAGCATCACCACCTCCATCTTGTTGGGATTCAGCTTCCAACTGCTCGCCCTCATCCAGTCCCCCACAGCTGCTATGCACCGGATGAGCAGAGACTGCTGGGTCTGGGTCTGCAGAGAGAGAGAGGTAGAGTTGTGCGTCATTGGTGTACTGATGACAATGCATGCCGAACCCTCTCACAGCCTCGCCCAAAGGCTTCATATACATTTTGAACAGGAGCTCCACACGTGAGGTCCCGGGGAGATGAAGTACATTCCCAGAGAACCACACGCTGAGTTCTCCTGGCCAGGAACGAGCAAAACCATTCATGAACAATTTCGCCCACCCTGGGCCGGTCCCTCAGCCGAGCCACCAACATCTTGTGGTCATCATTATCAAATGCAGCCAACAGATCTAACAGAATTAAAATAGAAGATCCGCCCCAGTCTAATTCACAGCACAAGTAATCAACCAGTCACAAGCACAGTCTCCAAGCTGAACCCAGGACGAAAGCCAGACTGCAAGGGATCAAGAAAACTGACCCGATCTAGATGCCCCCGAAGCTTTTGAGCCACCACCTGTTCAATAACCTTCCCTAAAAAGGGAAAGTTAGAGACTGCCTGATAGCTGGCCAGTTAGTCTTCATGTAGTAGTAAGTTTATTTATGGCCATAGGCCAAAAATCAATACAACAACATAAAATAGAAACAACTCAATGTGATAAACATATCAATGCAACATAGGCAATAAAGATCTTAGTTTTCTAGTACAACAAATTTACATTTGATTTAAAAGAAAAGAAAAACACCTTGTCATTGCATCCACAATAGACAGGCCATGAATAGACCTTGCAGCCTTTCACTAAACAACAATAATGCCTTGCTCTTTCCGGGGCTTACTTCGGCAGAGCTTGACCTGATTGGAATTTTTCACAGGGTGAATGAATTAACAAATCCTAATAAAACAAATAAAAATCAGAATAAACCATAATGAATCATAACAAATCATAATAAAGATCAAGCATAAATAAATCCGAACTAAGTGTGACAGACTAAACAATCCAGAAAATGCAATGTCACCCCCTAGAGTATTTATGTTGTTCTTCCAACAAGCCAAAGCAAAAGCCATATTTGCTATGCTCCTTCCAATATTTTTTGTTGGGATTAGCAAGAATGTAGGCAATTTTCAAATTAATATCCCAATGGGTTTTCTCTTTCAGAATAGGATCCAAATATTTCCCCTCTTATACCTTCTGTTAATGGACACTCAAATAGGGAGCATACCAGATCTTCCACTTTGGACTGACCACAAGAGCAATATCCTTCATTGTAGGGCACCTGTTTTAATCTCCCATCTAACACAGCAGAGGGCATCAATGGAAACCTTACTAGTCAGTGCCCTGCGGATGGGGAAGTTTGTCAAAGTACCAGATATTGTTCCAAGTGGTACAAGATCTTAAATCTACCATAAAAAGGGGCTATTTTATTAGCAGAAGCAGCAGCCAAATCGTTCTGGATGTAAACATCCTGCATGCAGGTTTCCATCTTGTCTCCGGCTCTGTTTATAAGTAAAGCCCTCTAAGAAAGGAATAGATAATCCAATCACTGAACATAAAGTGGACAAACCCTGATGCCAGGGAGATCCAAATCCCTCATTAAGTTTTTCTTGCCAAGAGTTTTGGAAGTCTGTTGTCCTGCATTTTTATAAGACGTAACATGTAACAAAAGAAGTTCAAACGAGCTCACATTTCAACTGTGTCACTGTTTCCAGTCTTAACGTATGTATTGGTGTACATAATGGAAAACCCAGAATTGTGCAGAGAAACCTATTTTGAAGCCGCTCCTCCAGCCCATTCTACCTAAAACCCCAAATCTCCACCCATACAATGGCTATGGGGGAGTCTCCATTGTGTGATTACAGCACTTCATGTCTTGACCATGGGCCAGTCATGGATCCAGATGTGCCAAGGAAAAATAGCTTGCCCATATGTACTTCAGGCTGTCCAGCAACCCTGGTATTCAGTTAGGTCTCGGGGCTGCAGCAGCACATCTGTGGCTCCTGCAAGTCTGTTTCATAGGGGAAAATAGGGTGGGTATTTCTGAAACTTTATAGAGTTCCATCTTCTCAGAGACATACCGCCTTATTTACTTACTGAATTTGCCACCCCCTCCTGAAGCTTGGGGTGGCTCACAACATATAAAATCAATCATCATAAAATTAAAATCACATAAGACATTAAAAACCACCCATGGCAGAGAATATAAATTCCCCACCCTTACCCAACCCCCCACCCACCCCCATCCCCTCACCAAAGGCCTGGTGGAACAGCCAGGCCTTACATGGTCTTCTGAAAGATGGCAGATCCAGGGATGAGCAGGCCTCCAACAGGAGGGCATTCCACAGTCTTAGGTGCAGCCACCAAGAACGCCCTCCTCATCGTGGAAACCTGGGGCACCTCAATGAGGGCACCCCCAGCCGGCCACAGGAGTCGATCCAGAACCCGGAGGGTGAGGCAATCCTGCAGGTAAGTGGCACCCAGGCAATTTAAGGCTTGAAAAGGTAAAAATCAAATACCTTGAATCAGGCCCAGAAGACTATCAGCAGCCAGTGCAGCAAACGGAGCACTGGTATAACGTGCTCATGACGACTCGTCCCCCTAAGGAGACGAGCCACCGCATTCTGCACCAGCTGTGGTCTCCAGACCGTCACCAGGGGTAGCCCCATGTACAGCACGTTACAGTAGTCCAGTCCTGAGGTAATAAAAGCATGGATGATTGTGGCGAGGTCAGCATCTGAGAAGTATGACTTCAGCTGTCGCACCAGATGTAATTGGTGGAATGTGCCCTTTGCCACAGCTGCCACCTGGGCATCCAGGCGAAGCTGGGGGTCCAAGAGCACCCCCAGACTATGGACCGGAGATACCACCACTCCAACTTTTCCCACAAGCATCACCTCCATCTCGTCGGGATTCTGTTTCAGACAGCTTGCCCACATCCAGTGCCTGCTGGGCCTGGGTCAGCTGAAAAAAAGAGAACCCTCCGACGACCTCCTTCAAAGGCTGCATGTACACATTGAACAGGAGAAGGGCTACGATGGAACCGTGCGGGACTCCAAACGTGAGGTCCTAGGGAAAAGACTACCCAGCACTGCACGTTAAGTTCTCCCGGCCAGGCAAGAGAGGAACTACTCAAGAATGGTGCCGCCCACTCTGGCTCGGTCCTGCAACTGAGCTACCAACAACTTGTGATCAACGGTATCAAATGCAGCTGAGAAATCTAATAGGATCAACAGGGTTGAATGACCCTGGTCGAACTCATGGGAGAGGTCATCAACAAAGGCCACAAGTGCAGTCTCAATGTCATAAGCTGGACGAAAGCCAGACTGCGAGGGGTCCAGAAAACCAATCCGGTCCAGATGCTCTTGAAGCTGACGAGCCACTACCCGCTCAAAAACCTTCCCTTTAGGGAAGGTTAGAGACTAGCCAATAGCTGGCCAGGAAGTCAACGTCAAGTGATGATTTTTTGAGCAGAGGCCACACCACCACCTCAAGGCAGTCTGGCACTCTGCCTTCCCTAAGGGAGGTGTTGACTATCCAAGCCAGCAACGGTCTCAATGTCTCCCAGCTAGCCTTGACCAGCCAGAATGGACATGGGTCCAGTTCACGAGTGGTCCAAACAGCCCCAAGAACATCCCCTGCATCAGACTCCTTATGGTGCTGACTCCTTGATATGCACAGTGAGGCAGAGTGTAGGAGTTTTCAGGCAAGCAGCTATCATACCAAGTAGCCTTATTAATCGAGATCGACTCCAGGAAATGCACGTAACCTTAGCGACAGGTCAGAACATTCTGTAGCACATGGACCGCTAAAAGCTTGAGCTGCACACACACTCCCACCCCACACCTGCTGCTTTGACACCAATTCTACCAAACACACATGCTCATTTGTCAGCAATATTAAACTAAGTTACATGGCTCACAGGAGTGGAAACCACATCAATTTATTAGGTGCTGTGCTATGACTGGTTTTGGTTTCTTCTTAGAACAAGATCAACACAGTAGGTCCATAAATAAATTTTCTTCATAATGGATCCTTAATTGCCACCTTTTCCATTCAAGAAGATTTCATGTCTTCTACTGCTATCAGCATTAACTAGCTTTTAATTAGAAATCTAGCAATCACTAGTAAGAGTGATTAAAAACTAGCAATTAACATTCAACAGTCTGCCAACCAAAATTTAAAGTTTGTGCTTCCTGCAAGTTTGAAGCAATGACAAGAGCTTAGAAAAAAATCTTTAATTGTATCATTTTAAAAAATGTTCATAAGCAAATCTGAAGTTTATATTAATAGTATAATACAAAAGAAAAGTCACCAAGATGCCATTCATAGGGACAAAGCGTTTAAAACAAAAGTTAATCTTGGGTTCACCTGAACACCATACATTTAACCAACGGCAATCTGGTTGTGTTTTATACAAAATAATCACTTTTACAGGTCAGTATTTACAGAAAGGCCTTTTAGCAAAAGATACAATAAAAATTACATCAGGTCAGTGTAGAAAGTAATACTTTTAGAAGTTATCTGAATTTTCTTTTTGACGTTAATAAATCTGATTTTTGAGGTGAAGTCCTGGGTCAGCTTTAAGGATAAAAGTTAGTGGGCCTGGGAATGGTAAGTTTTAATCATGTTAAGTTTTAATGGTAATCAATGGTAAGTTTTAATGGTAATGTTTCCCAATTAAAATAATTTGGGATCAATGAAAATCTTTTAACTGTTCTAAAGCTGGAAGAGAAAGGGTTTTAAAATAAGCAGTCTTGGCAAAAATTGTTAAGTTCAAAAGTTTCACTGCACCATCCCGGTGTTGCAAAATAATGTCAAAGGCGGCATTCTTTTCAGCATCAAACCTACATGGTTCTTGGGTGGCTGTCTCTAGTGAGCTCACCATATTACACAACCGGGGGGAGGAGAAGAATATTAAAAACACACACAGAATTCATTTCAGCCATTTATAAAGTATTGAACATAGAATCCAGTCTAGCATCTGGGCCATAGAAAAACAGATTGCAAAATACTGAAAACTGCATGGGCCAGGTTTGATTTGAAAATTAGCCCAAGAATGAATGGCATGAATGTAAGAAGTTCACAAGACCCATCTGTGAGTATGGCACCCTCTCCCCACCCCAACGAAGTGAGAAGGCCTACCTTCAGTTTTTAATTACACTGGTGCTGAAAACAACTTACCTTAAGGCAAATAGTTTTAATAAAAATCAGTACCGTTATCACCATACAAGAAGGGAAGTGGTTTTCATTTCAGATGTCTGAACTTGGACGCCAGGATGGCTTTGGCATTCACTTCTCGGGAAGGATTCAATAATGTCAGTCATTGCACTTGTGTTTCCAGACGCCGGACTTCTTTCACCACAAGATCAATATTTATAATTGGGTTAAAGTATAAAGCCCAGTAAAACAGACAGTTGCAGACAAACTGAGGAATAACAGGCCAAAATATGGCAACAAAGAGTCCCTGGGTTGACACTTTCCAGAAATGACTCCACATTCGGTGAGGAATAGTCCTGAGGAAAGAGTGCAAATGAATCATCTTACTCTCAAGCGTTAAACACACTTCAGCTTATATCCAATTAGACAGACTTACAGATATTGACATCTGAACTACAGCACACTCCACAATCCAGCCACCGTATAGACAAACGTAACCGGTTCATGATGTAGGGATGGACTCCTCGTGTTTGGTAACCTAGGGCGAACCAAACTATAGCAAAAGGCTTGGGCCTGCCTAAGCAAAAGGGGACCATTTACTAGAAAACAAAATATGTTTCCAGATGGTCAGCAACAAATATTAAGAGCAATAAAGCCTCTTCATATGGTTGTAACAGCTGGGAAAGCAAGAACTGTTAGTGAATATTCATAAAGGGACTCTTCCCCAGCCATGATGGAGCCAAGAGAAGCCATATTGATACATTGGTGCTATGGGTTAGGGTAGGTACCCATTTGTTTGAAGATTAAAACACAAACTAACGAACACTGTACTTCACAATAAGGCACTTCGTAAAGCTGTGAAAACTCGCGTGTCTTAAAATATGCAAATGAGCTTTCCTCATTAGGCAGCATTGGGGTCTCAAACCTTATAAATGTACCTGGGGTGTCACCTGGACCATAGTTAGCAGTCAGGTCTCCCAGTGTTGGAGTTTGATTGCAACCTGTTCTAACTCTGGTAAATAAGCTTACTTTTATTCGGGCATTCAACCTTGTGTCTAGCTCTCCGTGTCTGACCACTTGAGGGCTGGCTATCAGGCCAAACTACAGGGGTTTTCCCCAACACATGACTTGCTAACAACCAAATAAAATTATATCTGCCAAGCCCGAAGAATTCAGTAATGTACCACAGCTTATAGTCACTCCCTCCACTTTAATAATAAAGTGCAATAATAAAGTTCTGCAATAAAACTTTTATGCTCACAGCAGTCGACAGTTGGAAAGGACAATGAAATTAAAAGCACACATACATTAGATCAACATCCACTACTACAGTTGTCAGATAGGCCACTAAAGTTTTTACTAAGAACAAGCTGCAGTTAATGAAATACATTACACTTCAAACCAGCATGCATGCGAGATATCGCTGGTCTAGCAACACCTACGGTCTAGCAGTATTTGGAGCTGGACAAGGGGTTTTCAGATGAGCAAGCCCAGGAGGGAGGGGGAGGGATGGTCCATGGCTGAGCGCACACACATGTACTGCATGGGGAGCAAACCAAAGTAGCAGCTCCCAGTGTCTCCCCTGTGGCCGCAGAGGCACACGCCACACATTTGGCCTGCCTCACACAGTGCATTTTGCATTTCCTGACAGTGCTACGCGAGTGGTTGAGAACGGGCTCTGTGGCTCACGAGTGCGCACATACCCCCGCTCCACCTTCGATGGGCTGTCCAATCCGTGGCTCATTGGTGGCCATGCAGGGTAGCATTTCGTCTGAAAATACCCAAGGACACTGCAGGGAAATAGCCTTTAAGCCAAGGCTGCTGCTTGCAGATGTTTCTTACAGTCAAGTATCATGGAAAGGAGGAAAGGGTTCAATTGCAAGTGGTGGGCCCTAGCGACTGCCTACCAGCCACCTGGGGTCATCAAGAATTCTGGTATTGCCAGACACAAACATTCATAAGTCAAGCCTCTAAAAATAAGATCAAATAGAATTTGGACTTTTTAAAATTAGCCTTCAGGTCACATCACAGTCACGTGTTCAAATTTCTCTTTGAAACAGAGATAGATTACTTTTTAACCCAAGAGCCAGCGTAGCATAGTGGATCAAGTATTGACTTGGACCTGGGAGGCCAGGGTTCAAGTCTTGTTTTAGTTAGGAATTAACTGGGGGCTCTTGGGCAAGTCACTGTCTCTCAGCATCAGTTCCCCATCTGTGAAGTGGGATCAACAGTGATGTACCTCACAGGGCTGTTGTGAGGTTATACTAGATAAGGACTGTCAAAGCATTTTGAATGCTTAGAGTGCTATATACACAGGAAATAAAAAGTAATTTCTCAGACTACCTAGAATTCTTGGGCCAAATAAAATTGCCTCTGGCCACATGCTGCACAGCCTTGATCTAGATAAGCTTAATCCTCACCAGAAATAACACTGAAAATCTATGAGTGAACACCGACAATTGTTTGGTTCCAATACAATACATTTTACTGATACGAATGATGTAGGGATGTTCTGGTAGCAGCACAGGTTAAGAATATGGAAGACAAACTATGACAGTAGTGGACAAATCTCTTGCCCCATCCCTAGACTGTGTAGAATGTGTGTTTAGCATCTTAAGTCAAGACTTCATAAAATGATAAAAAAGTTTAAACAATGCTTGTGTTGTCATTTTGAGATGGCTACAGCTAAAAGTGATAATCAAGGAGCCAAGCACATTCACCTTTGGCCAGACAGCCTTCATGTTTTAAAGACCGGGGGGGGAGAGGATATTACACAAAACGTCCAACACACAACTTACTTCAGTTCCCTTCTTGACCACAGCCTCCAAAAGGAAAATAACTCCAGAACAGAGAGCAACATGGCATTAACAATGATAAATCGGGAGGTCCAGTAGTGTACCTCCAGCCAATCCCAAGCAAACTCAGCAATTAACTGATATGGCAAAAATGAGTATTTCACAAGGAATTCTTTCCACTGTTTCCAAGTAGGATCCTTCAGGTCCTGATGGAAAAAAAAAATTGTTGCAAGTAAGTCTGATAATAGACAAAGACAACATTACATCTATATAGTGCAACTATTTACTTTTCATTGATTTCATCTTTCATTAATTATCTTCTCAGCATTACATAGCATTAATTTATTGGAAAGGAATCATCACAGAAGTTTGAGATGAGGATGTACTCACACAAGGTAGAGTCACAATCAAACACAGAGTGAAGGGTCCTTTCTATAAGTAGATGGCACTGAAAGATTTCTCTCAAATTCAAGACTTCCAGATTGAAGTCTTTTTACAATAGAACAGTTGCAACGTATTAGCAACTGAAGGACAGAAAAGGGAAAGCCTACCATGGTGTTCAGTTAAAGACCAACCCAGGTGTTTTTTGGGGTGGAGTGGGGATGTTTGCCTTTTTTTTAAAAAACCACATAGGAACACACTGATTTTAATGCATTCAGATTTCATTGACAAATCAGAAGAGACCTCCCCTACCCCTCATGTATCAACTGAGATGGGTACAGCCTTCCCCTCCCACACATACTTTTTGGCAAAAAGAGCAGCTTTCATTTTCAGCTCTCAGGAACTAGGCTATAGACTGCACACACACAATTTGCTCTTTAATTCAGACTGGCATGTGGACACACAAAACACATTGTCATTTCCCATTATGCAATATGTTCCAAGAGATTACATACAGACATGTACGAAACTCACACCACACTATAATAAGTAGGGCCATGCTGAGTCTTTGGGGAAGGGTGAGGTATAATTGTAAATAAATAAGGAAGGGATAAATAAGGAAGGGTCAATATCTAGGTTGCTGTAATGCTGCCCCCTTGTGGACTTGCATTACAATTCAATTTTTAACAGGTTCTGCAGGAAACCTTTATGCAATTCTGCCTGTTCAGTAGAAAGATTTTGCTAAAACGTAAGGTAATAAAATAAATAACCAGACAGGCAGAAATGTAGCCGATTTCAAGCCTGAAGAGTGTAATCCACCAATGTTATAAGCAGTTAAAAACAAGAAGTATGCAACAACCTTAATATCCAGAATACTATGCAAGAATTATTTTTGAAGGATGGCTTTTATTGTTGAACCATTTATCATGCATCTTTGAGCAATTATTTTTAGTTTCACCAAAATGTTTTGATAATCTGTTAGTACAGATATATATTTAACACTTACTAGTAGTTTTGCAATTATATCTTCATAATCATCTTCTTGTACTGGACATATTGTGTGGATAAAAGGTAAGAATGTGTCTGTATAATCAAACAGATAGAGATACAACATACTAAGTCTTGGGGAGCTCTTCAAGGCATATAGCAGAAACAGCGACTTTCCTGGATTTACTGCCTGAAATATAATCAGAAAGCTTACAATGAAGCATGGTGCTAACAAAGAATCAGCTTTAAGACTTTTCTGACTGAAGTGTGCACACGGTTTATTTTAAAGTGAATGACTGAAAACAAATGAAAATTTACAAGGCTGACTGAAGTAATGTTTAATAGATCAATTTCTACCCAGGGTCAGCCCTGTTTCTACCCCAGCTACTCACCCCTTAAAACTAAGTGTGGTCTTTCTAGGCTTTTGTTATACAATACAGAACACTACCTTTTGTTGCTACAAGTTATTTTCATATGCCACAAGAAGTGTAATATATGCATCTAACGAATTATAATGCAACGTTTTCCTCTTGCATTTGTATTTTATTGGTCATGGACCATTTTAGAAGTTTAATGTGTCTTTGTAGTTCTGCTTCAAGGAACAGCCTACTTAATGTTTTCAGTGTACCTTGTATTCCCAAAGGTTCTGTGGCGGTTTAACTCCGAGCGTTTTCACACGTTCCAGTTCCATAAGAATGGCTTTTCTATGACTATTGTTCTCTATGTGATAAGGAGTCTTTGTAAAGTCTTCATCAGTCAGTGTTAAAAGGAGCCTGAAAGATAAATTTCAATGAACTGGTCTCACTAAGCTAGCAAGTTTAAAACAAGTTCCTAGAAAGATAAATGTTTCAGATATTTAAGTTTATGAAGTTGTATGTTGCCTCTTGCTTCTTTTGATACCCGTACTGATGGCAAATTGTTTCCATCATTTGTAAAACACAAGGACTTGACATTTGGTAAGTAATGTGTCTAATGAGGTCTGTTGTCCAAACAAACTTGTGACTCATAAGTTAACCTGATTTTTTCCTTACCTGCCATTAACTCTTTCTAATAAAAATTTCTCTTTGTAGAGCAAGGTCCAAGGACCCAGTTGTTCCAGCCAGTAAATCACCTCTTCAGGAGTCCATTTGGCAACAGGTTTGTGGACAAGAAGATCATCTTCAGATTCTCTGCTGCTCCAATGATACCCAAGCAGAACCACCTATAGAACAGCCAAAAGATTTTTGTAGCTGCCTATCATGTACAGTAAAGTATGTAGATACATTTGTATTAAAGCTTAAAATAAAGAATTTCTCCATTTGATGCAGATAGTCATTTTTTTATGTTGGGTATAGCACTGAGATTGTATTTTTATTTATTTGAATATTTTATCATCACATCCTATCCCAAGAGCCCAACACCTACCGAACACTTCCCACCTCTATGCTGATCAAACTTCTCTTACACCATTTTAGGAATGCTTAAACTAAATACTATTGACATTATCAACTGTGGAAGTTGCCAATAGAAATAAAATATATTGCTTGGTTTTACTATGTTTATTTAGGAACTGGAAGAGAAACTTACTGCCACACAAGTTAAAGCTGTCAGAACACCAGAAAAAAATCCCCCTCTTTGCGGATTAATTCTTCCTACATTAGGAGCTGCAGAATTCTGATCATTTCCATATTTTTGGAAGGCAAAAAGGCTGTTGGCAACATCACTGCTTCGTTGTATATCATCTTTTCGCTGTTGGATGGCATCAGGAAATAGCTTTTCAATAGCATCCCTAAAAAGAGAGAGACTCACTCAACACTTCATCAAGTGTATTACAACCATCAAAAGGGGGAGCTCAACCAAAACGTGAAAGCATGTTTTCCAACCATAGCATGTTACAGAACTAGCTTTGAGTGGAAGGAAGTGTTGGTGATCATGGTTAAAATTAGCTGCAAAAGACTTAAACAAGCCTCACTATAACAAGGTTCAGTAAGTGATAAAGACTAAGCAAATCAACACTATTTCAGATGAAGACAGACTAGATCAAAATTAGTCAGAGTACATTACTCACTTAACATATACCTGCATTACTTTTAAAGTTGCATATCACAGGTTGTTATTCAACACGGACAGCCCAATTCAATAGTAAAGCCTACCATCAACCTCAATTGAATGTAATTGAACATAATTAACATGCCCCAGAAATAAGAGTTCTTAAGATAGGTAACAAAATTTTTTAGGCATTGTAAGACGCCAGCATGAATGTTTAAATATAAAAGTTTAGTCTTGTACTGTGATGGATTCATAATTTATCACAAGAAATCTAGCCTGAGAGAGTTATATAACTGGCGATCCAAACAATATTCTCATGCCCAAGATTAGCAGTGGTAATTTCAAACTATTCACCCACACCACAACTTGGATGAATTCTACAACAAAATAAGGAAAAACTGAGGTTACCTTTAAATACAGAAGTGGTTATCTAAAGAGTTTCAGGCTCATAGAAAAAATGAAAGACAAGACTTTACAGAGTCAGAAAGATTATAATATTGCAAGGTCTTGAAAGCCCAACACAAATTCCAATGAAACAACAGAAGATAGTGTACCTTTGGTTTTTAGAAGTCTTAATAAAGATTATATATTATACTAAAATCACCTGAGGAGGATGTTGACCTTGGGGAATCCTTCCCATTTGTCTCTGCATTCTGGACACTCATTCTTCTTAGAGGACACCCACCACAAAGCTAGGCAATGTCTACAGAAACTATGCCCACAGTTCAGGGTGGTAGGATTGACCAGAATATCATAACAGCAGTGGCAAGAGAACTCACTAATTGAAATCTGGCGGCTGATCTCAGGAGTACCATCTGCTTTTACTTTCGTCTTCTCAGTTTCACTTTGTAATTTTACATCTTCCTCCATTTTCCCTTTGTGCTTTAGGCAACCAGAGAGAAGTCTTCAGGGCTTTAGGTTCTGTACGGCATTATTAACTCTGCAAGACAGTGAAAGGCAATTATTTTCTTCTTTAAAGTATTAGGAAAGTTTAATATTAGAAACAGCATTCATATAATAGGAAAATCAAGCTTGCAGAAGCTGGAAAATTGCAAAAGCTCATGTTTCCATTCTCACAACTACTCAACCATTCTGGACAATGTTTATTACCAAAAATACACCAATTGAACTAGTTAACAGATGCCAAATTTTAGCCAACATAAACCACCACCACAAAAAAATGTGAAACTGCCTATCCTGTGTTGCGCACCCGAAAAAATAAAATATCAGTCTGGCTTTTTTGCTTGCTTGAAAGAGGTCGGACTACCTCTGATAAAGTTTAGAGTACTAGAAGTATAGCTTCCTGGGCAAGGTGAAGAGAGCTTGCTGCTGCTGAGAATGCATATTCTGTTCAGATGTATTGCGATCTGACCTACTATTCCTAACCTGTCAGGGTACTAATCTTGGAATTATGTTTGTAGAGATTGACACCCATTGATTTTTTAAGAGGTAGGGCCCATGGGAAGTAAATTTCAGCCATGGGCTGGAGATGTGCTAAGGGGACAATGGATCAGAAAAGGGACTTCTGCTGTTTGTTGTTGTTTGGAGGTATCCGTCTAGAATCTGCCTTCGTAAATACATTCTCTAATTGTAACAAGATACGGCAGAAGGAAATACTATGTTGGCTAAAATTTGGCATCTGTTAAATAGTTTAATTGGTGTATTTTTGGTACTAAAAATTGTCCAGAATGGTTGAGTAGTTTTGCTCTTCCAAATTATCAATTTTTTTTTACTCCCAAATTCCATTTTCTCCTGCTGAGATCAGACACAAGATTAATCTAGTACAAAAAACTTACCACTGCAGTTCTACATACCTGTGGTGTAGCCAGGATCCTTAAATTGTTCACATACATTTTTGGTCCCACTGAAACAGAGGTCATTGATTTTCTATGGAGATAAACAGAGGTTGCTCACAAAAGCTTTTTTTAAAAATAATTATAAACTTTTATTTTAAATAACAATATACTCAAATTTACAAACATTTAACTGTGGTTACAAATTTTGAATGTGTTCACTTTTTCCTTTAGGTTCAGGTAAGTTTTCTTTGGTTATATATAATAGTCAAATAAGTATGCTCTCTGGTCTTCAGGTAGGTTTTGGTTTGTCATGACACACATGGGAACCATTTAAAGCTTTTTTCCCCTTTTAAAAAAAAAATACATTAAAAAAACTTCTTACAAAACATTCTTTTGAAAAAAAAAAAAACAACAACAACAGGATAAAGCACCACCATACTGGGGAAAACACACATTTAAACTGCAATATACCAGTAATATCTTCACTTTATGGTTGTATTTTTTAAAAAGTAGCCTGCTATCTTCCTTTGCTACCTTAATCTTCCTTCCATCTCTAAGCAACTCTTCTTTCAAAAGGCTGAAATCCTGAACCCATTCAAGGCAACAGACATTTAAATGGGTCGTAATTGTACTCTGTGTTACTTCTCAATTTAAAAAAAAGGGACACAGCAGCCTAGTTACCAAATAACTATTTCCTTCTCGGAGCAAAGCAACCCTCCCTTTCGAAGTCGCTGTCCTGGGCGAGCCAATTAAATTTAATTCTATTCATTAGATTTCTAGTCCACTTCCCCAAAGGTTTAACATGGTACCCAGACAGAGACAGACACTGCCCATGAACAGAGTGACTGTCTAGGAATAGAACATTCCCTTAAAAAGCAGCCCCCCCAGCCCTTATCCCCACCTGCTAATCGCCTGGCCAAAGTCTACTCTCCCCTCACAACCAGAGGCGCTTTCGGGTTCAGCCTTGGGTTTCTTTTTGCTTTTCTCGGCTGACTCTACCCCAGCCGCCGCCTTCCCCACCGCCCTCCTGGGCAGAGGAGCGAGGACACTGGCCTGGGTCACCTCTTCCCTCCCCCCCAGGGAGTCTCAGGCACGGACTACAGGCGACCCCGGCGCGGACTGGACATTGCCCCCGCAGAGGAGGAAACGGAAACAGGAGAAGGGACGCGACGGGGCCCACGTCCCCGCCCGCCCGGCGCGCGCTGCCTCAGTCCCACCTCACCCCGCTGGCTGCCTCCCGGGAGCTGCGGCAACAGCAGCGGCGGCGGCGGCGGCATCCCCTCTCAGCTGTGCAAAGCGCCAGGCTGACCTCACCGCGGCAGGTTCGCACTTCCGCACACGCGCAGCCACCGCATTGGTGCGCTCTCACGCAGGCACGCTCCGTTGCCTAGAGAGACCTCATTAAGGAAAAAGGGCGGCTCCGGCAGCGAGATAGAGCCGCGCCTGCGCATTCCCGCGTACTCCGATTCCTGCGCCTGCGTACTTCCGACTGGGAGGCGCTCGCGTCTAGCGCTCACCTTGGAAATACTGTCAAGCAGTGAATGGGGTGGGTTTAGAATGTGGGCCTGGTTTGAGGTGGGGCTGGGCTGCCCTTAGGGGCCCTAGAGCGCAATCCCTGTACGAGCTTTCCTGGGAAGGTCCTGGCACCCACGAAGGTACCAGAAGGTTCTTCCTGGAGCTCCTCCCATTCTCACAACTGGGGGAGTACCAAGCCTATGAAAAGGCGCTGGGGGAATTTTTTGTTATGAATCAACTTCCATACTACTTTCAATAAAAATTGTTTATTACTGCTGTATCATACAATGAAATGCAGCTAAAATCTTTGTATTGCGTGCAATATAAATGATTCATTAGTGCATATAACCAGATCCTAGAATAGTCGGACCAAGCGCCATGTCCATCTCTGAGGAGAGATGGCTAGCGTAGTGCTTTATGAACGGACTGGTGGAAGTCCATGTGGCGGCCCTACAAATCTGTTGGGGAGGGGAGAGATATTAGCAAATGCAGCCGTAGACGCCCCCAACTCGCTAATGGAATGAGCCCACGAATGAACAGGAGCCGAAAGACCTCCCTGTTGCTAAGCCAACCTTATCAATTGTACCAGCCATTTTGATACGGTTTGTGAGGATACCTTTCTAGCTAGGGGAGGGGAAACAAACATATTATCTGACCTCCTACAGTGCTTAGTTTTATCTAAGTACAGTAGGACAGTTCTTTTAACATCAAGTGTATGTAAGTTATCTGAAAAATCAGAGTCCTGTCGTGAAGGCCTAAAACCTGGAAGAACAATTTTTTGGGAGAGGTGAAATAGGGAAACTACCTTTGGTATGAAAGAGGGAGGGATAGAAATTTCCACCCTATCAGGGAAAATCTGAAAGTAAGGCTCTTTAATGTAGATAGCAGCCAGTTCACTCACTTTTCTAAGAGACGTGACAGCTACCAAGAAAACAGTTTTCAAAGTCCATTGGTACAAGTCACATTCGTCTGGAGGTTCAAAAGGGTGCTTGGTAATATCAAGAACCAGATTTAGGTCCCATTGCGACAAAGGCTGGGAATGCGGGGGAAACAAATTTGTAAGACCCTTAAATTTTTTTTTAAAATTGAGTGTGAAAACAGAGATTGGTCACCTGGCAGTGCAATATTTCTGGCAATTGCCAAAAGATGCACTCTTATGGAAGAAATTGCCAACCCTGGCTCAGCCAGATCAAGTAAGTATTGCAGCACCAATTCTATGGATAATTGTTGCATTGTAACTGATTTATTCTGCGAGAACCTTCTCCACTTTGAATTGTAAGACCTTCTAGTGGGTGCTTTAATGTCACTTTGAAGTACCATGGCCAGTCTATCGTTTGCCTCATTAGTGGTGGGACCGTTTGTATTCTCCATACATGAAGGTTCAAACGGTCGAGCTCTGGGTGCCAAATGTCCCCCTGATTTATAGATAGAAGGGTGCACACTTGTGGGAGCAGATGAGAGGTTACTGTCATCTCTTGCAATGCATAGAACCTTATCTGCCTCAGGCATGACGGGGCGATAAGGATTAAGTTTGCTCCCTCCCTCTGTATCTTCTCTAATACCCTCGAGATAGGAGGGATAAGGGGAAAACGCGTATCCCAAGTGGATGTCCCACCTTATATTGAAAGCATGCCCCAGCAATTGTGGGTCATGAGCTGCCCTTGTACAATATAGCTTGGATTTTGCATTTGCCCTCATTGCAAAGGGTTACCTTGAGCATCCCCCAAACAGAGATTATCTGTTCTTATATTTAGAGAGACAACGCCCATTCGTGGTGTTCCATCTGTAGCCTGCTGAGCATGTCTGCCCTTGAGTTTTCCGATCCTGCCACATGATGTACCTGCAAATACATATTGTGTCTGCGTGCGAGCATCCATATGCGTTGTGCCCATTGACAAAGCTCCCAGAACTTTGTTTCACCCTGTTTGTTTATATACCAAATCGTTGTTGTATTGTCCCATGCTCTGTCTACCACTTTGTTCCTTAGTAGATGTCTGAATGCTTTCAGCAACTTTGCAATAGCTATGGTCTCTAGAATGTTTATATGCCATAGCTTCTGTTGCCTGTTCCACCTGCCTGACAGAAAATTCTTGAAGATGTGCTCCCCAGCCCGTCAGTGAGGCATCTGTAGTCAAAAAACGATTAGGATTAGGCTGTTCGAATGGCATTCCAGCTAACACAAAATTCCTACTGCACCAGATATCAAGGGAGGTTAAAACGTCCCTTGTAATCCTAACCCTCTTTTGGGGGGAATCTGACATTGGATCAAACATTTTTAAGAACCATAATTGTAGGGGCCTCATATACAATCTGGCAAACAGTGTCATGGCAGTGGTAGAAGCCATGAGTCCTAACAATCTTTAAAAGCATCGAACTCTCTGTAACCTGTGAATTCTTATAACTTTAATCAACTCAGTTAAAGCTTGGAACCTCACCTCTGGGGCAAAGACTTTAGTCTCATTGGAATCTATTAGTGCCTATATAGTCAATTCTTTGAGTCGGCAAAAAGGTGGGACTTGTCCACATTTATAGTCAATCCTAAACTGGTGCACAGATTTACAATGAATTTTACCTTTCCATTCAAGGACTATGGGGTAGTATCTATTATTAACCAGTCATCTAAGTGAGGAAACACTGAGATACCCTGTTTCCTTATGTAAGCTATCACCGGCACCATTACCTTAGTGAAAACTCTAGGCGCCAATGATCGGCCGAACGGGAGAGAGCAAAATTGATAATGACAAGAGTCATGAGCAAAACGGAAAAATTGCTTAGATTAATCATGGAGCCTAATATGGAAGTAGGTGTCCCTCAGGTCTATTACCGCGTACCATTGATCTGGTTGCAGATGTGGCCTCAATTTATCCATCGTAGTCATCTTAACCTTTAGATATGGTACAAACAAGTTTAAGAATCTCAAATCTAGGTTAGGTCTATGACCTCCACCCTTTTTGTCTATAACAAAATAATTAGAATAAACTCCAGTGTTACACTGACATGGTGGTACGAATTCTAAGACATGTTTCTGATACATTTCAAGAATCTCTTTATTCAACACCATAGCCTGTTGAAAGGACAACGTCACAGGCGTACTTGGCAACAATGTAGAGGGATAAGGAGAAAACTTAACCTGAACCAATTCTGATAATTTTTAACACCCATGCATCAGTGGTTACATATTCCCAAGTGGGCAAAGAGTGCAGCAATGCAAACTTAGAGAGCCCCCCCCCCTCCCCCGTACTAATTGATGTATAGGTAGGGAGAGCGTTGGTAATTGTCAACGTCTACTCCTATTTTGCTGGGATGAAAAAGATTGCCTAGGCTGACCCCTTGCTTTAAATGAGTATTGATTCCTTTGCTTCCCCTGGTACTGGTAAGGGGAAGGGGATGAGTAATACCTCCTAGTATTCTGCTGAAATTGCCTGTAATACTGCCTGGCCGGGCGAGTATGTTTTTGCTGAGCATTGTACTGCCTTGGCTGAAAAGAAGCAGGGCCCTGGTCACATTGTGCTATTTTCATTTTTATAGCTGTTGCCCTTGACTCTTGTATGTTTTCTAGGAGTTTGTCAGTCTCTTTAGCAAATAGTCCAGTCTGGTCGAAAGGGAGGTTCTCAACCTTGGTCGTATGCTGATAGTCCAATTTGGTTCCCCTCAACCAAACAAACTTTCGAGTAACAATTGCATTTGCCACCCCTCGAGCTGCGGTCTCCAAAGCATGCCTAGCAGCCTGTAATTGGAACCTGGCTGTAAGTGAACCCTCTGAACATAGGCAGTGAAAATAGTTTTGACTATCCTTAGGAATGAGATGCACCAACTTGTGCACGTCTTCCCAGAGTTGATGTTGATAGGACGCCATCCCCGCCGAGTAGTTGGACACACGCATCACCATTGTGCTAGAAGCGAACTATCTCCTACCAAAAACATCAATGCATTTGCTCTCCTTGTCTGCCAGGGGACGTGTCTTGAGCCTGTTTCTGGTATCTTTCCGCTGACGCCGCTACCACCAATGAATCTGGGAGAGGATGCCGGGGAAAAAAATGGATCCCTGTTCTTTTGGAAATAAATAGAACGAATTACTTGATGTACATACAGGCTGTATTGATGCTGGCATTTTCCACACCTGGACAGCGTCCACTGTGTGTCTTTTAAACGATGGTAAAGTTAACTTGGATTGCGGGGCTCTTTCCACCGCCCTATAAGCCAGGTCAGATTCTTGCTCCGCTATAGGCACAGCGTCAACCTGTAACAGGTCAGCATATCTTTTAAGCAAGGACTGGAATTCCTTATGATCCTGTGAGGATTCTGATGCCTTAGTTCCCTGTAGCTCATCCGAAGGTGTTGGGGAAATATTCTCATCCTCCGTGTTTTCCTCGTTCTCGAGAACTGGCTTCTCCTGTTCTACTGGATCCTGCAGGATTGGTGCTGGAGAAGAGGGTATCTGATCTTTCTTTACAGGTTAAGCTACCATCTGGCATTTTTTTTTTTTAATTGCCTCCTTAGTTGTAATTTTTGTTGCAGCCTTCTCTGTCTCTTAAGAAATATTCCCTTAGCTTCTGCCTGAAATGGGGTCAAAGTATCTGTGGACCTCACTTCCTTTGAGATCAATATGTCCTTCGACATTGAGGCTCTCGCTGCAGACCTCCTTTGTGCCGTTCTTCTTCGAGTGGCTCCTCCCATTCTCACAAATGGGTTTGCGCTTGCGCGCCCTTCTTTTACCGGCATATACCAAGCTCATGTTTTAAAACCACGCCCCCACCCTATATAAGGCACCTTCCCGTCTAAGCCCAACAGTTCCTTCAAACCGCTTCGCGGCTTATTGACATATACTTAGCTCACTATCTCGGTTATGACAGCTACTAAACATCAATTCAAACAATGCTTTGCCTGTGGTAGGAGAATGACAGGTAAAGATCCTCACAGGCCAATGCCTTATCTGCCTGGGGACAGAGCAGGATGCTCCAGACTGCTTCTGCCTCAAGCCCCGGGGGCTGAGGGAAAGGGCGCTGTGACTCCCCGTGCTCCTACAGGAACTAGAGGGGAAACAGAAAACATTTTCTCTACAGCCCGTTCCCACACGGCTTCCCCCAGGGTGCCTAGCTCTAGGGCGGAGGTGACTGCTGTGGCAGCTCCTTCTATTTCTGACCTTTCGGTACAAGAGTCAGTGCGCTGCCCCGGGACCGTCGGTGCCTCCAGGTGCCTGTTCACCATCCCCTCAAAGAGGGAGGTGTATTGAAGGGATAGAGCCTGTCAGTATGGCAGCCCGCTCGATTTCCCATGAGGCATATTGAAGGGATAGAGCCTGTCAGTATGGCAGCCCGCTCGA
>QEPC01007559.1:14084292-14102707 GCA_003113815.1 Sphenodon punctatus | reverse complement strand
CTCAGATTGTAAGCCCTAGGGGCAGGGACCGTGTCTATTTTATTACTTTGTAAAGTGCCATGTACACTGCTGGCGCTATATAAATGTTTGTTAATAATAATAATAATAATTTCAACACTAAAGCCAGGGACAGTAAAGAGCTGGGGGATATTGAAATAAGGGACAGCCATTATGTTCCATGGACTTGACGGTGGTATTCAGAATAAGACATTATTATGTAACTAAGGCATGTCCATAATGTTCATCAGAGCTGTAGAAGGGATGATCATTTGAAACAAAGAGCACCTGGCAACCCTGGAGCTCAAAATATTTGGGGTTGGAGGAGCTTTCTCCTTTCACCTATTTACAAGGCAAGATACGCTAGTGTGGCCAGTTTGACTTTTCTCCCACAGCCAGGAGGACTAAAGTTTGCCTTCCTTTTTAAAAAAGGTAAAAGCCAACATTCTTACTACACTGTTGCCGGTCAAATTATGAGTCTGCGTTGGTTTTTTTAATTAAAATTGTGGGCTCCTACCTTCAGAAGTATTAAGGTACACAGCAATTATTTTCTCTGCCAACACATGATAGCTAGAAACTTAAAGGTTGTGTTGATTTTTTAAAATGAAAGCTCGGTGTCTAATGTCTTTACCACAAGTCTTGCAATTTTAATGAACTGTTCCCACATTGTAAGACTTGAATCAAAACACAAGAATTAGTCCTCTCCAGGAGCTGGGTGGTGCTGGATTAAGTTATAGTGTTGCTCACCCCACTTCCGAGTGGTGGGAAGTTCCAGGGCAGGAGAGAGAAACTGGAGACTTACTGTGTGGTAGAACAGTCCATTTATTTACAAATGTACAAGTTAACAGGAATGGCTGGGATCAGCTGCCAGCTCCTCCAGTCAGGTCCTGGGGAACCCTCAAGGTCCAACACCACAGCAGCTCCCCAAAAGGCTGTCTTTCTGCAGCCTTCTGCCCCAGAACTCCAACATGCAATGTCTGTCCAGGCTACAGCGCTCTCCTCTCTGACTCCAAACGGACAAGCTGTCCCACCGAGTACTCAGCATCACCCAGCCCAAACCATTGTTCTAAGGTAAGGGGCTTGCAGACAAGCTCAGGTGTGGCCAATGGCCCTATACTTGCATTCCAGGGGGGAATGAATCTCAACAGGGAGTTACATTCCCAGGGAGACCCCAGATCCATAACACCATATAGTCTAGCTGTCTTGGTACCATTTTGCAACAAATTCACAATAAGCAATAATGATAAGTTGCCAAAACTAACAAAATGAAATTTGACAGAAAGAGATAAAGTTCTGCATTTAGGTAAGAAAAAAATCAAATGTACAAATACTGGATGGAGAATGCCTGGCTTGTGAAAAAGATCTGGGGATTATAGTTAATCACAAACTGAACACGAGTCAGCAGTGTGATGTAGCCACACACACACAAAAAAGGCTAATGCAATTTTAAACTGCATTAACAAAAGCATTGTTTCCAAGCCACAAGAATTAATAGTTCCACTCTATTCTCCACTGCTCAGACTTCATCTGCAGTACTATGTCCAGTTCTGGGTACCGCACTTTAGGAAGAATATCGACAAATTGGAATGGGTTCAGAGGAGGGCAAAAAGATGGTCAGGGGTCTGAAAACCAAGTTCTATGAGGAGAGGTTGAAGGACCTCTTTAGCCTTAAGAAGAGAAGACTAAGTGGAGACATGATAGCGGTCTTCAACTACCTGAAGGAGGGCCGTTGGCCTCCATTTCAGGCCGCCCTCCCCAGCCGTCGTACTGGCCACATTAATTGGCCACTTTCAGATCAAATAATAGGAGGGGGCAGGGGCCCCAAAAGGTACTCTTCAGATCAGGCCCATACAAATTTTCAACGACAAAAGCCAGTAATACCGGTCCTCCCACTGAAACTGTGTTAGCTCCTCTAGTTGCTCAAACCATTCTTTCCTCTCATCATCATCATCATAGTTTATTGACGGCACTGGCTCTCGCCATGGCCCAGACTAACAACAATATACAAGGAACACACATACAGAAAGTAATACAGAGTAATATAGAATAAAATACAAAATGTTACTAATTACTGCACCCTACTTACAAAATAGGAGCAAAAACCAGACAGTGGCTATTCTCTTTTATCGATTGTAGCTTTGTTATATTATTATATTGTTACGGCTACTGGATCCTGCCATAGCCCTACAGCTAACGACCATAAACAGAATAAAATTTCACATTTCCTTGTTTAACTAAAAATAATAAAATATATTTTAGTATTTGTCGTCACTTTAGCAGAGAATAATTTAGCTTTTCATACTTTGATTCTTACCGGAGAACATGTCCTCCAGTTTTTCACATTTATATATAATGAAACTATCAATAGTAGCTCCTTCCAACCATCGAAATACAACTACCAGCTTAGACAAATTTAGGAATAATTTAGCAAATAACTCCTGTCATATCCCTGTCAACACAGAAGCAATACATAAATTTCAATGACTAACAAATTGGTTGCGAGGACAGATATCCAGTTAGGCCATAATTGGATATAATTCCTAGAAGGATGGAGTTTCTTACGACATCCTTACAAGAGGAGAGAATATCCATATTTGGATCAACTAGGTTGAGTAGTTCTCATAGTGAAGCCCCATACCTCGTGGTATTCCCTCTTAATAGTTTACCCTGGATCATCTGCCGTTCCCTAGCAGCCAAATATGTAAAAGATGCCAAGGCCACCATCTCCTCCCTAGGAGACTTCGCAAGTAGAAAAAAAACCATATCACTCCGTTCGTAGGGAGACAGCTCCCCAGAGAGGAGCGGAGTTATCCACATCTCCCTAAGTGCCTCAAAATACGGGCATCGTAATAAGAAATGCTCAGTTGTCTCTACTTCTCCTTTGTAACAAGAGCACAGCCTATACTCCTGGGAAATTCCTTTAAACCTTCCCTGTTACAGCTGTCTTTACCAGCTGCCATCGCAGCTGGGTATAGGCTCTCCGAAACTTGGAGCTTGTCAAAAGATCCAAGTAGGATTCAAATTGAAACTGCCTCTTCAATATCTGGAGAGAGGGGGCTACCTTCCACTCCCCCACTTGTGCAATGTCTTCCTGGGACGCTAGTCCTGGATCCTGGCTTTCTTTCCTCTCAAGAGATCTGAGTCTCACCTTTGCATAGGTGCAGCCGACATGATGGACTTTGAAACCCCACTTACACAGAGTATCGTTCCAGACCTGCTGGGGGGTGACACTCAGCGGCCATTAGTGCATAGGGCACCTGAAAAATCCCCAATTCACAACAGAGAAGCCCTGTTGGGGCAGTTTAATCTGTCCCCCAATAGGGACACTCTGGTCCAACAGGTGCCCATATCTTCTAAAGTAGGGACCACAGTGGTGAATTTGGACAGTGCATGATTGGCCCAGCGCCGTGACTCTCATGTACTATTGGTTTGTTCTTGGAACTCTGCCGAGTGGTCTAGGCATTTCAGCAACCCAGATTTTGGTGTTTTTTTAAAAACCAGTTCCATATTATTCTTTTGCAGGAGACCTGGTTATAGGCCCTGTTAGAATTTGAGCATTATACTGCTTATTGTGTCCCTGCTGTTGCATCTAGTATTAGGGGATGGCCGAGTGGGGGGTTGGGATGTCTGATAACCATTTTGGCGGTGATTAGATGTCTTCCTTGGCTTTTGGGTATGTTTTTTTTATTGCGGTGACCATCAAATCATTTTGGCTACAGTGTACATTCCCCCATCCAATACGAAATCTTATAGTCTTAAGGCTTGGGGAGCAGTTGAGGAAGAACTAGACAATATTGTCACTCAATACCCTAATGGGATGATCATTTTCTCTGGTGATTTTAATGCTCGGCTCGCGCAGGATGCTGCTGCTCTGGCCCCTTACTGTGACTCCACTGTTGTGGGTGATATTTATCCTTTAAGTACCAGGCAGTCCAAGGATACAAAATTGAACAGTGCAGGAATTACTTTGGCTAAAATCCTTGCTAGTCACTCCCTTCATCTGTTAAATGGCTCAGGCTTTAGGGACCCCAGGGGTAAGCTCACATGCTTGGCAACAGCAGGGTCAAGTGTTGTGGATTATGTGGCTGTCTCAACCAATGTGATAGGTCTACTTAGGGATTTTGTAGTTGAATGGAGTGAGATTAGCGATCATCTCCCCTTAACTTTTTTCCTGGATCTGTCTGGCTCGGTGCATGCTAGAATCGATTTAGGGGGCTGCATCCCACCAATGGTTGGCTGGCATCGTCCAGTCAAGTGGGGTGACTGCCTTGCAGCTGCAATGCAGTCTTTTATGACTGACTTACAGACGGTTGATGCTAGGACTGTAATTACAGCTAGGGGAAATGAGCTAGATGTAATCCAGGCTTTTTCTCAACTAACCCTAAGTATGCAAGACTTTCTGTCCCACAAACTTCGTGCCCCTGTGAAGACAAGAGCAGGTAGTGATAAGCACCAAGTCTGGTTTGACTTGGAGTGCCAGAAGGCAAAAAAGGAAGTTGGGCTGTTGTATTATAAATATCGCAGTGGGGGCCCTTCAACTGGGCTCGCCCAATTCCGCACCGCCAAGGGACAATATAGGAATTTAATTAAAGATAGGAAGCGGAGCTTCTGGGGGAACTATTGGTGTTACTTGGACTCTGCTAAGGAGCTGAAGGAGCAACATCTCCCTGAGAAAGCCTTCCTGCTCTACGCTCTCCAGGGTGCTGAAGACTAGAGAACCAGAGGGACCCAGGAGCTGGCTCCAGCATTATAGAGGAGGAAGCCACAGCCAGCAGCTTGGACAATTTCTGTTCCTCAAGCCCCAAAAGGGACTGTGAGCCATGCTTATCCTGTCTGGATTCATGAGACCTGCCTGCCTGCCACTTCCCCGTCGCCCACAGGGATCCCGTTAGTGCCCCCAAGGACTGATTTAGAGCCAGCCCAGCTGGGAGGAGTCAAGCAGCCAGGACACTTTAAAACTCCCATGCCGCCTGGTGGCGCCGCAGGCGCTCACCAGGGCATCACACCTAAGGGTAGCGCATGCAAGGGCGTGTCCTTGTGGGCGCGGCCTTAGGCGCAGGGTTCCGATTCTTTTGATATGTGATTTGGTGGAGTGCTTTTGTCTGGAATAGAAGCTTGTCCTATTTTGTCAGTTATTTATTATCACCTGTTATGTCCAAGAAGAGTAAGAGCAGGAAGAAGTTGGGGGTGACCACCAGGGTACAGGCTGGGCAATTACAACTCGAGGATTGTTTCTCTGCAGTACTGGTACCATCTGGCCCCAAGCGGGGCAGCCCCTCCCAACCGTCCTTAAAACTCTCGTATTGAGGGTTTCAATCTAAGGCGGGATCTTCCAGTCCCCTGTGTAATCCCTGTGCCTCCTGCCTCCCCTCATGTCACTGCGAAGCCTGAGGCTGGAACCTCTGGTATTGGGGCTGAGCCTTACAATTCAGCTTTGCAGGCCCCTCCTGATTCCCTATTGTCTTGCGCCTTGGTTTTTAAAAAGCAAGGCGAAAGGTGGCATGTCTTGGCTGCCAAGTCTCGGGAATCA
This sequence comes from Sphenodon punctatus, assembly GCA_003113815.1. Lineage (NCBI taxonomy): Eukaryota > Metazoa > Chordata > Lepidosauria > Sphenodontia > Sphenodontidae > Sphenodon > Sphenodon punctatus. Next base: position 14,097,180 of record QEPC01007559.1, on the reverse strand, counting down.
TCCCAGCTTTTCATCGGTTTCCAACCTTCCTCTTCTGGTGATAACATTTGTCTCCTTGAGACTCGTATTAAGGAAATTGAGTCCCAGCTTGCAGCTGTACGAGACTCGTAAGGGGAGGCTTCTCTATCAAACTTCTCTAATCATGGCCATGGGGATTTGGAGTTACCCGTCACCCAGCCTAGGCCATTGTCCCCCCTCGAGGCCAAGCTAGCAAGGCCCGAGGGTTGTTGGAATCTCCCACAGGTGTAACTAACACAGCAAGGAGGTGGAGGGTTCCCTCAGTATTCAATCTGGCTCTCCTGTTAATTTGTCTTCCACCCTCTGTGGAAATCAGGAGCCCTGTGTTCTACACCATTTGTATCAGGTAGAAGATTTTATTTCTATGCTTATGGCTCGAATCGAGGGCCTAGATCTTCTACTCCAGGGTATCCAACTGCAGTTGGCTAGGCTTGGGGAGTGGACAGCTGATCCTGGAAGGAGGAGGGCTGGGTTTGGCCTTATGAGATTGGACCAGGCATGCCAAACATCAATTTCTCATGGTCATGTCTATTCTGGATCCTCAGCCTTCAAGGTTGTGGAGGACTGGAAGCTTACCCCTTCACCCGATGCCCTGGTTTTCACAATTTATCCACTGCCGTCTGGGTTACTTCCCCCTTGGGACTCAAAATTACGGATCTCACAGCATATTACAGACATTTTGAGTTACATTTTTGTGCCCTCCGATATTAGTCATTTTTAAAATTTGCCAACAAGGGGTGGATTATTACGTGTTATTTATTTCCGCACACCAGTTGTAGCTGGAAGACTTATCACTTCCTCTCGTTTCTTTTTCTCATGGGTGGTACACATGGCCAAGCTCTATATTAGAATGGACATTTCCCCACTGTTGCAGCTGGGTTTCCCGAATTTCTCGCCTTTCCCTGAGGAAAATCCCAATTTGGTTCAGGTATCTAGGAGGAAGTTACCCACTTCATCAGATATCCCGATTACTAGCAGACAAAGAACTGGCCCAGGCGGATGCTACTGTTGCTCCGCCTGGCCCTATTTTGTTTAGTAGGTCCCCCATTTTGGCCACTCCCTCCCCACCCAGGTCATTCCCTATTTCTCTCAGGTCTCCCCCTTTGGCCAGTCTAGGTTAGTCTCCTCTATTGGAGATAGCCTCTCAGGAGCCTGTGGAAATTCAATCTTCTGGCTTGGCGGAGGATTTGGTAACCGCAGGGCAAATACCTGCTTGTGGGCTTTCATTTGTGTCCCAATCTCATTGCCCTATTGTTCCAAGTCCTCATTTGGCCAACCATGTCGTCCCAGGGGAGTGGGGATTCCCCTGTAGAGGGGCCTCCATTTTTGTAGAACTTATGACTGCCGATGCTAACTGTAGGAATGCTGTACTGGGTTCGATGGGCTGACAATGGATGGGTCTTTTCTTTCAGTTTGCACTTTGCCCCTCTGGGTATCTGATCAGTGGGTTTCAGCTTAAGAGATTTATGTTTTTAGCTCTATCAACCATATTTAAAGATTTATGATTAGGCTGCTAGGTTTTAGATCCTTTATACTTGATAGTGGCTATGACTTTGTATGACTTTGTTCTATCCCTTGCTTGAGTATTTTTTGGGTTGTATGTGTTTTACGTGTTTTTGTTTATTTGTTAAAGCAATGGCCTATGGCCACGCGAATAAATCTTATCTAAATCTTGGTGTAACTTGGCGGATCCACTAAATCTAGGGACAGCCAAAAGTTTTGGCGCTTGGTGAATAGGGTAATCAAGAAAGAACCCAGTAGTTTGGGACCGAGTGTGCCACACCAGCTGTGGATCGACCATTTTCAGCTTTTTGTATGCTGGGAATTCCCCCCATGGCAGCACCACAGCCCATTTACCAGTCTTTGACCATCTTCCAGATTGGCCTCCAGTGTCTGAGCTGGAGGTCGATGTATTAATCAATACCTTTAAAAATGGAAAGGTCCCCGGGCCAGATCTTATCCCTATTGAGCTTCTTAAGCAATATAAGGGATGGTGGCTCCCCCTGCTTTCAGCTTTATTCTCTGCAATAAACAAGACAGATGCCGGTCAAGTGGGAGAAAGTGGTGGTGGTGCCCATTTATAAAGAGAGTACCCGGGATGATCTGGCAAATTACCAGCCTATTAGCTTGCTGTGCGTCATCAGCAAATTGTATGGTAAATGACTGCTGGGCAAATTAAATTCCTGGGTGGTCCAACAGCAAATTATACACCCGGAACAGGCCAGATTTCAGAGTGGCCGCTCAACCATCGAGCACTGTTTAATTCTCCGGCATCTGGCAGAGAAGTATGTTGCAGCGAATGGTCAGTTTTTTGTGGCTTTCCTGGATCTTAAAGCAGCCTTTGACTCGGTCAATAGGGCTATCTTATGGGGTAAGCTGAAGGGCATGTTTATGGAGAAGAGGCTTTTATTCCTTCTCCAGAGATTTCACTCAGACTCTACCGTTGTGGTAAAGACCAGTAGTCAAGGTCATACCACAGAGAGGATTCCGGTAGCGTCGGGGGTCAGACAGGGCTGTGTCCTGGCCCCAATGCTATTTAATTTTTATAAATTACGCTGTCCCTCTTCTTGTGCAAACTAGATTCCCGCCCCCCTAAATTGGCCACCCACTTTGTAGGGTGTCTTCTGTATGCTGATGACTTAGTCATCATGTCACTAATGCGGGTGGGCCTAAATAGGCAATTGAGTGCCTTTGCTGATTATTGTAAGCTAAATAAGCTGGTTGTGATGAACCACAAAAAATCTAAAGTAATGTTTTTTTCTAAGACCAGTAAGCTATTCAAGTGGGACATGAATGGGGTCCCTATTCTTCAAGTCAAGGCCTTTAACTATCTCGGCCTTCTCTTTCAATCCACGGGGGTGGGGGGGGGGGGGGGGGGGGGGGGGGAACAAGGCAGTGGGACACAGCAGACCGCCATTATCCTTGACTACATAGCATATTATTATTATTACTTATATAGCACCAGTAATGTCCACAGTATAAGACCAGTCCCTACCGCTAAGGAGCTTTCAGTCAGAGACAAGGAGGATACGAGGGAGAGGTAAACATCAGGAAAGACAAAAGTACATTTATGAGGTTGAGAAGTTGCAGACTCACATGCGTCAATTAGTTACAGGGAATTAGGTTCTGAGTGAGGGGGAAAGGATGCAGTATCACTCATGACAAGAGGTGGGTTTTCAGAAGGGATTTGAAAGTTGGAAGGGAACAGATATATCCAGAGACAGAGTTCTAGGCATGAGGGGCAATAAGGGAGAAGGGGCAAAGGCGTGTAGAGGAGCAAGGGGTCCACAAGCAGGCAAGAGTGGGGGCAGAGGAAGAGCAAATCTCCCGGGCAGGAGCATGGCACGATACAAGAGCAGAAAGATATGGGGGAGCAAGGCCATGAAGAGCCTTGAAGGTGAAGACCAGGAGCTTGTGCTAAATGCGTTCCCATAGAGGGAGCCAGTGCAGGGAGGAGAGGAGAGGAGAGGAGAGGTTGTACATGGTCAAAGCGACAGTGTCTCTCCATATGAAAAGATACAGGTTTGATAACAGTTTTAGGATTTTGTGGGGTAAAACGTTCAGGGCACCATGCAACCCCATTTGCAGACCCAGAGTTTGATTTCAGCACAACATGTCTTACCTTTATTTTATAGTTTGAAAAATTATGAGAAAGGAGATAGTATGGGGATAGAGATATGGGGATAGAGATCTTATTTACAAACACTTAACGGCATGTTTATTTATAGGTGCCACATATACAATAAGGGCACAGTCCAAACTCCATTTAACTCAATGGCTAAACTCATTGGTTTAAAGTGTAATCTAGATCTCACTGAAGTGTGTACATAACATGCTATAGGAGAAACCCACCCATGGAACTGAAAACATTCTCAAAGCACTAATAGAAAAACAACAACAAATTACATGCAAGTTCCTCCTAATAAATGGGCCAAGCTCTAGAAATAAATGTAAAATCTCAAAAGGTAAAACACACACAAGTTTTGTTGACATCAAGAAAAAACATTTCTACCTAGTTTATGCACATGTATTAGAGTATCTTCTAAAGATTCAGAAATTATTTTGATCAATCCTGAGTTAAGCAAGTAATAAATCTACAGTTTACCTCAGAGCAGCGAGGCTTGCACCCATCAACCATTTCGGGTCAAAACGTAAGCAGCAGTTGTTACCAAATAGCCTAGGATAAGTTAATATTGCCAATCAAGAGCAAAACATTGACATCTTTACCATTGCCACACCATGCTCAACCAGAAACAACAACAGTCTAGAACTCCCACACCAAACTGCTACTCAAAACTTAAAACATACATAGAAAAGCTAACCAGCTTGTTAGATCTTCACAACAGCCACCAAAAGCAAACAAAAAGCCCTCAATAATGTTATACACAGGTGAGATCAAGATAAAAAGTGACTTTTAAAAAAAAATAATCTCATTTTGTGCAACATATAATTGGATTTCAATAACTTACTAGCTGTTTTCTTTAAGAACTTATTGAAGTGTTGAAATCATAAGATATAATTAAAAATAAAGCAGAAGAAGAAGAAAAAACAGAGCACATTGTTCCAGATTTATGCCCTCAACCTCCCTTTCTAGTCCAGTGAGTTCTGAAAGTCACATGACCAATTATCTACCAGGTTTTATCAACTTTGTATTTACTCCAACCTCCTCTCAGCTTCTGAGGAGAAAGAAAAAGCAGAGGTACTAAATACAGCCCCTTGTCTATTAGCACCAGCTCTTAGTGCCAGCACGAGTCCCATTCACTTCAGTTAGACTCATACCGGCAATAAATGCTGATACCAGTGCTAATGACCTGATGAACTTGCTATCTAAACATCAAAACTATGTGCCATTCATGTCTGTAAAGCCTTGTGCAGCACTTTGAGAACTGCACTTTAATTGGATGAAAGAACTTTGTACATCTAATCAAAGTTAAAAGCCCATTCTTCCATGCACTCAGGGTGTGATCCTTTAGCAGGATAGCCTACATTAGCCATTAGTGTGGCCGTGAGTCCCAGTAAAATTAATGGGGCTGACACTTATCTGCTAATCACAAAAGCTACTTGTCAGGAGGACTGCACTGTTACTGCAAATGCAGGGCCCAAACCTCCAGTCATCTTCATGCACAGGTACCTTCGCTAATGGAAATAGTACCTGAGATTTCAGGGAAACCACCTTCATGAGTAATTTATTCACATTATTATTTCACACTGATTTTAGTGTGTGTGCTAGAATATAAAGTTAAACACCTGCATAAGTGTCTGAAGGATCAAGGCTTAGTTAAATATTATTAACCATGTTAACTAAGTAGAGCAGGGCATTTAGGAACAGCACTATCTCTTAGTACAGCGCATCTCCCACTCATTTCAGTGGGATTCACACCAACAATCGCTGCTTCTCTGTAGCAGAATCAAGGTTGAGATGGCACTTGAGTGTGTGCGTGCATTTAGGAGGTGGGCGATAACATAGAGAGAGGTGGGGCACAAGCCCCAATAACAGGCCTTTCTTGGGTATGCCCCTGTAGCTGTTTGTGTTGGTGCTCAAACGCCCTGAGAATTTAGGTGTACAAAAATCAATCAGTCTCACAAATTCAAATATATTATCAGAATGAATTTTATCCTATTGTACTATTGTGCATCATAAAGAGTCATATTTTTATTAAACATTCTAAGAACTAATTTATCTCATATGACTTTTTAAAACTACTTTGCATTGACAGATATATTTAAGTAAAAGAGGAGCAGTGACCATATTATCAGCAGCTGCTTATTGGCTATTGGAAAGGTCAATTAGTGATGTGGTTGGAATCAATTTACAATATACTACATAAAGCTGTTGGTGGAGTTTGATTAGAAGTTATTTGAATTTGACAGTCACAGGGAGGTTATTTTTTAGAGTTAATTGGGGAGGCTTAAAAATATTATTGGGTTTTAAATCATAATTTTAAATAGAACAAAACTTTGATAATTATCATTAAGATTATTTTTTCTAAATATTTTTAACCAATTTTTTAATATATAACTAAACTACTTAGTCTCTGATGTAGCTTTGTACATAACCATAAAGTTTAGTTAAGTATAACCCCAGTTTGGTAAAGAATATTAAATGCCTCTCTGTTTTGCCTATGTGACAATACTTTTTTTGTGATTTGATAGCTTTGCTTAGGTTTGAACAACTAGACGGTAGAAGTTTACTGTATATGTTTAGGAGTATTTTGACAAGTGAGATTTTAGTTTAAAGAATACTTTGTTCCTATAGGTTAACTAGGAGTCTTTCCAGCTATGTTATTCTGTAATAGGTAACTGTTTTACAAGGTTACTTTATAATATAGGTAGGTTTGTGGTTTAGCTAACTAGTAGTGAGGTTACTAAAGTGATTTTTCTTTATGCTGGATAAGTATTTAAGTATACTCTTTAAGCTATACTGGTTGGTTTCTCTTTATATTGAGAACTGTTAATAAATGAATTGCCCTATATGGACAACTGTCCATATCCCAACTAGCTGACTATTGGGACACTTATCTCTGCCTTGCCTAGGTTCTCTGAATACAAAACACAAGGTATGTTCTACACTTTAAGAACTTGGTGGAGGCAGGTTTTACAGAATTGAATGCTATTTAGATTAGATTTTGATACTTTAGCACTATAATGCAACCTCTCGAGCATTAAATTTAACAGGAGAAATATTAACTTAGACAAACGGAACTAAAAAAGACTATCTTTAATACATTTGGCTCTCAACCTCAAATCCCCATCCAGTGCAAGCCATGTTTAAGTGAATGTGGCTTGTACTAGTTGAGTGCTTTGATGATCAGATGGTAAAAGATCTGGCTTGTGACTGTACTTGCATTTGTTATAGATGCTGAGTCCGTGACTTCAGTAAAAAGAGGATGGAATTGTATCCTATTATTGTAGCTACAATCACTACCGGATTTTAGGAGAAATAGGACTTGTTCTGAGGAAGCCTTCTCTAATGTTTATAATACATTTTTTAACCTTATACTTGCAGTCTGACTGATATTAAGTCTTGCTGACCATTGGGCATTTTCAGACAAGACACTTTCCACCCACCTCCCACCCATTATACATGTTACAGGGCACCCATAGGGCAACACTGCAGCCCTGTAACACGTATGGGGGAGGGGGGTTGTGGAAAGTGTCTTGTCTGAAAATGCCCATTGGGTTATACTTTTTGGAATCACTGTACTACAAATGTTTACCTGAGTTGAATTCACGTTGAGATTAACCTTAACCCTCTGACTCCCGTTAGCAGTCTATAACATCAGTTGGAATTGCTTCTCAAATTGCATAAAGAGCTTTAGTGCTAGTAGTTGCCAACAAGGAGTGCTACAAGGGTTAGCATATATGCACATTTTTAGAGGACACATGAGAAATACAGGTTGCAGGGCTGCACTGGAGTCAGTGCAGCCCTGCAACCTGTATTTCTCATAAGTGCCCTCTAAAAATTTGCATATATGGCAACTCTAAGCGCTCTAGTGTATAAATGATATGCAAAACAGTAGGAAAGCAGAGTAATTTTTAGAGTCCTGAATTAGTTAAAGTAGAAAGCATTAGAAATATTAACAAAGGAGTTAGGAAACCATGTTGGTAAAAAAGTGCAATATTGGGTTGAAGACAATCATTTTAGACTTACTGATTTTATTTTTATTTAAAAACATTTTTCTAAATTTTCTGGAGAAGTTATGGGTAATGCTTTGTGTTGGCCAAAAGGAGATGGGGCTGTTAAAGATGGTCCAGACCACTTCAAGGTGAGCAGTAACGGTAGTAGCTTTAATTAGTCTGTAAAATGGACAACTAAGTTGTGCAATAGTGATGCCTTCCTTTACTTTTGGAAAAGTATAGTTTTTCCTTTTTGATAAGAGAAAATGATCAACCTGCGTCAGGCTTCCTGCAGTTGGAAACAAGCAGAAGAACTTGCTCGCTGAAGTTTTACCAGCCACAACTCCTGGAATTACTTTAAGATACCTGGAAAGCTAGGAGGCACAGAACCTCCAATATGAGGTGAAACCTAGCTACTTGGGAGAGAAGTTTAATTTTATTTTCATTGTCTTATACGAGTTTAACAGACACTAAAGATTCAACACTGATTTCCCTTCAGCTAAGGATGATGGGCCAAGTAAGCCTAGACAAGGACTTCTGGATGGGCAGGTTATACTGGGCCCTGCTCAGTTAGGCCTTGCCCCACCAGCCCTTTGTGGCCTGGTGTGCCTCTGCACCCATAGCCTTGGCCTCCCTGCACTGGTGAGCCTGGAATTCCAGGCAGCCTAGGGGCTGGAGATTCCCCATTTCCAGTGGTGGTTTGTTGTTCTTCTGACCTTTACTGTCCTAGGTGGTGATAGGGTGGCCATTGACATATCCCCAGAATACAGGACATGTGGGGAGAAAGAACATAACTGGTTCAGGGCTCCTTCCCCCAGCTAGGGCTGAGCATCAAGCGTTGCACAAGGGATGGAGAAGGGGCTGTCCTGGTACTGGCAAAATCCCAGTCATGGGTGCATATCTTAAAAATCCACCTGTTTGGGGGGAACAAAAAAGTGGTCATGTCTTGGAAAATCCAGATGATATGATGACCCTAGAACACCCCCCACCCCTGCCCGTTGTCTCCTGCTAGGACGGCTGGCTCACATCTGAGTTCACATGCAGCCAACGCTGCTGTTCTTGCCCAGAAGTCATGAGATCATGACTTCTCCTGTGTGGGTGTGTGAAAGTGGCAGCACCAGCAGCATGTGAAAAACACAGGACTAAAATGCATAAATAAAGGACAATGGACAAAGTCAAACGCTTTAAAAAACAGGACTGTCCCATATAAAACAGGAGCAATGGACACCGTAGGTGGCGATCTACCGTGCTTTAATGGTAGAATTGGCTCTGGCCAGCAATGTACCTGAAGATGAACAGTCATGACTAAAGTTCCTGCCCTGCAGTACTTGTGTTCTATGATGGACAAGAGAGGAAAACCTAGGGATACGTTGTTAGCAGGTACACACGTGCTTCTCCTTAGTGTCTTTCAGGATTCTCCTACCTCTCCTTGTAACTCAAGGTAAGCATCATTAAGTGTGAGGTAGAAATGGTGACTACCTCTGCCCTGCCCTGCCCCCAAAGGTAAAACTGGGAAGGTAGGCTCCTATGTCAGAGGGCATGCTTTTACATATTACGGCTGGGGAAATGCTGGTTTCTGCAGTTCTCTGCTATCCTGGGGCCCCTTTATTCTTCAGTGTTTCTCTCATACAAAGTATCTGGATGTTTTTAAATGAGCACTGTGGGAGGGTGGGGGAGATCCGTGGCCACTGCGTGGCATGGCTGTGGGGTGCTCATGCACACAAGGTGCTCGGGGAGTGCTTCAAACCAGCAGCTCTCAGCATGGGGCACTCTAGATTTTTCAGAAGTGCTCTATGAGTGGCTGGCTACTGCGTGGGGAATGGGAGCGTGCCTCCCCACGCACCACCATTACACAAGCGTGTGGACGGTGGGGGACCAAGTATGCACACACCTTCTTTAAAAGCACCCTCTGACTCGTGGACAGCTTGCTATTCCAGCCCCTTTCTGTAGTCCCCTTAAAAATTCCAAATGGAGATTGGGGAGGGGAAGTGCTATTTAATGCCTGCCTCTGGGAGCAGAAGTGGAGGCAGATAGTTATTCAATTCAAACTTTATGAAGTAACTACCCCATCTCTGTCAGGCTTTTGGCAAGGCGGACAGGATAGGGTTGGGGGTTAGAGTGAGAGGTTTTTGTTTCTGTTCTTTTGTGTTTTGGTTTTGGTTTAATTTTTTGATTTTCCCCCAGCTGAGATTTTATATTTGTATTAATTTGTTAATTGTTTTAACCGTTTTTATCTGTATTTAAAATTGTGAGCCGCCCCCAAGTTATTTTCAGGAGGGGTGGGATATAAAATTGTAGCAATAAATATCCAGGTATGCTCATGAGAGCATGTCCTAAAAGAAGAGATCAAATGTTACATCTTTCTGAGGAGTAGGGAAAGAAAAGCAGAAAAGGCTTCAGAGCCTTCATCTCAACAAACTGCATTGGAAGGCTATGGTCCACTTTTCCCCCTGCGGTTCGTCTGTTAGTTGTGGGAGACTTGTGGAACAGGGGTTGGATTGGATGATCCTTGAGAATCCTTCCAGCCCTAGGCTTCTCTGCAGAATTTCAATCTTGAATTGAGTATCTGAACAAGGAATACACGGAAGGATTTTGTACTAGAATCCGAATAGTCTAGAGTTTTGCTATTCTAGTCCCAGGTTTAATCTATGGTATTTAATCTATAGGTATTTAATGTGGATGATGATGGAAATCTGACGCAATCTGGAATAATAGAATTCACCATTACAGATCTAGTTTTTAATATGGAAAAAAGTCGTTCAGTAAGATGGCCGTATCGCAGTCTGTTACGCTTTGGATATGACTCTGATCTGTTCTCCTTTGTATGCGGAAGCAGATGTGATACTGGTGAAGGTAAGTGTTTCTAAGTCATACTTTCTAAAGTGGGTACAGTTTTCAGTCTGGCCTCCTGGTTGTAACAAATACAGACTTCTTGCATTAACTTTATTTTTGAATAGAGATCCGAGATGTCTGTGCATTTTCTTGACCTGACTCTGGCTCCAGGGTTGTGGCTGAAGTAGACTTTGATGAGAAAATACTTGGAATTGCAGTTGGAAGTCCCACTCTGCCACTGATTTACTGGAGCACCCAGCTTACAACGTGGCTCTGCTTTGTGCTTTTTAAAAGTTTCTACTGTTAAGTGGGGATTGCATCTACTTTCCAAGGCTCTTGGAGAGGTTCTGCGTGGATATCTCAAAATACATTTGTATCTAAAAGTTCTTTTAAATTTGACAAACATTTCACCTCTGAAGAAAGTGGTGCTAACTATAGAATGTGGTTATATAAGGTGAAAGAAGGGAAGAAATGTGTTGGCAAATAGTATAGTGAAGTCTTTGTCCAGATGTAGTTGTCTGAGTTACAGAATACTTGAAAATATTGAATCTTTATAATGCCAAAAACCTAGATATGAAGGGCATGGTGGTTCTTTGTCCATTCTTTATTAAAACTTCTTAGTATAGACAAGAGAAACACGGAGGCTATTTGCTTAACTTGAGCTATGTCGATGACCCTTTAATGAGACCGAGATTGAGGGTTGCAAGACTACTGCTGGATCTTGCATCAGTATATAATACTAAAGATATTTGAACTGGTTGTCATCACTTATTTCAGTCCTGATCCTGCAAAATTTGTCTGAGTAGTACCATTGACTACAAATGCTGCAAAATACTGCTTAAATAAGTGTAGTCAATGTCAATGGAACTATTTGTACTTGTGTTTGCAGGACAGGGACCTAATGGTGACAGTCTTAAACTTGGGCTTGTAAGAATAGCAATGCACAAACATATGTCTCTTCCATTTACCTTCATATTTGGACCTTCAAGAATTTGAATGGTGAAAACCACTTTAGGCATAGTCTTGTACTCAAGCACTCCGGATTGTCAACTAGTGTGAATCTCTGGAATTACTGGCTTGGTACAAATAACGATGAAGGCCTTTGCATATGAGCTAGGTGTCTTTCCCTTATTTTAGAAACCTGTTAACCGCACATTTATTTTCTTTTGAATTTCAGGAATCTATGCATTTAAATGTGACCGTGCAGGAGAACTATTTAATAGACTGAATAAGGCCCTGCAGATTAATCGCTTAAATAAAGTCCAGAAAAAAGATTTGCAAACTCCAGGTTTGTGATAGTTACCCACTCTTCTTCCTGTCTTTGCTATTTGAAACCAGACAACTATCTAAATTGCTGTAGCTACTAACCAACAGCTAGTAGTAGAAAAGGGAAAGCTGAGAAACTGGATTTCAGACAAGTATTCCATAGATGCATATGGCAATCGTGTTTTTGTGCATAAGATAACAAATGGTGCTGCTGGAAGGGTTGCTATACCGCCCCTTTAATCCAGGTTGCATATGAAAAATACATGGTGCAGGGTTGCATTGGTTCCAATGCAGCCCTGTACCATATATTTTTCATAAGCATCCTGGATTAAAGGGGCGGTATAGCAACGCTAGCTGCTGGTCTCTTAGTTACCTCAGTTAAGCTGATGGAGGGTGCACGTGAAAGAAGAAGGGAGAACGCCGAACAGGTGGTGCGCTCCACCAACTGAGCATATCAGGTGGAAGGTGGTCTGCCTTCCAGTTAGGCACAGGAGGAACTACACGGCCTCTTACCCTTGCACTCCAGTTCACCGATGAGTCTTTTCCATCCACAAGTGAGGGGTTTGCAGTATGGAAGAAGTGAGGAAGAAATGCTTGAGCAAACAGTGCTTCCTACTTCAACATTTGATGTTAGTAATTCTGAGAGTATTCTTTGGAGCTGTCTACTTTCAGGCTCGATGTAGCCAACAAGTGCAATTCGCTGTTTTTGGGGATGTTCAAGCCACTTCTGAAGCTTGTGTGCCTGTAACAAGCCCTGTGTCCACCTAAAAACTGGCACCAATGGTGCACAGGCTCTTGTGTTCATTAGTACTTCCTGGAAGAAAAGATGATATGAAAAACTGCCCCATTCCTATGTTAATCTAGATAGGAATGCAGTTGCAACAGTGCAATTGGGTCCTGGTAGTGCTATCTTACAATTTTCCTGTCTATTAATTATTATTATTGATTATTATTATAATCATTTATATAGTGCCAGTCATGTGACCTGGTGCTGTACAGAACATAGAAATAGATGCGGTCCCTGCCTGTGGCTTACAATCTAAAAGACAAGGAGGGGGAGACAGGGAGAGGGGACAGTGGGAGAGACAGGGGAGAAGACAGACAAACATTCAAACAGGTGCGAAGACTCAGGTGCGTGTGCTTGGCTTGGTTACA
>QEPC01007559.1:14071276-14083487 GCA_003113815.1 Sphenodon punctatus | reverse complement strand
TGATTAGCAGGAGTTAGGAAGGGCGGAGCGGAAGAGGTGGGTTTTGAGGAGGGACTTGAAGGTGTGGAGGGTGGGGGCAAGGCGGACGAGGGCAGGGAGGGAGTTCCAGGTGTGCAGGACAGCGAGGGAGAAGGAACGAAGTCGGTTGGGGGAGCAGGGGCGGCGTGGGAGGGCAAAGGAGGGGATGGAAGAGGAGTGAAGGGCTCGAGCAGGGGTTCAGAGGGAGATCAGGGCAGAGAGGTTGGGGGGAGAGAGGTTGTGAAGGGCTTTGTAGGTGAAGATGAGGAGCTTGTGCAGAATATGCTCAGGAAGAGGGAGCCAGTGGGGAGAGGAGAGGAGAGGCTGCACATGGTCAAAGCATATAATTTTAGTATTATAAATCTTGTCACCTGTCAACTTTTGTCTCCTTTTCTTTTCCTGGGTTCCATGCAGGTCTAACAGCAGCCACTGCAATATCTGACAAGGCAAAAATACAAAGGCATATTAAAAAATAAAATTGTCCTTGCCTTCTCTTATTTGGCCTTTTAATTTTTTTAAATTTTCAGATATCTTCACTGTCTGCTCTTTCCAATGGGAGGTTGGCAAGTGTATCTTGATCTCTGATAAGGGAATAAGAAGGCTGAATAGTTGTGGTGATTATGATTATTTATATAGTGACAGCAGTGTACTTGGTGGTGTACAATCAGTAGTTGGGTCTCTACCCCATGGGTTTACAAACTAAGAGAGATGAGAGAGGAGGAGACAAGGGAGAGGTGAACACTGGTAGAGACAAGCGTACATTCATGAGGTTGAGAAGTTGCAGGTGCACGTGCTTAACTTTCATTTGTGCTTCCTGTTCTTTAAACTTAGCCCCAGCAACCCTAAATAAAAATATTAAAACATCCAAGGACATGCAGCAGAGTTGATAAAATGTATCTGCTTTGTAAAGCATTTCAGTATTTGAGCTATGGTATGGAAAATCTTGTCTTGACTAGATGTCGGCGATGCTCCTTTGAGACCACCAGAAGAATCGGAAAGAGCTCAATCTTCTGCTAGTGCTTCAGCACTACCTAGAAGACCAGAATTAAGAAAGGAGTCATCTAATCCACTAATGACCCAAGTTTTTCAGGTGAATTGAACTGTTTCTACACAATATAAGTTGGTACTTGCCTAAACATGCAAGTGTTTGATTTGCCTGAGACAGATGTAATCTGAAGGACTAGGCTGAGGATACTAAAAAAATCTGAAATTCTGTGTTTTTAACTTCTCCCCCTGCACATAGACAATTTTGATATTAGTAATCTGTCTCTTGATGTTGATTTCAATAAGTATACTTAATAGTATAAAACAAGTACAAATTGGGGGAGGGCAGGAGTTTTTTTTAAATTGTTTTGTTTTATTAATTGTAAGCTGCCCTGAGCCTCTGCAGGAAGGGCAGTCTATAAATGTGAATAAGTTACCCAAACACTAGTAACTTTTAAATTTTGCTATATTGTGCGTATAGGAAGGGACTAAAGAGAAGACTATTCCTTTGATGCTAGATGAACATCCAGGAGAGCCTGGGTTGCTATGTGAGGCATCAAGGACTAAAGTTTCTGCCCAAAGCAGTCTTCTTGGTAGACCACAAATATTGCAAGAAATACAAGATGATAGATTGCTCAGTGCATGCTCCAACATTCCCATATTGGACACCAGCTATGGTAGTGAGGAATATAGAGAAGGATCTTCAACTAGTAAAATGGGTTATGAGAATCTGAAAGGACTACCTGGGCAACGTTCTTCAAACTTCAGGAGCTGTTCAGTATCTCTTGGCAGCTCTGATTGTCAGTACACCAGTTCATCTCAGAAGACAACTGCTCTAACCCACTACAGGAACTTGCCTTCTCAATCCGTTTTTGTTAGGAGCAATCTTGATTCAAAGATAGAATCTGTGAATGAAGACATGTCCTGTGGTCCTGAAGCCATGCCTATTCAAACTTCAACCTATTTCAGCTTTAACAGGCAGCCAAGTTTGGAAGACAGACAACTTAATTACATACAGGTGGAAGTAGAAAGTGGCTGTGACTCCGAGAGTCCCAGAGCCCCACAAAGACGTGCCTCTTCAGAGTTCTACTGCGAGATAGACGCTGAAAAAACGCTTGCTTTGTATCTCTTAAAAAAGCCACAACCCAGGGATGATGGAACCAGGAGGACTAGGCATAACAGTGCTCTAGAGTAAATGTGAAGGTTGGGGAAAGATTTCTAGTATGCTACCTTCAGTAACTTAATTTTAAGTTTCTCTGGTATAGTGGAGGTGTGAGAACGTCTGAGACTGGATATTTTTAATACTGTTTTACAAATACTGTTTTACAAACTAGAAACTGGTACATACCCTAAAATTCATTTCGCTGCCCTTCACCTAAGCAATACAGAAATTCAATCATTTAAAGTAAATGTTGTCTTCTGTAACACCATAATCTTTTCCCCTTCAAACTATAGCCAGAGACATAGGGTGCAATCATGACTTTTGTCAAGAATGGGGTTTTTGCTATTGTATTTACTACAGCCAGGATTTCACCATTTGATGGCTTTTCTCCTAAAGAACACATGCTGCTTTAGTTGGGTTTTTTTTTAATGCATGGTTGTGTTGATGCAAGTTAAATATGATGATGTAAAGTGGGGATTAATGTGAAGTTGACTCTGGGTGTTTTCAGACAAGATACTCTCCACCCACCTACAGTATTGCCCTATGGGTGCCCTGTAACATGTATGGTGGGTGGGCACTGTCTTGTCTGAAAACGCCCTTTCATTCATTTTGAGGTTTCGTTTTTTTTATTGTAGTCTTAACTTTGCCTGGCTTTTAACTTGACTACAGATTTTAAAAGTCAACTTCCAATCCAGCATTTTGCTAGATCCAGGTTCTTTGCAGTATTAAGCTATTGTAGATGGAGAACTTCAACAGAGTTTACATGAGTCTGGGGAATTTTTTAAAAACCTTTTTTTAAAACCCTGTTTCTTCAATTTGAAGGTAATTCTGCTTGAGGCTACAGTACTTCACTAATCCATTTTGAACTTACATTATTTGACATGGCAGGCTTTTCAGCATTACACCATGTAAAGCTGTAAACATTAGCATAGCCCTTGAATTGGAAAACTATAAACTGATTAAATTGATTTAATTTTTTATTTTATTTTTAGGTTGTAAAGTACACTTGCTCTAGATAAATGTCTCCAATGATTTGACTCAAGCCAGTTTAGGAAAACGGTCTTGGCTTTTGCATTAACTTCTTTTTCTAATGAGTTTTGTGTTTCAATAAACTCTGATTGCATGATGGTAGTAACTCTTTCTTTGGAGAACAACCATGTGTAAAATTCATCTTATTACATAGCGTTTTTTTTCTGGGCACCCTTAACCTAGTTTAACCACCCTTCCCCAAAATCTTAATATACAAAAAAGTGAAGCACAGAAAGAATTGCTGTACAAAATATTATACAGCGTTGGGACTGGCTCTCTAGTTAAACCAGCTGCATTGTAGCACAAAAATCATGAACATTACTTTTTATAAAATCAGGATTTGTCCTATCTGTGTGGAATTTGGTAGGGAGGATTACATGGGAGAGCTGTGGAATGTGTCCAAAATATCGTTGTCATGGGATTGGGGCTCAGTACCCCACTTTAGACTCTTGTGACTCGGTTTCCTGGCTTGCAGCTCAGATCTCTCTAGAACTGATTGAGCCTGCAAGAGGGAACCTTCTTGTCACCTTTTCAGCCACAGAATTTCACAGCACAGACGCTTTCTCTCTAGGTTCGTCTGTGTCTGTAAACGTAGAATTAACCCCAAACTGTGTCTCGCCAATGTTAGGATTAACAATTGGCAATCATCTCTCGTCTTGACTACTGCAACCTCCTCCTTACTGGCCTCCCCCCGCTCTCACCTGTCCCCCCCTTATCTCCATCTAAAACTCCACTGCTAGGGTCATCCACTCAGCCCATTGCTTCAACCACGTGCAGCCTCTCCTCTCCTCTCCTCGCTTCACTGGCTCCCCCTTCTCGAATGCATCCTTCACAAACTCCTGGTGTTCACTTACAAATCCCTTCACAACCTGGCTCCCCCTTACCTCTCAGCCCTAGTCTCCTTACGCACTCTCTACTCCTCCTCTGCCCCCTCCCTCCCTCGCTCTCCCCTAACTGCCTTCGTCCCTTCTCCCTTGCTGCCCCCCATGCCTGGAACTCCCTCCCTGCCCTCATCCGCCTTGCCCCCTCCCTCCGCACCTTCAAATCCCTCTTCAAAACCCACCTCTTCCTCGCCGCCTTTCCCGACACCTGTTAGAACTTCCCTCTCAATATTTACTGTCTGCCCTCCCCGCAGACTCCTGCCTAACCGCAACCAAGCCAAGCACGTGCACCTGAGACTTCGCATCCGCTTAAATATTATTTCTCCCTTGTATCTCCCTATGTCCTCTCTCCTTGTCTCCCCCCTCCATGTCTATTAGATTGTAAGCCATAGGCAGGGACCGCGTCTATCTTATTGTACTGTAAAGCACCAGGTACACAGCTGGCGCTATACAAATGCTTATAATAATAACAATAACAATTCCACTGGACCATACGAAGTTCAATAAAAAGAAGTTTAATGAATAAATCATGAATAAGCATGCAGTACAAGATTATATTTGAGAGTGCAGAAATCAAAACCGCATAACCAATAACGCATTCCTATCTGTACTTGGATTCTCCTAACTTAGGCTTACCCTAATCAAGGTCCAAGGATACTTCAGTTCATGTCACAGCCAGGGGTGGAAAACATGGCCGGGTCTCCATCTTAGAGTTTCCAAATGCCTTACTTCATTGTTCCTTTGGCCCGGCCCTTCTCTCGCTGGTAAGATCTCAAGATGCAGATGAAGCTCCACAAGCTAATCTCCACCGAGTGCCCGAGATTGCAAGATAGCCTCCTCTTTGTCTTGTCCCCCCCATTAAGTATCTTTTCAGGGTCCTTGGTGTGATTTTTCACGCCTGGTGATGCTGTGTTTTCAGTCACATCCACAGGAAGAAATCCATTTGCAACTCAATGGTCTCTGGCTAGTGTTTGCAGAGGTGTGTTAGGCTTTTTCTGAATATGCATTCGGCATGACTTTGCAGTTCCCCATTACATGAAGTTAGTTTCCAGTTCTCAGCTTTCACATTACATACATGTTTAACATTTGCCTTGAATTTTGGAGACAGAATGACATCTCCCTTATGTGGCTTTCTTTGCCCGTAAAATCTTAGTTCTGTGAGCAGTACTTTTGCAATGTAGGAGTGATCTGGAGTTCAAGTTTGACATATAGTTTTTTTCCTGTGTTGTGTTTTTTTAATTATTATTTTTTTTTTTAATTGGTTGTATAGTTCTTAAGTTTTTTGATGTTTTGAGGTTCTGATTTGGGACTGGGCCAAAAGGGGTTAACTCTCTTAAGTCAGCTTTTGCCTTGCAGTTCCCCAAAACACAAAACTCTTTACTAGGTCCATCTAAGCTTAATGGCTCAATCTCCCCAAACTCTGTTACTCCAAAGTAGGAATCACTTAAGCTCCCAGGCTTAGATAAAGGAAGTTTATTATAAGAATGAAGATTAATATTGAATACAAGACTGGGCTGAGAGTGTAATATTCAGATAAAGATAACACGTCTCATTTACTAGGAAATCTTTCACCAGCTTACCTAATTAGTTAAAGTCCAAGTCCCTTTTGCAAGCATTTGTCACGGTTCCTGACCTTACAACTGGGTGCTTCCTCTTCAGTTGCTGTTAGAGTTCTCTGGTTACAGCTTTTCATTCAAGGTTTTCGGAATCCCCTGTGCTATGTGGGCATCCTTTTTATATGCAAGTTGGTCCTTTGTCCCTTTCATCCCACCTTCGCAGGTAGCTGGGGTAATGTAATTTAGTCTGTTTGGGATGCGGATTGGGGCCAGACTACTTTTGTCTTCGCCAGCTTTGCTTATTTTGCTCTGAAATTACATTTCCTGATTTCTGTTTCTGTTCATTTTTCTGAGCTTTTCCACAACTTACATTCATGAGGTACCTTTGAGATTGAATATCTTACACATTAGACCATGTTATTCTATACATTATAGTGATCAGTTTGATACCAAACATGGCTATACCATATTAATACAGAGTAGCCATTTGTGAACATGTATGTAATTCATGTTGGTTTTGTGATCTTCATCACATGCTCCCAACTTAAACCAAACCACCTGCTGAAAATTACCCAAGCTTGGGTCTGCAAGTGAAATGCTCTGGTGATGAGGGGTCTGCAGAGAAATCTCTTTGTTTACTCCTCCTCCTCCCCGTCTGCCTTGCTTGTTTAAAAATACCTAGGGTGGATTTGCACGTAATGCTGATTTTAAATCGGATGTCTGCAGGGGTGTGCGTGTGGAACATGTATAACAAGCCCCAGATTAGCGTTGCATGCGAGTGAGTCAAAGGGAGTTCCAGCCACAATTTAAATGCGGATTTGGAGTTCAGGTCAAATCTAAACACTAAATCTGCATTCAAGCGGGGCTGGATCTCCCATTGACTCCCTTACAAGCAATGCTGATATGGGGTTCATTAAACATGTTCTGGGGCCCAGCAAACATCAGATTTAATTAGCACTGCGTGTGAGTCCACCCTCCATGTCCCCCCCCCTCCCCCACACATGCACAACATACTCTTTGTATAGCAATAGTGTTGCAAATCTTCTAAGTCTGCATTTCAGACACTTGCACCTGCCCCTCTTGTTCCAAGACTTGTAAACCCGTTAATATCAGTGCTGTCTGTACTGATGAATTTTTACCTACATCACATCTTTCAGGTAGTACTGCTAAAATACTACCCAGCCACAGCAGTCTCAGTCTTAGACTAGGGACATCGGTGATCACCAAGGCAGGAAACTGCATGGTTAGTTCTGTCTCTCTAAAGTTTCTAATCCCAGTATTTAACCGACTCTGACCCCGATCACTGTACTATGGAGGCTGCTGGCTGCATTCTTCCTGTTCTCCCTAACCCAAATGAAAGCATATAGGGAAAATGAGGGTGGTAAGTTGCCCCCACTTCCCCTGCTTCAGTTTTGCCCCCAACCTACAGAGGGGGAGGAGTGGGGCTGAAAGATCCAGGCAAAGTGTGGGTGCATGGAGCCTAGCACAATATGTGAGCATGTACAATAGCTTTACTGCTTACATGGCGCGTAACTTAAGGTGGGAGCCGCAGGCAGACAGAAATTCCATTCTCTTTTTTTTTGTGGAAGCAAGATTTGTTATCTAGGTTTTGATCTCTTAATAAGAACATAAGTGCCATTCTGGGTCAGACCAATGGTCCATCTAGCCCAGCATCCTGTCTCCAACAGTGGTTTGAAAGAAGCACCCAACAGCTCACAATGGGGGATCCATTCCCCGTTGTTTTCCCCCAGCTCCCGTCATGTTCCCTGACCCTGTCTGACTAATAGCTGCTAATGGACCTGTCTTCCAGAAACTTGTCCAAACTTCTCTCAAACTCAGCTATAGTACTGGCCCTTACCACAGCCTCTGGCAGTAGATTCCACAACCCAATTATATGCTGAGTGAAAAAATATTTTCTTTTATTTGCTTTAAACTTGCCACCCATGAGTTTCATGGAGTGTTCCCTAGTTCTAGTACTAGCTGAGAGGGTAAATAACTGCTCCTTGTTTATTAGTTCCACACCACTCATGATTATATAGGCCTCTATCATATCTCCTCTCAGTTGTCTCTTCTCCAAACTGAAGAGCCCCAACCTACCAAGCCTCTCCTCGTACGGGAGCCCTTCCATGCCCTTGATCTTTTTTGTTGCCCTTCTCTGTACCTTTTCTAGTTCAGCTATGTTTTTTTGAGATGGGGCAACCAGAACAGCACACAATATTCGAGGTGTGGTCGCACCATTGATTTGTATAGAGGCATTATGACATCCTCAGTTTTATTCTCTATCCCTTTGCAAATAATCCCTAACATTCTATTTGCTTTTTTGACTGCTGCTGCGCACTGCGCTGTGGATTTCATTGTATTGTCCAAAACCACCCCCAGATCCTTTTCCTCAGTGGAAACGCCTAGCTTAGTACCCAGCAGTGTGTACGGATAGTTTGGATTATCTTTCCCTATGTGCATCACTTTGCACTTGTCCACATTAAATCTCATTTGCCATTTAGATGCCCAGGCACCCAATGTCGTAAGATCTTGTTGCAGTTCCTCACAGTCTGCTTGTGTTTTAACTACCTTGAATAACTTGGTGTCGTCTGCAAATTTGATCCTCACTCTTAACACCCTTTTCCAAATCATTAATGAATACATTAAACAGTACCGGTCCCAATACAGGTCCCTGAGGCACACCACTTTTTACATCTCTCCATTGTGAAAACTGACCATTTAGTCCAACCCTTTGCTTTTCTATCTTCTAACCAGCTTCTGATCCATAGTAAGACACTATCTCCTATCCTCTGACTTTTAAATTTTCTTAAGTGTCTCTCATGAGGGACCTTATCAAATGCTTTCTGGAAATCCAGGTACACTATATCTACTGGGTCTCCCTTGTCCACATGCTTATTTACACCCTCAGAGAATTCCAACAGGTTAGTGAGGCATGACTTACACCTTTACTAAATCCGTGTTGACTCTTCACCATTAAGCCATGTTTGTTAACATGCCCTGTAATTCTGTCCTTAACAATGGTTGCCACCATTTTGCCCAGCACAGACATCAAGCTTACTGGACTGTAGTTTCCAGGATCGCCTCTGGATCCCTTTTTAGATAGCGGGGTTACATTTGCCACCCTTCAGTCCTCGGGTACAGTGACAGATTTTAGTGACAGGTTACAAATTACTAACAGTAGGTCTGTGATTTCATATTTGAGTTCCTTCAGAACTCTGGGGTGAATGCCATCTGGCCCTGGTGACTTGTTAGTATTCAGTTTGTCAATTTGCCTTAGAACATCCTCCAATGTCTCATTGATTTGTAACAGCTCTTCCAATTCCTCACCCACAAAGCAAGGATCCGGTGTGGGTACCTCCCCCAAATCCTCCACAGTGAAGACCGATGCAAAGAACTCATTCAGCTTCTCTGCAATGTCCTTATCCTCCCTGAGCGCCCCTTTTACTCCCTTGTCATCTAATGGCCCAACTGATTCCCTAGCGAACCTCTTGCTTCTGATGTATTTGAAAAAGTTTTTGTTGCTTGTTTTTGCTTCTTTAGCAAGCCTCCCTTCAAAATCTCTCTTGGCCTGCCTTATTAACACTTTACGTTTACGTTTCCAGTGTTTATGCTCTTTTGTATTAGTTTCATTGGGACTAGCCTTCCATTTCTTAAAGGATGCCTTTTTGGCTCTAATGACCTCCTTCACCTCCCCATTTAGCCACAGTGAAAGAGTTTTGGTCTTCCTGCTTCCTTTTTTAACGTGCGGGATGCAAGTAATGTTCAGGTCTCGCTCTCAGAACCACCTCCTCCAAACCATGGTTGAAGTCGAGACTTATTCTTTTGTTCAGAAAATCAAAGTGTAAACTTTTGTCTATTATTGCAATGCCAAAAAAGTCAGGAAGTATAGATAGCCATGCTGAGACCAGTGTGTCTTTATTGTTTAAGGGTAAACTTCATTGGTACTGAACTGGGGTTTTGTAAAATGCAATTGGAGGAGAGTTATAACAGTTAAGATAGTAAATGAGACAGGACTAAGCACTTGACTTCACCTGACCCAAGTGGGTAGGGAAGAAAGGTCCTGCATGGCACTGTTGGCCTTTGTTTTGGTAAAAGGAACAACCAATTACAGTTAAGTCTTGTGGCTATATAAGAATGTTACCGGAAAAATATAGCGAAAGGCTTTTTGCTTCAAAAACTAGTTTTCACTAATTTAACCAGAACAGCAGTTTTAAAGGGGCCTATACTCAAACCTCAACTCTGCTGAATCATTGGATGTACATGCCTAGGAAAAAGCTTGCAAAAAAGGACACTATTATTATTATTATTATTATTATTATTTATTAGCATTTGTATAGCACCAGCTCTGTACCTGGTGCTTTACAGAACAATAAGATAGACGTGGTCCCTGCCTATGGCTTACAATCTAATAGACACGGAGGGGGGAGACAAAGAGAGGGGACATAGGGAGAGACAAGGGATAAATAACATTCAAGTGGATTGTGAAGCCTCAGGTGCACATGCTTGGCTTGGTTGCAGTTAGGCAGGAGTCTGCGGGGAGGGCAGACAGTAAATATTGAAAGGGAAGTTCTAACTGGCATCGGGAAAGGTGGTGAGGAAGAGGTGGGTTTTGAGGAGGGATTTGAAGGTGTGGAGAGAGGGGGCGAGGCGGATATGGGCAGGGAGGGAGTTTCAGGCATGGGGGGCAGCAAGGGAGAAGGGACAAAGGCAGTTAGGGGGACGAAGGAGGGGACATAGGAGGAGTGGAAAGTGTGTGCAGGAGTGTGTAAGGAGATTAGGACTGAGAGGTAAGGGGGAGCCCAGTTGTGAAGGGTTTTGTAAGTGAATACCAGGAGTTTGTGAAGGATGCGTTGGGGAAGGGGGAGCCAGTGAAGTGAGGAGAGGAGAGGCTGCACGTGGTTAAAGCGACGAGTTGAGTGGATGACCCTAGCAGCGGAGTTTTGGAGGGAGATAAGGGCGGACAGGTGAGAGTGGGGGAGGCCAGCAAGGAGGAGGTTGCAGTAGTCAAGGCAAGAGATGACCATGGCGTAAACAAGGGTTTTGGGTGAGGAGACAGAGAGAAAGGGGCAAAACCGAGCAATGTTATGGAGGGCAAAGCGACAGGACTTGGAAACCGAGTCGATGTAAGGTTTAAAGGAAAGGTGAGTGTCGAAGACAAAACCCAAGCTACGGGGTTGGGGAATGGGATGGATGGTAACCCCATCAATAAAGATGGACCGGGAAGAGGGAGAGGAAGGGTAGGGAGGAAAGATAAGGAGTTCGGTCTTAGCCATGTTGAGCTTGAGCTGACGCTGGGACATCCAGGCGGAGATATCAGAGAGACAGTTGATGAGGTGAGCTTGGACAGAAGGGGAGGGAGAGGGGGTGGAGAGAGAGAGTTGAGTGTCATCAGCATAGAGGTGATATTGGAAGCCGTGAGAGGCAATGAGTTTGCCAAGGGATAGGGTGTAGATAAGAAGAGAGGGCCCAGGACAGAGCCTTGGGGAACCCCTACCAAGAGGAGGAGGGAAGAGGAGTTGGAATTGGGAAGAGACACATTAAAGGAAAGGTCAGAGAGGTAGGAGGTGAACCAGTCCAGGACAGAGCCGCAGAAGCCTAGGGAGCGAAGGGAGTAGTGAATGGCTGACTGTGTCAAAGGCAGCAGAGAGGTCAAGGAGGACAAGAATGGAGTAAAGGCACTTAGATTTAGCGACAAGTAAATCATTGGTGATCTTGGCAAGGGCAGTTTCAGTGGAGTGAAGGGGGTGGAAGCCAGATTGGAGAGGGTTCAGGGAGGAGTTGGCAGAGAGGAGATCCAGGCAGCGGGAGTATACCACATGTTCCAGAAGCTTAGAGGCAAAGGGTAGGAGGGAGACTGGCTGGTAACTAGAGGGGTCAGAGCAGTCGAGTGTGGACTTTTTGAGGATGGGAGAGACGGTAGCATGCTTGAAGGCAGAGGGGAAGGAGCCAGTGGAGAGGGAGAGATTAATGACATGTAAAAGGGGGGGGGGGAAGCAACAGTGGAAGCAATGCAGGTCAGGAGGTGGGAGGGGATTGGGTTGAGAGGGCGGTTGGAGGAAGAGAGCAAAGAGGAGATTTCTTCAAGTGAGGCAGGAAGGAAGGAGGAGAGGAGACGGGGGGGGGGAAGTGGTGAGGGAGCAGGGAGAGGAGATGGGTGGGAAGCAGTGTTCTGGCGGATCTTGTCAATCTTTGAGGTGAAGAATGATGCAAGATCCTGAGCAGAAAGGGAAGAGGGGGCTGGGGGGCTTGAGAATGGAGTCAAAGGTGGAGAAGAGGCGGCGCAGATCACGAGAGTAGGATTCGACCGGGGAGGCATAGTAGTGTTGCCTTGCCAGGGAGATAGCAGAAGAGATGGAGGAAAAGGGGCGGCTGGTGGGTTTTGATGTTGGAGGGGCACTGGGGCCGTAAGGTCGCAGGCGGGCCTAGAGGCAGAGCCAGGAGGACGGTAGGCAGAGCCAGGGAGATGGTAGGCCAGTGGCATGGCATAACCCAGCAGCAAGGAGTTCCCAGGGTTAACATCAGATGGAAGAAAATACAGTCTACATGCACATCAAGCTTAAAATAAATAATTTATAAACCCC
>QEPC01007559.1:14056622-14067677 GCA_003113815.1 Sphenodon punctatus | reverse complement strand
GGGGGGGGGGGGGGGGGGGGGGGGCCTGGGAGCTGTGTGTGTGTGTGTGGGGGGGAGACTGGGAGCTCCTGCCACAGGTGGGACACTGGGTAGTTCATATCAGGGCGCCTGTATGCAGTGCCCTGGTATGAACTTTTCCCCTGCCTGGCCCCTGCAATGGAACAGTGCCCCCTGCGGCACTATTCCATTGCAGGGTCCCTTTATGTGGAATGGACAGTGCTTCTAGGCACACATTCCACATAAAGGGAGAAATGCCTCCCTTTTGTCCTGGAAAGGCTTCCTTAGGAAGCTTTTCCGGGGGGGGGGTGGGTGAGTCACCGGTTGTGTGTGCGCTCACGCACGTGCACACAACCAGTGAGAATATTCGGAGCCACCTCGAAGAACCTGGTTTAGAGCAGCAACCTTCTCTGAAGATCGCTGCTCTAAACCAGGTTCTTCGAGGTGGCTCCGAACAGTCACTGCGGCCGCTTTTTTCTTTTCTTCTTTTTCCCCCCTTTTTTTTCGGACTCGGCTGGGGCCGGCCAGCCGGGGGAGTTCTGGGAGGGGCATTGCCCCTCCCTCCCTAGGTGGCCCACCGCCACTGGGGAGGAGAGGCAAAATTTATAGTGGAGGATGTCAGGGTGGGAGCAGGATTTGCTCCAGAGGCATTCAGCAACCCGGATGCAGCAGGGGAAGAGGAGGAGAAGACAGGAGAGGGGAGAGGGAGGAAGCAAAATCTAAAGGGTTAATAGCCTGCAGATCACGGAAGGGGTGTGGAGCTGGGGAAGAATGTATACAGAATGCAGATTACTACAGAACACGAACACTTCTATAGGAATATGTCTGAGCCTTTTCAGGCATGTGGTTCACTGGTTAGTTAAGTTATCTTTTATACAACTAAATTTAAATTCTCAATCCAAGTTGAATGTTGATAAAATAGGTCCCCTTCTACCTTCTTCTAGTGTGACCAGTTAAAACTTCACCTTTTTGCACTACTTTCCTGATCTGGTATTTTTATCTACACCTCAATAGCAGAAAATGGTAATAGAAAATTACTATTTGTTAACTGGTCCATCATCTGCTGTCTAGTGCTGCATATCATCTGTATTGTAATATTCTGTTCAAGTGACATTTTAAATGGTCTGAATACTGGGACTTACTCCCCCCCCCCCCTCCCTTGTTCTTGCTTGAGATCCTTTTGCCATACTCCATGGAGGTGCTGCAAAAATGGGTCCTCAAGACTCCTGAGGAGCAACTGCAGCAGCAGGCTGGTGAGGTATTGCTACCATAGGAGCCCTGAGGAGCAACTCCAAGGGGTTTGTCTGTTTCTGCCAGAACTAGCTCTCAGCAAACCGCCAGCTAGCCGGAGCATGCCTGGTGTCACCACTTGAGCTCTTCCCTCAGCTGCTCGTGCCACACAGAAGGTACTGTCCAAATGCCAGAAACGGAGCTGGCCTTAGAATTGGGGGGAGGGAGGCTGATGATGTCACATCCTTTCCTAGGGCCCTGCTTTCTTGGCGGGGGGCATCCTCGATGGTGCGCTAGAGGTGGTTGTGTTTCAGTTGTGTTTCTACTGTTTCAACTCTCCCAGTAGAGGAGTTGTGTTTCTCCTCTACTGGGAGAGAGTGGCGGCCTTGCACCCTGCCTGGTGAAATTGGGGACCACTGCAGGGACCCCAGGGAGGTGTTTTTAAACAAGAAGGTACCACACGTGGCCACCCAGTAACCACTAATTCATCTGCTATTCTGAAGGTGGAGCTGGGACGCTTCTGTGAGTCATGCAGCACCCACTCACCGGGCACTGCCAAAAAATCCAGAGTGCCCCATTTGCGGCAAACCAAAAGTGTGTGGCAAAGGGTGCTAGAGTTGCCACCTTCTGTTGTTTTTTACCTGACACTTCCATTTTGGCTTATGAGAGTGTTGGGTAAAAAACCACTACAGGTGGTAACCCTAACAGGTGCCCACATATCCCTTGCCCATATGAACTTGAATGGCCACCCATACCAGTGGACAGGTCCCCTGCTTAGAGGCATTGTGGGCAGGGGGCATAGCCTTTGCAAGTCACAGGATGTGCCTGTGAGCTCTGCAGAGCTCCGTTCCCCAGCACTCGCAGCTGGCACATGTCAGTTTCAAAGGGCAGCTTGGCACGCTTCCCCCTTCCCCCCATAATCCATGGCAGTGTGAGGTAGCCATGTTGGGAACTGCCTGTTAGAATCCTTCTCCACTCACTCCAGAAAACCCCCTGGGTGGGAATCTGTAGCAGGGACTCTGAAGTCAGTACCAGCTCTGACTATACTCGACATAGTTATGCACTTTTTGTCTTAACTGTACCTTGAATTTTTAAATTTTTAAAACTTATTTAAAGTTTTTTTTGTCTCTGAATCTAACAGCAACACCCATCCACCCTTATTGTCTCTATGCTAGGGTTGCACAGGTTTGGAGGAGGGGAGAAGATGGGGCACTCTGGATTAGTAGTAATAATAACTTTTATTTTTATATAGTACCCCCCCTGCTATGGCACTTGGAGTACTTGATGTAGAACAATTTAACACTTTTTAAAACCTCACAATAATCCTGTGAG
Source organism: Sphenodon punctatus (assembly GCA_003113815.1). NCBI lineage: Eukaryota > Metazoa > Chordata > Lepidosauria > Sphenodontia > Sphenodontidae > Sphenodon > Sphenodon punctatus. The sequence continues at coordinate 14,065,118 of QEPC01007559.1, read as the reverse complement.
ATAGATTAGCATGAGAGAATATTGTGACTGGCCCAAGGTCGCCCAGTGAGTTTTTAGGTAAGGGAAGACTTGAACTGGTGCCTTCCCCAGGGACTGTGCACTTAACCACTCATATATAAAACATTGTCTTTAAGGGAAATCTTGACTATTGATTTACATTAAAAAATGAAAAATGTCAATTGACAATTTTCTAGTTCATATCTCTGTTAGTATAGAAATTAGACAAACAAAAAACCTATGGTTTAAAAAACCTAGTTAAGCCGAATTGATATAAAGCAAAGTTTAACAAACTGGGAAATTGTATGTTAAGGCTCTCACCTTAACTTGCACACCTTGTAAGCAGTGAAGTTGTCATATGGTGTCGCATACTGTGCTCGTTTACAACTTAGGCTCCATGCACCCATACTTTGCCTTGGTCTTTCAGCCCCAATCCTCTTCATCTGCAGTTTGGGGGCAACACTAAAGCTGGGGAGAATGCTATGTAAGTGCTTATTTAGAATGTGTGTAGACATTAATATGAAATCCATGGAATGGCCAATAGAAGGAATGGGGGAAACATTAATGCTAATTTGAAATTAAATTGTATCTCATTAACTGTGAAATGATACAATGGAGATGCATCTTTGGGACTGGTGTAGGAAGAGGATGTGAAATAACAAAGGCAGAAGGGAGAGAGAGTGGAATGACAGGGAGGAGGCCATAGGGATTGAGTAGAGCAGGAAGGAACAGTGGAATAACAGGAGTAATGCCATAAGAAATGGGTGGAATGTCAATATTTTGGTTGATGTAAGGGACTGGGAGGAGTGATAGGAGACTATGGGGAACACTACTATAATGCTAATAAGCACCATAGCACCTTGTTGTTCTAGTCTCTGTTGTCCTGTTGTGTATTAGTACACTTTCTCTCCTTGGTTTTTTTTGTTTGAGGGCGTGGGAGTTGTCATTTCACACACTCGTAGCCATATTTGCTATGAGTATTGATGGTTATTATAGTGGTAAGGAGTCTTGTGATATTTTTTGGGAGGTGAGTGGGGTTTATTGGGTAGTAGTAGAGGCCATACTATGCAGTTGGAAGCTAGTGGGTTAAACTGGGGGGATGGAGGGTGCAGCTGAAGTCAGAACTTTTCTATCCTCTTAGAGTGAAGTGGTGGTTAGTTGCTGGGGGTGGGGGCGCAAATAAGTAGTGGGTTAGAGTAGGTGGTGATCCCAAATAAAATAAAATTAAATGTAAGGACATAACTGGTCCATCTAGTTTGTTTTATGTTGGAATATTTACATGCTCTTAGTCACCTATGCAGTGGGGAGATGTACTTGATCTGGTGCCACAGAATGGAGATGTGGAATATAAGTTTAAAAACGGAAATTCTTTTCACATTGGAAGTAGAGTAACAATGTAATATTGAACATGGAGGAGTGTGTCATCCTAGCTTTTGTGTTGTCCCCAACCTGCAAAGGAAGAGGATTCGGGCTGAAAGACCAAGGTAAAGTGTGGGTGGATGGAGCCTAAGTTGTAAGCGAGCACAGTATGTGACACCATACATCTTCACTACTTACAAGGTGTGCAAGTTAAGGCGGGAGCCTTAACATACAATTTCCCGGTTTGTTAAAGTTTGCTTGATGTGAACCTGCCTTAACTAGGTTTTTTTAACTGTAGGTTTTTTGTTTGTCTAATTTCTTTGGGTTTTTTTACAACACAATCCAAACTCCTGAGAGTGATTTCAGGGAGTATAAAGATGGCAAGAGATTGTACTACATCTATGTTTTGGTTACATGATGTTTCAGAAAATACAACATATTTTCTGCAGAGATGTTCATGAAGACAATATATGCCATTCCAAAAAAAGAGAGTAGAGAACTTGTAGTAGAGGACAACAAGTTACACATATATATTAATGAGCTAGTTAGCTCCCTCCCCCGTACTGCAGTTAGGGACTCACTATTTGCGTGCGTTACAGAACCAGTTGCGCTGCCAGGGTGGGGGCTTGGCCGGCTGCCTGAAATGCTGCTTCTGCAATCAATGCTGCTTGTGTCTGAACCTGAACTTTCCCTGCAACTCTGAGTCTGGGGGAGAGGTGCTGAAGCTGCCTTCCCCTGCACCACTTCCCTGGCTCCTTCCCTGCACACCCCTGGTGCCTCCCCCCCGCCCCTCACCTCCACTGCAAACTCTGAGCATGGGGGCAGAGGCATTGAATCCGCCTGCTCCTGATGCACGTCCCCAGCTTTCTCCCTGTCAGGGCCAGACTGAGGAATTCTGTGCCCCTAGGCCCTTCTCAGGCTGCTGCCCCCAAGCCAAGCCCCTCCCCCTGTCCCACCCCCTGGCAAGCAAGCACCGTGGATATGCTGGGGGTGTGTGGATATGCCTAGATGGGAGGCTGAGTCTTTGGGCTGGGGTTGGTTTGACCATGACCTGGCTCAAAATCACCAATACGCCTGAATCGGGCATCCATGCCGAGAGCTGGGGAAAGATTAAACTCTCCCTGTTGGGACTGCACTGTGCGGGGGGGTGGGAGGCAGAAATTGGATCCGAGGGCAAATCTAGGAACTAGAAAGGGGCCAAATAAAAACTAGCCACAGGCTGCATTTGGCCCCTGGGCCTGAAGTTTCCCACCTCTGCAAAAGACCCCCACAAAGTTTCACAAAGGGGGTAATTACAGCATAAGCGATCACACATAACCGTTAGAGCTATCATTGTCGAGATTCAGGTATGCAGTACATGACAACAGTTAGATAGCAGATACAACGTAACCACCACTTAATGCAGCTTGTGCTTCCCTCTCTGCTTGTGGTGTCCTGCTGATGCTTCCTATTATTAGCTTCCTATCCCATTCCCACTGAGACTGCACACAACTAAATTTATGCTCTGCAAACGGTCTCACTGATTTCAAGGCCCATGCCACCATAGGATGAGCACCCCACTAGATCCCAAGCATCCTCCACCCACCAGAGAAAGGATTCCAGGATCAGGGCCCACGCACAGGATTGGATGTGAATGTTCGATGGCCAGCAGCAGCAAAAATTCTTTCTAAAAGATAGTCTTTTTCCCCTCCCACTTGACAACAGCAGCACTACAGGGGATTTGAACCCAAGATCTCTTGTTCCCTAAGCAAGAATCTTACTTCTAGACCACTAAGCGCTACTATGTGTTAGGGGTGTGCACCAGGGCCCCATGTTTTTCATTATCGTTATTGTTTTTGTTATTAAAATGTGTCATTTTATCATTATTAATGACAATGTCATTTTCATTAGTCATTATCGATCAATATCGTTACCGATTTCAAACAAAGATTTTGTTTTTGGTATAGTTTCATGATCTTGCGAGACCAGGAATGATACCAAAACTGGAAATGGTAGTTCAATCAGCTGTGCAGTGGTGTGATGTGTGGCTGCCTGGTTGTGTGTGTCTGTTGTGGCTAGTTAGCTCTGTGTGTGTGTGTGAGAGTGTGTGTGTGAGAGAGAGAGGATGGAAGGTGAAGGAAGCAGGAAGAAGAACCTGAGGTGGAGGTAGAGGAAGAAATGATGGAGGCCCAGGCTAGACCATCTCGTGTGGTGGTGGAGGTGGATTCCTCACCAGAGGAGGAGGAGGGCAGAGGAGGTGCCACTGCCAGGTTTGTAAAATTTGTTTTTATTTATTTAATATTCCTTGTACCTTTTTGAGGACAAGAAGAATACTATCCTTTAGAGTGAGCTTGCTGGCGTGCGGGGGGGCAGTTACACACGAGCAGCAGCACCCAAAGACATACCAGGGTCTCAACTTGTAGACAGCACCCCAGGAAGGGCAGAATTTGCGTGTCTCTTCTGGGTCTGCCAGACAAGAGGGGCTCTTTCAGCAGCATCAATAGGTGGCAGTGGAGGAGCAGGCTGGCGGGCAGACAGGCGGGCGGGTGCTGGTGGACAGTCAGGCACGAGCAGCAGCAGCACCCAGAGACATGCCAGCCAAGGTCTCAGCTTGCAGACAGCACCCCAGGTGGTGGTGGTGGTGTACGTGGGAGAAAGGGAAAGAGACAAGGAGGCAGAAGCACCATCCATCCGCTTGGTGTGGGAGAATGGGTATTGGTCTGGGAAGGACTAGAGGCATAACCATAATTGCATGACATTATGTAGGTGTTACGGGTTCCTGTTTCAGAGAGGATGATGATGCTGGTAGTGCCAGAAGCCCATCAAGGCCGACTTCACAGACCCAAAGCAGGGTAACAAGGTCTGCGGAATGGAAATATTTCCATACCCCAAAAGGTGGCTTCGCAGAAAGGTAAGACACGGGGGCTGGAACAACAGGGAACGGATTGCCCTATGACCTTTTAGGAAGACCCCCACAGAGAGAGAGACTGGCCTGATAGACCATTGGTCTTGACCTGCTAGGACCATTGACCTGGCAGGGCTTGACAGACCATTGTTTTGAGTCACGATGGAACTTCTTATGTTTCTAGCTTTTTATGTTCTTTAGATCTGTGACAGAAAGATTAAAAGAGGGCCTCAAGGGACCATATCTAGGCTCCTTGCCCACATAGAGACAGTCCACCTCATCAGGGAGAAGAGGGGTGCGCCTGGTGGCCATGGAAGCACTTGCAGGGAGGAACATCAGGAGGAGCAAAAGAGGAAATCACGCCAGAAGAGACACCACCCCAGTTCTTCCCCCTCCAGTTCCTCTGATTATTTGCCAGCCCCAGAGGAAGAGAACACCCCCAAAGTGAGGGCATTTAAGGGGTTGCTGCTGAACCTGGCAAAAATATATATATAAAGAGGTTCAAGACCAACATCAGGAATGTGGAGGACAGGCTGGTGGAGCGGTTCTGGAAGCTCCAGATATGGGAGCAGCAGGATCATGCTTATGTGCAGTACGTAAGTACTGAAAAGAATGCCGTAGAGGCATTCCACTAGTCCCTGGTGGCATGGAAGGAATCCATCTTGGGGGCCCTGGATGTTGCCAGGCGACATGGGGTAGAGGTCAGCGAGGGGGGTGGGGGTGGCTCTCTGGCAGCAGCAGGTGGCATTGGAGGAGCTGGCACACAGGCAGGCAGGTGGCAGGGCATGTTTCTGTGGGAGGTGCCAGAGAGAGACAGAAGCCCATGGGAGTTGAATGATGTCTCTAATACTTTAACGATAGTTCTAGGGGGACTGGCATGACTACTTCTGGATGCAGTGGAGCGACTGTTCCCTGTGAGTGGATGACAGCCCCAGAACCTTGATGATGGTTCCTGGGACTGGAATGATTGCTTCAGGTACAGTGGAAGAACAGCCCATGGGAGTTGAATGATGTCCCTGTTGGATTGTGCAACAATTACAAGTAAAAGCTTATTGCAAGCCCAGCAAGCTTAAGATGTGGCTTGTCCAGTAGGGGGAGGGGCAGGGGATGAAACCGTTTGTCTCCTCTCTTCGCCTCTCTCTGTCCTCCATCTTGTCCCATGCAGTCTGTACAGTACGGAAGCATGTCTTCTGAGTTCTTCTTCTTATAAGCATTTATATAGTGCCAGCGATGTACCTGGCGCTTTACAAAAAATAAGATAGACATGGTCCCTGCCCGAGAGCTTACAATCTAGAGACAGGGGTGGGGACAAGGAAGGGGGAACCGAGGGAGAGACAAGTTCTTAGTAAAGTTCTGTTTTTGAAGAAACTTCTGCTGTGTGTTATTGAACAGAAAGCTAACTCTACAATAGGTTATGGGCCCAGGACATCTTAAAGGCATTTTTGAAGACTAGAAGGAGTGCAGACTGTGAAAGAAAACTCCCAGACAGAGAGCCCTACTGACTGTGAGTAAGAAGGCCTAAATCCCAGAAGGGGAAAGGGAGGGAAGCAAGTATGGCAAGCAGCTCAGAGCTCAGACTTTCAGTAGGAAAGCTGAACAATGTAAACTACCAATTGTGGAAGTTTAAAGTGGAAATGCTGCTGTCTAAAGATGATCTATGGGAGGTGATTACCACGAACAGACCAGCAGCAAATCACGAGGAATGGGATAAAAAGGACAGGTTAGCAAAGGCTACAATAAGTTTATTGGTAGAAGATGACCAGCTAATCCATATAAGAAGTGAGACCACAGCAAGAGGCATGTGGATTGCATTGCAAAACTTGCATGAGAGAACTAGCCTGAATAGCAAACTGTTTCTACTGAGGAAACTATACAAAATGAGGCTTGGCAAAGAAAGTGAAATGCAGGAGCATATAAATGCCATGTTGGAAGTAGTGGCACAGCTGCGCGGCATTGGAGAAGATATAAAGGACAGCCATGTGGTAGCCCTACTCCTCTGCAGCCTGCCTGAATCTTACAGTGCCCTCATCAATGCCCTGGAGACAAGGCCAGAGGCTGAACTGAAGCTGGAATTTGTTAAAGGTAGACTTGCGGATGAATTCCAGCGCAGAAAGGAGAACCTGCAGAATGATCTAAAGCAGGGTAATGAGACTGCACTGAAAACCTCAGACAAAGCTCCTAAGAGGGAAACCAGAGTATGCTTCAGATGCAAAAAAGGAGGGACATTTAAAGAAAGACTGCTATATATGGAAAGCAGAACAGCAGAAACGGTCTCCATGAACACCTAAGCAGAGGGCTAAAGTCACAAACAGCAACACAGTCGTTCAACAATGGAGTGGGTGCTTCAGAGCAACGCAAGACAGCTCATCCCAAAATTGGTGTGTAGACTCTGGGGCAACGAGCCACATGACTAACAATAAAGGATTCTTCACAGGGCTGGATCTGAGCAGTAAAGAAAGGATCTACCTTGCAGATGAGAGAAGCATCAACATGGAAGGAATTGGACAAGTATTCCTGTACTGCAACCAGTCACAGGGAGGCACACTGACCATACCCATGAAAGATGTGCTCTATGTGCCTAACTTAGAAGGGGGACTCCTGTCCGTGAGGCACCTGGCAGCGAGGGGGCTCACTATCCGTTTCCAGGGAGACGAATGCACAATTCAAAGTGGAACAAAAGTACTGGCCAGAGCCACTGCAGATGAGCACCTGTACCGTCTGAGCACAGCGAAAGAACAGGCAAATCTCACTGCGCACAGGCCACACGATGACTGCATCCACCTGTGGCATAGACACATGGGACATAGACACCCAGACAGCATCAAGGAAATGCACAGACAGCAGTTGGCCAAAGACCTTAAGGTATCAACGTGTCCCGTGATCATGAAATGTCACTGCTGCATCAAAGCCAAAGCCATGAGGGCTATGCTTCCTAAGAAGAGTCAGAATAGAGCCACGAAACTGCTTGATCTTGTACACAGCGACGTCTGCGGCCCAATGAAGGTTCCCACGCCAGGAGGCAACTGGTATATGGTAACCTTGATGACTATTCAAGGTACATGATCACGTATGTCATGAAGAGTAAAGATGAAATATTTGACAAACTTCAGGAGTACGTGCCCAGGACGAGCAACAAGTTCCAGCGCAGACCAAAGACACTGCGGACTGACAATGGGGGCGAGTTCACAGGAAAGGAAGTAGAGGACTTCCTGAGACTCCATGGAATTGAGCACAGTGCCATATACACCCGAGCAGAACAGAACAGCTGAAAGGAAAAACAGAACGCTAACCGAAATGGTTAGATGCATGTTAACAGATTCTGAACTATCAGAAAGATACTGGGGTGAAGCAGCAGTTGCTGCAACCTACCTACAAAATTAGCTGTATTCTAGAACAGTGAGGAAAGCTCCATACGAACTGTGGCATGGTCAAAAACCTAGTGTGGGCCACATCCAAGTATTTGGAAGTAAGATGTACGTATATATCCCAGAGGAGAAACGTACCAAGCTGCAAAACAGAGCAGTGGAAGGCATCCTCGTAGGATACACTGAGCATTCCAAAGGCTACAGGATCCACGTACAGACAGAATAACCATTAGTAACAGTGTGACCTTTGTGGAAAACTCAAGCAACAGTGTGATGACTAGGGGCGGGAAAACCGGTAAATCCGGAATCCGATAATGCCGGTACCGGGCGTACCGGCATTATTGGATTCGACCCGGTAAATCCGGTCCGGGTACCGGATTCCGGGTACTGGATTTTTTTTACATTGCAGCCATTTAAAAATGGCTGCAATGTAAAAAAAAAAAAAAAGCCCCACCAAAAAAGTTAAAAAAACACAACCCTCCCCGAGTCCAGGCTGCGTGGGTGGAAGGGGGGATACCCCCCACCCACCCTGCCCAGCCTGCATTTTTGTTTAAAAAAAGAGCCCACCACCCCCCCGCACCAGTGGCCGCGGCGTCCCCGCAGCCGCCGGTAAGTATAGACCCGATCCCTGAGGGGGGGGTTTAACACCCCCCCCAACCCCCCAGGGATCACCCCTACTAAAGTTCAGACTGCTTGCTTTGCTTACCTTTGCGGAGCTCCGGGTGCGGCGGCGGCGGGGGTGGGCGGTCCGCCGGCGTCAGAGACGCTCTAGGCCTTCCGGGGAACTCCCCGATAGGAGGGGGAGGGGGGAGGAATTAATTTATTTCATTGATTTCAATGGGGACACAGTGCCCCATTGAAATCAATGAAATAAATCCGGTACCGGTATAC
>QEPC01007559.1:14024049-14049889 GCA_003113815.1 Sphenodon punctatus | reverse complement strand
CGCCTTTGGAAGGTCCCCCCCCGCCCCCCATTTGGGTGGCATCTTCTTCAGGTCACAGATAAGGTGGCCCTCTGTGGGGCCGTCTTGGGAAGTGGAGGTGACATATGATCCTTGGATAGGTTTTATTTACTGTTGGTGGTAGTCATTTGGAAGACCCCGAGTGGTGGGGTATCGGAGAGGGGAGCCTCGGGAAGCCCCCGACTGATTGCCCCATAGAGAGCAGGGCATAGGAGAAAGAATGAGAGAATTAGTGCGTGATTGGGTACACTTAATTCAATCACTGAGATAGGTGGTAGCAGGTGCAGGGAGGCATATAGGCAGGCACATATTGTGTATTTCCATCTCATTCTGGTCGGTTTGCTGCTGGATGTGGGCATTGAGCATGAGCACAGATGAGCTCTCTCTCTGATTCTGTCAGGTGGCAGCTTGAGCAGGATACACTTTTCTCTCTCTCTCTAGCAGCAGGGAGCCTCTCTGTGTCTCTCTAGTCATGTACGGCGGGTGACGGCATGGTCGGGAGCCGCCCCGAGCTGTTTCAGGAGGGGCGGGGCAAAAATATGATTAAATAAATGTCTCCCTCTGTCTCTCATTCTAGCAGCCGGGAGCCTCTCTCTCTCTCTGGTCATGTACGGTGGGTGATGTCATGGGTGAGAGCATTACTCCATCTGTCTCTCTCTCATTCTAGCAGCACGGAGGCTCTCTCTCTGGTCATGTACGGCGGGTGACAGCATGGGCGGGAACATGTCTCCCTCTCTTCTCTCATTCTAGCAGTGGGGAGCTTCTCTCTCTCGCTCAAGTGTGCCCCCGCCCTCACTTTGGGTCCATGGCCAGGTCAGGGAAACCCAGCAACGTCAGGTTGACCTTCAGGAAGAGGACCTGCTCTACTAACCCAGCGCCCAACCTCAAACAGTGGGGACTCACGATGTACCCCACCGCAAGACACCTGTTTGCTGGGCATGCTGGTTGGTGGGCAGGACATTAGTTCCTGTGCCGTGGTGGTCAGGGCCTACCATATTTTCCTCTTCTCTACCCAGTACAGAAGGGGATCGCTGCTGGGATCCACCACCGGCTCCTTGACGTATTTTGCCACTGTTTGCTCTGCAGTGTCAGGCTTCTGCTCTCTCTGCCTGCTGCTGCTGCCAATGTCCTCACCAATTGCATGTGCCAACGCTGCCTGCTCTGGGGTGGTCCACTCAGGGCGGGTGATGGCCAAGAAGCTGCTGCTTGGGGTGCTCTGCATCTCTGCCCTCCTGCTGCTGCTTTGCCCCTCCTGGCTGCCCTGCTGCTGCTGTCTGACCCTCTTGACTGCCCACACCCTCTCCACCAAAGCATGCTTTCTCAGGGTGAAGTCTGCCATGCGAGGTGTCACATTCACCTTCACCCTGGGGTCCAGCATGGTGGAGAGTACGAAAACCTCCTTGTATATAAGAGTGTCAAACCACCTGCTCAGCCCCTCCAACTTTTTTACCAGGGCCACTAACTTCTGGTACAAGCTGCCACTCCTCTGCCCCCCCCCCTGTCCCTCAGGAAGCCTTCCATCCTCCTGATGAGACTTCAGAACGGAGGGTTACCTGGCTCAGGGTGGCTGTCGCCACACTCAGGCTCTCTGTCATGTCCTTAAAGAGCTTAAGGACATGCATGGCCAGAGCCATCATTGTCCACTCCTTCCGCTCTAGTGACCTTTCCACCCCAATCTCCCCCTCTGAGGCTACCTTGTGCAGGACTGGCCTCTGCTCCACCAGACACTCCATCCTGCTGTATGTGGAGTTCCGTCTGGTGCTCACATCCTGTATAAGGCTGTGTTCCTGCATCCTCAGCTCCACCTGCTTCTCCCTCAAGAGGTGACCACCCTTCACGCTCTTGTTAAAGTACCCTGTAATCTTCCTGCCCTTCTCGATTAACAGGGTAAGGGGGCTGTTGCTGCGCTCTGCTGCCTTCTCCCTCAGGTCCAGGACATCCCTCACCACCAGGTGAAGGGTGTGGGCAGCACAGGAGATGTGCTGGAACCTGCCATCGTGCATTGCCCTCTTCATGTTGGCAGTGACCACAAACCTCTTGGTGAAAGGTGCTTCCTCCCTTAGCCACCCCTCCAACATGGTGTCCAAGGCTCCCTTTATGTTGGCGGCAATGTGGCTGTCATTCACGACCTGGGCGTGAAGCAGGGCCCACCTGTACCCTGCCCCCTCGCCCCTACTGCTGCTCCTCCTGCCACCCACAGCTGCCACCAGTGAGCAGTCAGGACCAGGAAGGCATGTTGTGCATTTAGGCTGCTCCAAATGTCCATTGTAATATGCACAACTGCCCCATCTGCCCTGGCTAGTTGCTCCCTCACCTGCTCCCTGCTACAGGAAGGGCGCCACCTGAGTGCTGAAGGTGGTATGTGAGGGAAGCTTGTACTGGGGTTCAAACAGTCGGTGGAATCCCTGGTCCCCAACTATACTAAAGGGCTGATCATCCAGGGCAATCATCTCACCCACCTGCCTGGTGATAGATTGCCACTGGATGACACACTCTGCCATGTCGCAACTGCCCAAACCCTAGATCCTCTGCTGCTGCTGATGGAGTTTGAGACGGCCATGGGACCTGCTGCTGTCCCTCCTTCCCCTTGCCATGAGCAGAGGAGGAAGGTCTGCTGCTGCTGCTGCTTGTGCTTGTTGGAGCAGGGAACTCACGCCTGTCCACACGGACAGATGTCTCTTCAAGCAGCAAAACAAAACCCTATGCCAGGTCCTCATGTGGGAATTTATGCCATGGTTACTTAAATTGTCCCTTTTATTCCCACAGCACACTACCTTCCCACAGTGAAGACAGGCCACCTGGCTACTGTCACCTGTGTTCACCTCCTTGAAGTGATCCCACACAGACCCTCTGGGGTGCCCTGAACCCTTCATGTCTTGCTGCTGGGGGCCACTGCCTTTGTCCCCAATGAGGCCACAATAGGATCATCGTCATGACCAGGAGGTCTCTCCTCATTCCCCTCATTGCTGCCCAGCTCAATGACACCGTCCATGGTGCAGCTGCTGATGCTACCAGCTTGCAGCATGGGAGGAGAGGATGTGCTGCTGCTACCTGCTGAAGCTGGGCTGCTGCTGCTGCCAAGGTGGGGAAGAATGCTGTAGCAGGGGGTCTTCCCAGGGCCACTGCGGTGTCTCATGGGGAATTAGCTCATCCCTCTGCTACACCGATTCAGCCCCTCGACCTGGCTATATCCCCCTCTGAGGAAGGGGGTACTCTCCTGTAGGACCCACTACGCCAGGCCAGAGGGTATCAAATCCACAGTCTTTATTAGACACTGTACAGTCCACAATCACGGGGACTGCTGGCTCATCCGCCTCCACCTCTCCCTCAGAAACAATGTAAAACAACGCACCACAGTCCATCCAACCAGGCCTCAACCCCAGGCTTTGGCCAAGCCTTTGCCAGGCAGGAGGCTCCCTCCTGAGCACAGCCTCGCACACCTGCCTGAGTCCACTCTGGTTCTTCAGCCTTCAGCACCTTGGAAAGTCTAGAGTAAGGAAAAATCCGCTTTCGGCTTCTTCAGGGAGCTGTTGCTCCTTTACTCCCAGGCTGAGATTGCGTTCCTCTCTGCCTTGCCTCCTCTTATATTCAGCAGAGTGGGAATGGGCAGGCTTCTTCTTCAGCCTTAAAGGGCTCAACCCTCCGACTGGCCCATGAAGCCACCTTCTTAAAGGGGCTTTGTTTGCAAGCACCACCTCCCCTATGCGCACATCCGTGGCCTCTACCAGGACCACCTCCCCAGAGGCTGAACTACTAGTCCTTCCCTTTCTCCTTGTACACACAAGTGCACACAGTACAGTCAAACATATTTATGGTATGATCTAATTATAGATACAAAACCTAATCTAAATTTATACAATATGCCTATCCTATAATCCTAATATATATAACAGACTAGCCTAACCTATATATCTAATCTCTCTCTATATATGTTCACAACTAATATCTATCTAAATCTAAGGGAGACAGGAAGGGAAAAGGAAAACTATTATCTAATTATATAACTATTCTAATCTAATCTATATGTCTATACTATATAACTATATCTAATCTATACCTATCTATATATAATGTACAGGGGGAAGAAGGGCAGGGAAAGGGAGAAGGTAAAATGTAGGGTACGAGGAAGGAAAGGAATTAATACAATGAGGACTAGGGAGAATTTTTTGTGTGCAAGCACCACAGTTCTGTAACATGCAACCTGACAAGCAAAGCTCCTGGCCCACCCATTATAAAGGGTTGTAGTGCCTTCCCCCAGAGTCCCCATGATTGGTTGTGGGAGGCAGCAGGCATTAAGCAATCATGGAGTCCCATGAGACCACTGGGGCCTGCTTGCACTGCTCATTGGCCAGCGATACATCCATCAGATACTACTGAGCTGCTCACCCCTCCCAACACAGGCACAGTTCAAGAGTTCAACCCTGTTTAGGGCTCTGAGATGTCTGCTCCCTCCTCCATTTCCATCCAAAACAAAACTCAATTGCCACAGCAGTAATAACGACAATAACAACATTGTCGTTTTGGTTATTGCAATTTTTGTTATCATTATAACAAAAATGACATGTACACCCCTACTATGTGTGGCATTGGATTTTTGTCCTCAAATAGGTAAGGAAGAGTGGGAGTATGCAGGGGATCCCAAGACCTTGTGTGCCAGGTGCCTGAGCACCAACAAAACAGCAGTCTATACTAGAGGTGGGACCCCGGGCCCATTACCGGCTACCGGATTTACCGGTTACCGGTTCTCTGAAAACCGGATTCCCGGATTAAATCCGGTATACCGGTACCGGATTTATTTCATTGATTTCAATGGGGCGCTGTGTCCCCATTGAAATCAATGAAATAAATTAATTCCCTCCCCCTCCCCCTCCCAGGCTGCGCGGGTGGAAGGGGGGACACCCCCCACCCACCCTGCCCAGCCTGGATTTTTGTTTAAAAAAAGACTCAGAGGCGAGCCCACCCCCCAGCACCAGCGGCCGCGGCGTCCCCGCAGCCGCCGGTAAGTATGACCCGATCCCTGGGGGGGGGGTTTAACACCCCCCCAACCCCCCAGGGATCACCCCTACTAAAGTTCAGTGCGCTTACCTTGCGGAGCTCCGGCGGCGGCGGGCGGTCCGGCGGCCTCAGCGCCGGCTGTGGCTGCCGGCGTCAGAGACGCTCTAGGCCTTCCGGGGAAACCCGGAAGTTCCCCGGAAGGCCTAGAGCGTCTCTGACGCCGGCAGCCACAGCCGGCGCTGAGGCCGCCGGACCGCCCGCCGCCGCCGCAGCTCCCAAAGGTAAGCGCACTGAACTTTAGTAGGGGTGATCCCTGGGGGGTTGGGGGGGTGTTAAACACCCCCCCCAGGGATCGGGTCATACTTACCGGCGGCTGCGGGGACGCCGCGGCCGCTGGTGCTGGGGGGTGGGCTCGCCTCTGGGTCTTTTTTTAAACAAAAATCCAGGCTGGGCAGGGTGGGTGGGGGGTGTCCCCCCTTCCACCCGCGCAGCCTGGACTCGGGGAGGGTTTGTTTTTTTAAACTTTTTTGCTGGGGCTTTAAGTTTTTTACATTGCAGCCATTTTTAAATGGCTGCAATGTAAAAAAATCCGGTACCCGGAATCCGGACCGGATTACCGGGTCGAATCAGATAATGCCGGTACGCCTGGTACCGGCATTATTGGATACCGGATTTACCGGTTTTCCCGCCCCTAGTCTATACCAGCCAAGTTGACTGCATTTTTTGAGCATCACAATTGAACGTAGTCTCATTATACTCTTCACATGTACCAGTGTTCATCATATGCGTTCTATCAAGGGTGTTCTCAGATGTCCCGTCACGCAGCCCTTTTCTGCACGCCGGGAACTTGGGTATATGTGTTCTATCAAGGGTGTTCTCACAAGTTCCATCATGCGGCCCTTTTCCTTTTCACTCAACATGTGGCCTTTTTCTTTTTTACCCTCGACAGCAGTATATGGAACATACCAGGAAGTCAGATAATATACGTGTTCTGTCAATGGTGTTCTCATAAGTCCTGTCATATAGCCTTTTTTCTTCTCTCCTGACATCACCACCACAGGTGACTTGAACCCAGGATTTCTTGCCCCCCTAAGCAAGGATCCTATCTCTAGACCAACACACCCTTGGTTTTTGGTCTTTGCAGCAGTCAAAGCAGCAAGATTTTGGTTTTGATCCACTGACTTCTGGTTTATGGGCCTGGAACAATGCTGCACCACTCTGCAGATACAGATGTTGCTTGGATTCCAGGATCAGGACCCCATACACAGGACTGGATGTGAACCTTGGACGGCCAACAGCAGCAACATTTCCCCCCCTAAAAGGTACATCCCACTTGATGACAGCAGCACTATAGGGGATTTGAACCCAGGACCTTTTGCTCCTTAAACCAGAATCTTATCTCTAGACTGCCAAGCTCTATGTGTAATATTGTTTTTTTTGGCCTCAAATCAAATAGGTAAGAAAGAGTGCATGACATAAGGATAAGGTTAAAGCATACAAACAGTACTTTAAAATAATAATTAAACATCTTATACCTATCCATTGCACAATCTGTGAACAGTGGCATGTACTTTGAGCAAGTCTCTTTTATGCAAACCACATTGACTATTCCTGGCAAATCAATGAGAAAACCCCATCAACAGGTTGCAACCCAGAGGAAATTGCCCCTGGGAATCCCATTGACCTCAATCAATGGGCCTCTCAATGAAGAAAGCTAGCTCCACCTTAACTATGGAGCCACTACTGTGGCTCTATAAATAATACTGAATTCAAAATGACTGAGACCCAAAATATTACTCTCTGCTGGGAGGAAGGCAGGGAGTAATGAGTTCTGGCATAACTCGTTTTGGAATAAAGGAGGATCATAAGATGATACAGGGTACAGGAAAAGAGGCTCTGACTGGTCCAAAGTGAGAGGAAGAGGGGAGCGTGGTAGATGCATTAGCACCTAGGCAAATGTTTAAGGAACACTTATGAAAAATACATGTTGCTGGGCCTGCATGGTGTGACTACAGGCCCTGCAACATGTAGTTTTCATAAGTGTGCCTTAACATTTGCAACACTAGGCGGTAGGTTCAGGGATTCAGCTTAGCATCACATTAACTGAAGGTATAGACCGTTTACTGCAAGGGACCGAGCTGAGCTAGGGGGCCTTTTCCCTGAGGACAGAGTGGACGCCAGGCGGAGGGAGTGGGTAGGGCTGCCATTCCTCCCCTTTAAAAAAGGACGCGTATGAAACATACATGTTGCGGGGCTGCACCGTTCTCTTTTAAAGGGGAGGTAACTATGGCAACGCTAGAAAAAGGGGGAGGGGGCGTGCTGGTGCCAAGCCGAAGGAGCTGTTTGCGGAGGAGTGGCGGCCGCCGCCAAGCAGAGCGGTGGCAGTTACACTTTCCCGGGGGGTCGCGCGAGAAGCCGCCGAGGCGGCCCCTTCGGGTCAAGCTGCGTGGAGGTCGCCCCGCCCACCCCTGCGAAAGGGGAGGCTCACGTGCCAGCTCACGTGCCGGGCTGAGGGAGGAGGAGGGGTTTGTTCCCGGAAGCGCTCAGCACCTGGGGAAGCCGCCGGGGCGTTGCGGAGCACAGCGGGCTCTTCGCGGAGTCGGTGGGGATGGAAATCATCAGGAACAGTGAGCGGATGGGATCCGGGCTGGGGCTCACGTCTCAGCCACCCCTGCCTGTAGCCCGGGGGGTGGGGGGTTGTGGGGCCTGGTCTTATTCCTGTGGGGCGGGCGAGCGAGCGCTTTCCCTGCGCATCCTCCGCGAGGGGGCTCGGCTGCTTCCCGGGGGGGAGAGCAGCGGTTACTCCAGTCTGAGGGGACGGGAGGGGATGCTCCCTGCAGGCCTGCGCCTGAGGGATGATGGGGGGAAGACTGCAGCGCGGCCCGGCCCGGCCCGGCCCGGCCGTGAACCCTGGTTCTTGCCCCAGCCTCTGTGTCTTCAGTTCGGTCACGTTGCACCCCCTGTTCCCGCAACCCGCCCTTAGGTCCTGGCCTTGCCCGCTAGCTTTTGACAGAGACTCGTATAGGCTCTTCCCCTGGCGGGCAGAGCTTGCTGTGCAGCGCGCCGTAGTATCCCTTCTAGCTCGAATCCTGGCTTCTTCCCGGTGTCGGCAGCCCAGCTGGAACAGTGTCCTTGGTGGCTCCTGTGCTGGAACTTAGCTTCTCCATCAGCTCGGTCAGCTGTTGATAGTATTAGGGTGGGGGGAAGTGGTATGTCGTGGTGGGCACGCTCTTTAAAAAATAAATGTGTAATTGACTTTATATAGGAAGGAAGCAAAATGGTTGTGAGTCTTAGTAGACCCTGATGGGGGGGGGGGGCTTCCTCGCATGCATACAGGGCAAGAGTAATGGATGTTCCAGTTCTGGTCCTGTTGCCAGCTTTTTACTTATTTCTTTCCAGATTTTAAGGATCACTTAAACAAAGTCTATGAAGCAATTGAAGAAGCAGACTTTTTGGCTATTGATGGAGAATTTTCAGGTGCTACTACTATTTCCTTTTGGGGGAGTGGATGTTGGGATTCATACGGGCCCTGAAATTGCAGCCACTTGTACTCCTGTTGCTGACTGTTTTGTGTGGAATGGCCTTTGAATCTTCAGATGTTGCATGAAAACGTAGATCAGTGGTAAAGCTAATACTGTATATACAGCTTCTGTGTTTATATGTTGCATAAAACTGGTAACCGTTCCTCCATATTGGCTTGCCTGTGTTTATTCCTGCATCTGAGGATTTGCTGACCCAACACATTTATCCATGGGAAGCAGTGCCTTATTCCTAGAGTAATTTGGATGGATGCACTTGAACACAAGGGAAGCAGGAGGGGATAATGATGATGGTGGTTAGACTCTCCACTTCAGTCAGGGATTCTGCTTGTGTCAGGAAGTAATTTGGATTCAGACAGGTGTGACTCGAGGGGATCAGACTCCTTTATAACTCACCTGAAATGAACCTGTGTGTGTGTGTGTCGTGTCGTGTCGTGGTGGGGGATCAAAGGAACTGCAACATAGCATATATTCCCTTAATGTAAGGTGGTGATGGTTATGTAAGGGCTTGTTCTCACAAGCATACTTGAGATAGCATAGGTAGTTCAAAGGAGTGTCACGCTTGAGCAGGGATGTCCAAAAAGTAAATTGGTAGATCACAAGCTAGTCTCCAGTAGATCATGGTGGGCCTCCCTAGAGACCTCTCAGAAATTGCCTCTAGGGAGGAGAGTGGAACTGATGCCCTGGAAGGTGTCTTCAAGGGGGAGACAGACTAGACCCCATCTCTAGTGTATCAGGGAAGGCTCTCTCTAAAGGGGAGTGCTCCATCTTGTCCTGAGATCAGTTGCTAAGATGCCTAGAGCTTAGAGTCAGTGGAAGGGGGTCTTGGTTGATGCCTGGATCAAGTACACTATAAATCTGACTACTCCGAGTAACTGCCTCCTTCTGCCTTTGTTCCTATGGCCATGTGAGAGCCTGTGGTTAAACAGCTCTTCTGTACTCTCCCCCTCCCCCCAATATCACTTTCTTTGAGAAGGAAGAGAGTTTCTAGTGGGGGAATCAGGAATACCAAGCAGTTATTGAGGTAGAAACTTGGGGGAGAGGGAGAGAACAGAAAAAGTGCCGAGGGTTGCTGGGACAGCAGAGTATTATGGAGGGAGATGGTTTTCCAAAAAGGTACACATGAGCATGCATCCTAGTGTAGGAATCTCCCTCCCCACTTTAAACCGGCTTCCTTGGATAGGAAGTACACTGCTTTCCTCCCTTCTCAGATTCCTCCCTTTCCTCCTTTTTGTCTTAGCTTATTCCCTGTGCTTGTGTGAAGAGGTATAAAGTGAGTTGTGAGGAAAAGCTGCAAGGAGGGAATTGATTTCCTCTCTCTTGTGGGAGGGATAGAGAATAAAACAGAAAATATCGTAGTGCCTCTATAGATCTATGGTACGACCACAACTGGAGGAGTATTGTGTGCAGTTCTGGTTGCCCCATCTAAGAAAAGACACAGAACTAGAAAAAGTACAGAGAAGGGCAACAAAAATGATCAAGGGTATGAAACGGCTCCCATATGAAGAGAGACTGGATAGGTTGGGGCTGTTCACCTTGAAGAAGAGATGACAGAGGGGATATGATAGAAATTTATAAAAACATGAGTGGTGTGGAACACGTAAATAGGGAGCAGTTATGTATTGTCTCTGAGAGTACTAGAACAAGGGGACACTATAAAATTAACTGGTAGCAGATTTAAAACAAATAAGAGAGAGTATTTTTTCATTCAGTGCACAATTAATTTGTGGAACTTACTGCCAGAGAAAGTGGTCACGGCCAGCGCTGTAGCTTTTTAAAAAAATGGATTAGATAAATTCTTGGAGGATAGGTCCATTAATGGCTATTAGCCAAGTAGGTTTTGGGAACATAACCTCTTACTGTTGGGTGCTGGAACAATAGGAAATGGATTGTCCATTGTGACCTGTTGAGTACTTCTCCCAAGAGAAAGAGATTGGCCACTGTCGGACACAGGATGCTGGGCTTGATGGACCATTGGGCTGACCCAGTATGGCAATACTTATGTTCTTATGACTGTATGAGATGTTTGCTTCTGAAGGGATTTGGTACCCAGATGGTAATATTTTGTGGATACCACCCAGAGGTTGGCTGCGGCCATGCTCCAGCTGGTGTCTTTGGGGAACATGCAAGGAGAGAGGAAAGAGCCCATTCAGACTTCCCAAGTATGTGAAGATCTTGTGAGGAGGCCATCTAGAAGGACTAGGGTGAGTGGAGGTTGATTTGTGGGAGGCCTGCTCTACAAGGGGAGGAGAGCTGCTCTGCTATTTTTGGATTCTGAGAGAAGTACATCATCTTGGAAGACAGAGTTGGGTTTGGGTTTTATATGTGTCTTTTATGACAAATCTGTGGCAACTGCAATACAATCTGCATAATTGTACAAATAAGCAAAATATGCACATATTTCCTGCTTGTGAGGAACTTGCAGAATTTGACTTTGATGATAGCAGAATTTTGGATTTTTATAGCAGTGAACAAGATTCCCGGATACCACTCCTTATTATTGACTCTGGCTCCTGTAATGTAGCTTGATAATGGTTAGCACATTTTGTCATGCTCTTACCATGTTACGGCTTTGGCAGTATGTTTTTCAGGTGTATGATAAAAGTCAGAATTTTGAATTCAGTTACTGGAAAAAAAAGTCACTGCCAAGACATGTTTCTGACTTAGACTCTTGCCATAGAGTAAGGTATTGAAATTTTTTATATAGGCCTCTCTTTTAAAGAGGGGATGATAGCCCATAATAGAAAACAATGTCCTTCAGCTGAATGGTAATTTATACATGTGCTAATATGTTCTACAAATCAGAGGCAAACTTCATAATGTGAATTTTGCTGCTGTACGCTTCTACTGGCTTTTAAAAAGCTAATTAAAATAAAGTTTGTAAATATTTTGTAATTATTAGGAATCAGCGATGGGCCATCTGTTAGTGCATTAACCAATGGCTTTGACACACCAGAAGAAAGGTATCAGAAGCTGAAAAAGGTAAGTGCTAAACTCTATTTTCAAAGTAAAACTTACGAAATGTCTTCGCTTTTCTCTTTTAGAAGGTGTTTGGCTGTGCGCTTACATTACTTGGAGTGGTAAAACTCCTGGCGTGGAATCTCCTGGCTGTGAATCTTATGCTGAGCTCTGCACGTGGGTGCCAGGGTAAAAACGTAATCAGCTGTGTCCTGTGGCTTTTTTTCTTACAAATGACAGGGCTCAAAATCCAGCCCTCTCATTGGTAAGAAAAAAAAAAGCCGCAGGACCCACACAATTTACCCGAGACTTAAAACTGTTGGGCTTGCTTGTGGTACATACTACCATGTCTTGTTAGGCATAGTACCAAGGAAATATGATGGACTGATTTTTAAAAGGTAAAAATAGTCAATATTAGACTTTGCTTATGTGGCCGAATGTTTGTTTACAGCAGGTTGGCACAGACAAATACTGGAGTTAACTGCATTTTAAGTTTTGTCTTCCTTGCTCTTGAAAAATCCAAATAAAGCCATACCCTTTAGTTTAAAATAAAACAATTAGATGGGTGCCATGTTACTTTTAGATCTCGCTGTTCTGTTGCTGTTGATGATATCCTTGGCATGATCCTCTGGCAAGATAGCATGCATTAGCAGTTAGACTCGCACACATGCTAACTTCAGTGGAATTTGTGCCTGCACTAACTGTAAACATGCATTATGGAGGGTCACACCCTCTGTTTTTATGCTCTCCTTTTCCAGAAACTTTTCTATTAATGGTATAGGTAGCAATTATGGAAGTGCTGCGTGACATGGTAATATGTATATACTACTCATGTTCTAAAAGCTGTTATCTTTCAGAAGACCTTCTAACGAGTTTTACTATCCTTAAAAAGATAGTACTTCCCCCACCCCACCAAAATTTGTGCTTGAAAATCTTTTACCCTTGACTGGTATATGTTTACTTCTGTAGTAGAAGGGGGAAACCTATTTTTCAATTTATGTATGTTCTCTGTTGGACAGTGCTTTCTATACAGTCAATTTCTCTGTAATCGTGCTTAGCTGTCTTTGTGGAAATTTTATAAAGTATCAAAGGAAAAGTCTACAAACACTTGTTTAAAAGTCTGACACTTTGAGTGAAAACAGACATGATGCCAACCACCCTTGGTGGTTATTTATGCATGTTGCAGGGCTGTATTGGTGCCCTATGCAGCCCTGCAACATGCATAAATGACCACCAAGGATGGTTAAAAGGTGGTTAGTGTCATGTCTGTTTTCACCCTTTGTCCAACTTTCTTTTAACTGGGCAAATAGAGAAAGTTAAATATTAAAACCAAGTATTAAAACATTAAAATAGAGATGGTAAGTAATATTTGCAAGAGAGAAACTTTTTATTTCTAGGTGTGAATCTTAGCTAGACAGGACTATTCAAACCTTGATTATTATGCCAATGTTTAGTGCTTAATGAGATCCAGATAAATGAGTTTACATGAAACTGAAGCACAGACTAATTATTTTGTCTGAGTGCTCTGCCTTTTTATTTTAAGATAAGTTGAAATCATTACCAATTTACGTTTTCTTCTTTTTCTCCCCAGCATTCCATGGATTTCTTGCTGTTTCAGTTTGGCCTCTGTACTTTTAAATATGATCCTACAGAAGCTAAGTATGTAGCTTGCTTGAATTAGCATTTTGACTAGGTAATATTGATAAACTGTAAATTGACTTACATCTCTTTATCTTTCACAGGTACATTATGAAGTCCTTTAATTTTTATATTTTTCCAAAACCTTTCAATAGAACTTCACCAGATGTCAAGTTTGTCTGTCAGGTTAGTATGAAAACAAGTTCGTGTTTTGCCCCTTTTAATGCCACAAACCACCTTTCAAATAGAGCTGAAAGAAAAATCTTCACTAGTGTCAACTTCTTTTTTTTTCTTAAAGGATCACCTGCTTCTTTTTTATATTTTTTGTATAAAAAATTAATGGCTTTCACTGCAGGAGGTTTAATGGTCCATATTAGGTGGCTGCTGGAGGAAAGGGTAGGACTGTGTCCCCTAGAGCTGTCCTGGCATTGAGGGGGTTTGACCTCTTCCAGTTGCTCAAGTTTGTAGCCTTGGAGTACCTCTGGACCCCTTGCTGTGTCTGAATTGTCAGGTTGTAACAGTGGCCAGGAATACTTTTCACAACTCCCATCTGGTGAGGAGGCTGCAGCCCTTTCTTTCTGACTCAGATCTAGCCGCTGTCATCCGTGCTTTCATCACCTTGAGGCTAGATTACTGCAATGCCCTCTATGCAAGCTGCCCTTGATGAATGTTTGGAAGCTGCAGCTGGTGCAGAATGTGACCACATTACACCTGTGCTTTAGAATCTGATTAACTTTCCAGGCACAATTCAAGGTGCTGGTACTGAACTTTAAAGCCTTAAATATCTTGGACCCCACATATCTGAATGACCACCATCCCTTCCCTGCTCCACTGCGACCCTTGCGGTTGTCCGAGAGCGTTCTCTTGCGGGTACCACCTGCCAATCTTGTCAGTATGACGAGGGCCCACAGAGAGGTGTTCTCACTTGCTTCCCCATTATTATGGAATGTCCTCCCCCCCCCCCCCCCAAGGTCCGTCAGAGCCCGAGCATATTCTGGAGATGGTGTAAAAACTTTTACTTTTTGGCAAAGCATTTGGCAGGTGGGGATAGGGATAGTGTTTCAAAATCTTGAAGTAATGGGCTTTCTCTGATTTTAAGTTTGTTTATTTATTATAAATGTTTATACAGCCGCCCTGAGCTGTTTCAGGAGGGGTGGGGTATAAATGTGAATGGATAAATAAATAAATTATACCCCACCTCTCCAGCAATCAAGCAGCTCGAGCAGCTTACAAATAAAACATTAAAAACCAACAAAATACACTAAAACATTAAAAACCCGAATACAGAACCTATTAAAACTAATGGGGGTGCCACAGTAAACAACCCCCCCAGCCCACCCTACCCATCCCCCTCGCCAAAGACCCGGTGGAACAGCCAAGTCTTACAACTACGACGGAAGGAGGCGACATCCAGGGCCACCTGGCCCTCTGCCGAGAGGGAGTTCCGCAGCCTAGGAGCAGCCACTGAGAATGCCCTCTCCATCGTTGCCCCCCGAGCAACCCTCGGGACCTCAAGAAGGACGCTCCCGGCGGACCGTAGAGGCTGATTCAGGACACCGAGAATGAGGCGATCCCACAAGTAGGTGGGGTGGGGCCCAGGCCATTTAGGGCTTTATAGGTAAGAACCAATACCGTGAACCTGTCCTGGAACACTATTGGCAACCAGTGCAGAGCACGGAGCACTGGTGTAATGTGCTCATGGTGGTCCGCCTCTGTAAGAAGGTGGGCTGCTGCATTCTGCACCAACTGCGGTCTCCAAACCATCACCAAGGGCAATGTGCTCTAGGTGGGGCTACAATAGTCCAATCTCGAGGTAATGAAGGCATGGATGATGGTGGCCAGGTTGGAGTCTGAGAGATACAGCCTAAGCTGCCGCACCAGATGTAATTGGCAAAATGCCCCTCTAGCCACAGCCCCTACCTGCACATCCAGACGGAGCTGCGGATCAAGGAGCGCTCCCAAACTCCGAACCTGGCAAACCAGTGGGAGGCGAACCCCATCAATGAGGGGGAGGCCCTTCCCACTGCTTTACCCGCCAGCATCACCTCTGTCTTGTCAGGATTCAGCCTCAGTCGACTTGCCCACATCCGGTCCCCCACAGCTGCTAGACACTGGGTAAGCACCAAGACTGCCGAGTCTGGGTCAGATAAAAAAGAGAGAGAGAGCTGGGTGTCATCCGCATATTGATGACACTGTACCTCAAACCCCCTCACGACCTTGCCCAGTGGCTGCATATACACATTGAACAGAAGGGGGGACTGAATAGAACCTTGCGGGACTCCACACGTGAGGCCCTGGGAAACTGATGAACAGTCCTCGAGCACCACACGTTGAGTTCTCCGGGCCAGGAAGGAGCGGAACCATTCAAAAACAATCCCACCCACCCTGGCACGGTCCTGTAAGCAGGCCACCAACATCTCCTGATCAACGGTATCAAAAGCAGCTGAGAAATCTAACAGCCCTTCATTTTTTGGCTTGTCCCCTAGAATCAGTTGTCAGTCACTGATGTAGCTAGCATAGGGACAGGGATGACACTTGTCCTGGGACCCAAGGGGGGAGGGGGTGCACAAATGGTTTCTCTGCCCTGTTATGGCGTGCAACAGTATTGCATGCCAGTGCTCCCCTTTAAATCAGGAGACTTATGAAAAATGCATGTTGCAAGGCTTCACTGGAACCATTGCAGCCTTACAATATGTATTTAAAATACATGTTGTAGGGCTGCATTGGTTCCAATGTAGCCCTGCAACATGTATTTTTCATAAGCCTCCTGATTTAAAGGGGAGGGTTGGCAATACAGCATGTAGAGAGGAAGCTTTTGAAGTGGAAGCGTGGTAGTGGCACGAGGCAGGTCTGGGGGCTGGATGGGAGCAGGGAAGATGTGTGAGGGCAGATAGTCTGGGAGGATAGGGGGTGGGAAACAGAAGAGAATGACAGCGAGGCCTCCCCAAGTCAATCTCGTGCACCTGGGCCCATGCTAACTGAGCTGTACCCCTGTTGTCCATGCTGATTGTCTCAGCTTGACTAAATAAATAAATATTGTTTTATTGATTGTTGTTCGCCGCCCCGGGCTTCCCTGTGGGCAGGATATAAAGTTTAAATAAATAAATAAATAATAAAAACACTGATACTATTTCTGGCATAGAAAATAAATAGTTGTCCTACTTCAAGCTTGCCTTCCTCACTCATTAAGTTATTCCAGCCTTTTCTCATTTTCTTTGCTTACAAAGCCCCTGTTGGAATTTCTGAGCCCATGGAATTATAAAGTGTCTCATCTGTGTTTGAACACCTGTTTTCTCACTTAATATTTTGCTTCTCAATGCAGCGCTTCACCCATATTATCTTATTCCTGATGTCCACCTTTGCACATGATTAAAAACATAATTGGTAAACCACAGAGTGGTATCCAACCAGAGCCATAAACTAAAGACAAGACAGCTTTGAGCATTGCTGTCCTCTCTCCTGTTGTCTGCCTAACCTTTTTCCCTACAGTTAAATTGCTAAACCTTTCACTAGAAGCTGCAATTAGTCATGTTTACCTTGACAGAGAACAGATTGTCAATTTTTTTGTTTTTATCTACCATGTAATATTTCTTTACAGAAAACTGCTTAGACAGACTTAAGAGATGAAGACAAAGTAGTTCAGATAGGTTTTATTAGACCAACTTCTCTTGGTGAGAATGAGCAAGCTTTCAAGCCACGCAGGGCTCTTACGTTAGGGACCAACATGGCAACCACACTATCTCTAGACAGACTTACACTGGTTCCATTATTTAGTACCCTTAAGTATTAAGTTATGTTTTAGCTTAAAAAGGGAAGGTTAGAGACTTGGCCTTAGTAATATGTTTAAATCAATCTTTTTATTTATGCATTCGTTTTTGCCATGACCAATTAAAACTAAAACAGAAATACAAATATATAAGCACAAAATAATGTCAAAGAATGTCATACAAAAACAAAAGACGAATATAAAGACACAAAATAGTATCCTAGAATGTCATACAGTGTATGCTACAACAATTAACCTTCCTACATAGCACAATGTCATATTTACCTTAAAATATCCAAAACCAGAAACAGATATTCTTAAACTTTACATATTGAATATGAAAGTATACTCTATAATTCCATTATCCAGTAACCGGCACATATCTCAGGTTATTACTTTAGGGCCATTATAGGGTAAGTGATCATAATAGCTGCTGCTTAAGAGGCAAATGTAGCTAATTTCCTAATATCCCTTTCAGTCAGCTGATGCAGCCATATCAATTTTTCTTCAAAGAAGAAAAATTTAATCTGATGCAAGAAAAAGCAGTCTAATACCTGTAAAATATAGGCGCTTGAGGACATAATGTATTGAGTCCTCAATCATCCCCATCCCACAGGGACAGATTCTTCCCTCCAGGGGAGTAATATGTTTCATGTTGCCCGTGAACGAAAAAGAAAACAATCTGAGAAGTGTGTGTAAATCTCACTCTATGTAGATTAATCAAGTCATGTTTTGATGGCTAACAATAGGAAATTATACTTAGCTTAAATGTCTGATTAATAACCTACCATTGTACTACATGCTGAGTGCTGTGTCAAGGTGAGGGATTGGATCTTACATGGGATTTGTGATACAGAAATTAGCAGAAAATGTGCTAAGAAAAAAATGAGTGCCTAGATACCAGTAAGAGGTTTAGATATAAATTATCCTAATCTGTTGAATTTAATGTCTTCATAAATGACTTTCTTGCACAGTCTAAACTTGTAGTTATTCTGCTTTTTTAAATTAAATTCCTTTAGAAAAAAAAGTAATTCTGGAAGTTTTTTGAAAAGAGGACTTCCGAACAATATAATGAAGCTTTTAATGTTCATTGCAAGTAATGTGCAATTTTTGATTAACTTTTCCCTTTTTTCCAGAGTTCAAGTATAGACTTTTTAGCAAACCAAGGATTTGATTTTAATAAAGTTTTTCGCAATGGTAAGCTTTATTTTTCAGTATCCATAACAAATAAATGCTTTGCTTTCTTACAAAAATAGCTTAAATTCCCATAGTGTAGTGCATACATTCTTGCTTCTGATAAGTTTCTTGAGGCCTTGATTTTTAGCTGGTATTCCTACAATACTGTAAAACATTCTTTGTGAGATATGTGGCTGCCTACTGGCTTAAGCATCTAGTGCCTGGCTGCCAGTGGGGACTGGATGCGAGCAAGCCAACTGAAGCCAAATCCAGACTGAAGTAGTGATGGTTGGCTGGCCCTTTGATGTACAGGGCTTTGGGACACCCATCATTGATGGGGTACAGCCTCCCCTGGTCACTTGGGCTCACAGCCTTGGGGTGCTTCTGGATCCTGCACTGCATGTGGAATATCGAGTCACAGCAGTGGCCAGGAGCGCCTTTCACCAACTTCATCTAGAAGTAAGTCATGGGAGACATTAATAAAGTGGCTGTGTAGGTACAACTTTGAAACATTTACCTAGTTCTAAATTGAAGCATTTGCTAATGTGCCCTCAATATGTCTTCCCTTGATTTTAATGATGAAACCTTCAATTTTACTTTGGTAGGAATCCCTTATTTAAATCAGGAAGAGGAAAGGCAGTTACGGGAGCAGTATGATGAGAAGCGTTCTCAGGCCAATGGAGCGGGGACTCTGTCATATATTTCTCCTAATGCCACAAAGTGTCCTGTGACTATTCCAGAGGATCAGAAAAAATTCATTGAGAAAGTAGTGTAAGTGAAATTATACAAATATGTAGCGCCAGGTACATTGCTGGCGCTATGTAAATGCTTGCTGCTAATAATAAATAAACTGATGTTACGTTGTATTATTTTTGCATGTGGTTCCTTAGATGGTATTTATCTAACTCCCAGTTCCTGGATCCAACTTGTGGGTCCAGTTCTACCCCCGAGCACTTGAAAGACTGAACTTGGGGTAAGAGAGCAGCGCTGAGGGCATGCATACAAAGAAAGGGGACAGATCCATGATGTGGGCCCTCTTCTCCCTGAGTGTACTCCTCTAGCACCTCTACTCACAACCTCTGTGTGCCTGTGGACCTTGTACTAATTTTCAGACCGGCTTCTGAGAAAAGGTTCCCCATTCCTGTTAAGTCCTTGAAGCAGTTACAGATTAGAGGAGTTCATGTTCTCGCTTGCTATGACTTTCTGAATATTTCTTGGGGTGTCTGGCTTTCAGGCTGAGAACAGGGAACTCGAGACGTGTGCTGTTTCTATTGTTGTACAATGTCTGGTAATCTGCTCTCATCTAAAATCAAGGGTACCTCAGATTCACTTTTTTACTCCTGGGAAAAAAGATCTTTCTCTACTTATAAGAAAGCCAAGCCAAAGTTTTAATCCAGCATCGGTCTGAAAACAGTGGCCATGGATAGGTTCCTTTGTTTGCACTTGAACTTGGAATCTCTTTATTCTCAGAGATGTAGATGGTTAATTTTTAGTGTATGTGCCTATCAATTTCAATCCTAAAAGTACTAAAAGAGCTTCCTTGTCTTTTTATTTCTTTGCTTAACATATATTTCCCTCAGGGAGAGGATAGAAGACTTGCTGCAGAAGGAAGAAAACAAGAGTTTGGCATTGGAGCCATGCACAGGGTCAGTTCATCTAAAAATAAACACAAAGTTTCTTGTGGAATCATCTGTGGGCGAAATCATATTTAATCTGCAGAAGATGCCATATGGGGTGGGGAAAGGTCTATGCCATTTATTACTGAGCAATTGCTTACAAAAGCTTTAATAACATGACAATGTTGTTGTTTTCCCCCCTTCCCTAAAGATTTCAGAGGAAGCTAATTTATCAGACTTTGAGCTGGAAGTAAGTGGTATATTTTCCTGCTGTAATAGATATGTGATGCTAAATCTAGCTTTATTTCATACTCATGCAGATTTTTTCCCTCAAAAGCTGCATGTAACATTACTCAAGTGGACTAATTGATGGTTAAAGAAGCTATGTAGCTGAGCATACATCTGTTGCATCACTCTTTGGTATTATTGAACAGTAGGGCATGGGAACTTGTAATATGTTACGGTGTAAATCTGCACAAATGGTAATGTGCCATTACTGAAATAGTCAAGTGTATTACAACATAGGATTCATTTTGACAATGAATAGGGTTATGCATTTTTGCTGTGTTCACAGTTGGCACTGTACGAGACTGCTTCAGATGAAGCATTTTAATTAAGTTTAATCTTTAGTGGCTTTTCTTAAGTGCCTACCTCTTAGGCTCATCTTTTTGTGCTGTTTCTGAGCCTGGAAACTTATTCAAATGTGTTAGACCTTTCAAAAACTTTTGAATAAGCGAGTATTCAGAAAGATATAAGTATTTTTTTTAACTGCTTCATTGCACATGATTGCAGTTACTCTGCAGGATACACCTGGATATTTTACATTGAAATAGTTTGCATTCTTAATGTGTCTAGTAGATCTCTTCCTCTATTCTCTGCATTTCTGTACGAGTAGTTTAGAGCTTCCAGCGCATTACGGAAGCCCCATAAGAGGATCTTGCACATACATTTCGGGATAGGAAATACTTGTCTTTTTAATGAATCTTTATTTAAAAAAAATATTTTAAAATGGTTCAGCACAGTGTTGAGACTTGAACTGCATTAAGGTCAAGAATTGAGAGAAATAGAGTGAAATTTTAAAACTTGTCTTAAAGTTCTTGTGTTTAATAAATTTGTGTAAATTGTTACCTGCATATGATGAATACGTTGGCATTCTTGAATGCTGACTTTAAATACATTAACAAATTGTTAATTTGCTTTCTCTGTAGGTATCCAAAAGGCATCCATGTTGAAACTCTAGAAACGGAGAAGGTATCAGATATTTTGTACATTAAAAGCTAGTAACTTTGTCTGGGAGCTGGTCTTAGAATTTGCCAGGGCCCAGGGTGAAAATAAAATGTGTGGCCTCCATAGCTCTGTCCTCCCTAGCCCTTTTAACAATTGGCAGTCTGGTTCTTGCTTACAGAAACTAAATATGGTCATAGGTTTTGCGCATACACATGCTTTCTCCCTTTCACTCATCTCATGGGAGTTGAAGGAGCTGATCAAATGCATTCATGAAGTGAGTTCCAGGCACTGAAGGCTGCATGGGAGAAAGGGACAAAGACATTTCTGGGAGTGGGGGACACAAAAGCATGAGAGAGTAGCAAAAGAGGCATGAAAAAGCATTGGTAGGTCTTAAATATTTTCCTTCAGAGTTTGGCATGAAATATGAGCATATCATCTGAAAACATTTTAAAATCATTAGGTGGTGTTTTTTTTTTTTTTTTTAAAAAGTTTTAGAACACAAGTGCCATACTGGGTCAGACCAACAGTCCATCGAGCCCAGCATCCTGTCTTGGACAGTGGCCCATCACAGGGGCCTGGGAGAAGCACCCAACAGGTCACCATGTTATCCATTCCCTGTGGGTCATCCCCAGGCCCCCGACAGTAAAGGGTTTTGTTCCTCAATCCTATCTGGCTAATATCTGCTAATAGACCTGTCTTCCAGAAACTTGTCCAAACCTCTTTTAAACTCAGCTATACTGCTGGCCTTGATCTGGCAGTAAATTTCACCACCTAATTGTATGAAGAGTGAAAAAATACTTTTGTCTGTTTTTACTCTGCCACTTGTGAGTTTCATGGAGTGTCCCCTAGTTTTAGTACTAGTTGAGAGGGTAAATAACCATTCCCTGTTTAAAAGTTCCACACCACTCATGATTTTATAGACCTCTATCATATCTCCTCTCCGCTGTCTCTTTTCCAAGCTGAAGAGCCCCAACCTATCAAGCCTCTCCTCATATGGGAGCTGTTCCATACCATGGATCATTTTTGTTGCCCTTCTCTGTACTTTTTCTAGTTCCGCTATGTCTTTTTTGAGATGGGGTGACGAGAACTGCACACAATATTCAAGGTGCGGTCGCACCATTGATTTGTATAGAGGCATTATGACATCCTCAGTTTTATTCTCTGTTCCCTTGTGAATATTTCCTAATGTTCTATTTGCTTCTTTGACCGCTGCGGCACGCTGGGCTAGGATTTCAGTGTATTATCCACAATCACTCCCAGATCCCTTTCCTGAGTGGTAACTCCTAGCTTAGTACCCAGCATTATGTACTCATAATTTGGATTATTTTCCCCTAAGTGCATCACTTTGCACTTGTCCACATTAAATCTCATCTGCCATTTAGATGCCCAGTCACCCAGTCTTGTAAGATCTTGCTGCAGTTCTTCATAGTCTGCTCGTGTTCTGACTATGAATAACTTGGTGTCATCTGCAAATTTGATCACCTCACTCTTAACACCCTTTTCCAGATCATTTTCTTTATGAAAGATCCTTATTCTTGTATTCCTATTATGAAGTTGCTTTTTGAACTGAGCTATATGGGTAGGTTGGCTAGTCTAACTGGGAATGATAATGGGAAGTGTCATGCTGATAAATTATTGCAGCGGAACTCTTTAATTTCTAGAGCTTGCAATTTAGTTGTGCTAGCAGTAAATGTTCAGATAAGGATCGCCTATATGATGTTGTTGTATTGCTGCTTTTCAGAAGGAAAGATACATTGTCATTAACAAGGTAGATGAAGAAGAGCGCAAAAGAAGAGAACAAGAGAAACAAGCAAAAGAACTGGTACATTTTAATTTTTATTTACTGGTGTTCATTAAAGCTTCTGGTACTGTACCACCCAGGATACCTGGGTTTGTGTACAATTTGGAAATGCTGGGGAGGGATCAGCAAGATTTCAGTCAAATAGGTGTGAGAGACAGGGATGCGTATTAGCGCTCCTGTGGCTTAACATTTACGTCAATGATAATATTGTTGAATTGCAAAATGTGTACTCTCTTCCACCCAAGATCTTGGCTTTCCACGTGGGCGCACTTTTTAATACAGATGATGCCATACTTGTTTCAAGAACGCCGGTCAGTCTTCAGAGAGCTATGTCCTGCTCTGAATTATGCAAAGTGAATAATCTGCGTGTTTATTATGGGAAAACTAAGATCGTGAAGTGGAGGAGGCGAGCAAGAAATATTCATGGCATTTTATTGTTTATGTTTGTCTTTACAATGTTTTAGTAACCCCTTTTGTATAGTGTGATTTTTTTAAAACTTATTTTAAAGTGTTTTGTGAGCCGCCCTGAGCTGCCGTAGGTCTGGAGAGAGTGGGATATAAATTGTTAAATAAATAAATAAATAAATATATAAATAAAATATTGATGGTTGTAAAATTGAAGTAGTGCCATCCTTTTTGTATTGGTTTATGGGCAAGGCATATTGCTGACATTAAGGTAAAGAATTCTCATTCTATAACTAGCATTAGGAACTTTCATGATGCTCATGCCAGGAGATCAATTCCAGTGGCAGTAAGAGCCTTTAATGCTAAAGTTGTTCCACAGATAGTTTTTTGGATCTGACGTTTGGGGCTGTTCTGCAGGTAATGATTTAGAAGTACCTCAGAATAAGTTTTGTAGGACTTCCTTAGGATTGCCTAATTCGTTACCAGCCCCTTTTTTGAGATTTCAGTTGGCATTGGAACTGGTCTTGTTAAACATCAAGAGTGATGAACTATTGGTTTAAGTTCTTATCTTTTAGCCTTGTACGTCTCCCTAAGATGAGTTACTTAGGGGACATAACGAGACCTCCTGAATTACGGTCTTAATATCCTTAATACTGCTGGCCTTGGATATTATTTTTCTCATGATCTTAGATTTTTCTCCATGAGGGAAAAAGATACGGAAAGATTGACTGATATATCCCGGCAAGATGATTATGCTCCTATTAGGATTAGCCGAATGGCTCTACTATATGGTAATTGGCTACCAGATGGGATGACTGAGTACCTGTGTCTTGATTTAAAGTTTAATCTACGTGTCCGTCTGAGTAGATGGCGTTTTGAACAAATGATATCAGCTGTTGTTATGGGCCGGCGGCTCAGCATTCCTGTTGTGGAGAGAATCGGCCCATGTGGATTAGGAGTAGTGGAGGATGTTGTATGTTACCAGGGGAGGTGCGCGTTGCAGGGCACCAGGGGGATTGCCCCTCCTGGCCTGATCCCCCTCCGCACACTCTTCATGCTTTTAAAAAGAGAGAGGAAAAACTCCTCACCTGAGTCCCAAAGGCACCAGGGAAGGGGGGGATCCAGCAACCCTCTCCAGACTTTATCCGAGTCCTCCAGTTCAGCAATTAGCTCAGTGCTCAGTGGTGGTGTTGTGCCTCCCTGGACACACGTGCACACAGGAGCTGAGGGGGTGGGGGCCGGTGCCTCCTGCTGAGCCTGCTCTAAGGAGTCCCTTAAGGGACAAAACTTTACAAAAGTGATTTGAGCAGCTGGGCTTAGAGCCCATGCTGCCTGAATGGGGAATAGCACTTTGCTTTTCCCACCAGTGGGGGCAGTGTTCTACAGAGCCCTATGGTCTGCTGTGAAAGACTGTCTGGACTGGAGTGTGTGCCTGTACAGCTGTTGCTGTTGAGGGCTCAGGTTGCCTGCCTGTACCCCACCCCCTAGGGTGGGTTAAAAGAGAGTTCTCCACTTTTGGTGTGCTGGTGATCTGCACCATTTTGGTGGAGAGAGTGTGCTGGCTGGCCTGGCTTGTTTGTGGCTTTGTTACCCCATGCTGCTGCTGGACCTGCATCAGACACATCCCCATTGGTGAGTTATTTTTAGTTATTTTGCTGGGAAACACTGGTGAAAAAGGGGCCTGCGGTGTTGCTTTGGGGGCGGGGCGGAGGGAGAGAATGGGGCTGCTTGTGGTGGGGAAATGGGGCTTCAACAGAGCTGTAACAGTGAAGCATGCTTTGGGGGACAAGTGGAATTCCTCGTTGCTGCTTTTGTGGTGTGCTAAAACTTCACATAATATGGTTCAGTTGGTTTAAGATCTGGTTTGCTTTTGCTTGTTCTATGTTTGTGTTTGCATGTGCACTGCTAGTTTCCCCTGCTCCTCTCCCAAACCCCTCAAGCATGTGCAAAGACTGTGGCCATTTTCTGGTGCCCCCACTGGCCATGGCTACTTTTGGTTAAAATTGTTCTTTCTTGGCTGTTTTTGACGTAAACTGACTGATTTCTGTTTTACAGGTGGGGCACCTAGGGGCTTGGATGGAAAGGTTTCTAATCTTTGCTGAAATATTCCTTGCATTTTAAAATGGCCCCACCCTTTGCAGTTTGGTGGGATGTTGTGGCAGGCCTTTTCACTAATGGCTAGTCCCCGGGGGTGGGGCCTAGCTCAAGTGGTAAGTGTGCATGCTTTGCATGTATAAGGTCCCAGGTTCAATCCCTGGCATCTCCACTTCAGGATCCCTGGTAGTACGCTTGAAGGAGTCTCGGGTAGCCCGCCAGGATGGCATCGGCTAGAGACCCTGGAAGAGCTGGATTTGGACCCGAATTTAAAACCCCTGCTGCTGTGTCAGGTTGTGACAATACTGGGCTAAGATGGACCATTGGTCTGACTCAGTTAGGCAGTTTAGTTTAGTTTGCATGAATGCTCCGTGTTTAGTTTCAGCAGAAACTACCTCTTACATTGCAACAGAGCTGTGTAGCATGTTTTGGGGGACAAGTGGAAATCCCTGCTGCTGCTTTTATGGTGTGCTAAGGACTGCACATAACATTGTTGCCTTAAGATGGTTTGCTTTGCTTGCTCTGTGTTTGCATGATGCATTGCTGCTTTCCTTCTCCCCTCCCAAGCATGAGTAGAGAGGCCATTTTGTAAATTTGTGGGTCTACT